>CM032451.1:102147459-102337459 GCA_019049505.1 Pachyrhynchus sulphureomaculatus
TCTGTCTGTCTGTCTGTCTGTCTGTCTGTCTGTCTGTCTGTCTGTCTGTCTGTCTGTCTGTCTGTCTGTCTGTCTGTCTGTCTGTCTGTCTGTCTGTCTGTCTGTCTGTCTGTCTGTCTGTCTGTCTGTCTGTCTGTCTGTCTGTCTGTCTGTCTGTCTGTCTGTCTGTCTGTCTGTCTGTCTGTCTGTCTGTCTGTCTGTCTGTCTGTCTGTCTGTCTGTCTGTCTGTCTGTCTGTCTGTCTGTCTGTCTGTCTGTCTGTCTGTCTGTCCCTGTCTGTCTGTCTGTCTGTCTGTCTGTCTGTCTGTCTGTCTGTCTGTCTGTCTGTCTGTCTGTCTGTCTGTCTGTCTGTCTGTCTGTCTGTCTGTCTGTCTGTCTGTCTGTCTGTCTGTCTGTCTGTCTGTCTGTCTGTCTGTCTGTCTGTTGTCACACCCGATTTTCTCCGAAACTATTTGACATAGAAAGGTGAAATTTGGTAATAATATAGGAATTAATGGCCTCATCAGAGCCATGTAGTTTTGAGAATTAAATTTTGACTTAAGGGGTTAGTTTTGGGGGGTGAAGTCGGAAGCGAAAAAAAAATTTTTTTACTAGGTCATCGAGTGTGGTGTCAAATGAAAGCTTGTGAAAACACGAGTAAAAATATATATATATAATATTATACTTGCGCGCACTTTTCGTTGTGTTATTTTTAAAAATTCGCGAAATATCGCTGTCCGGGCCTTATCTCGAAAAGTACTTATCAAAAAATTTCGAAAAAATTCTGGAATATTCTCCACGGGGTGTAGATTGAACGAAAATTATCACGAGTGCATTACCTTTAATAATTTATATGGTATATAAAAAAAACAAAAAATTTCAAGGTCATCAGATTTCAGTAAAGATTGGAAACAAACTTTGTTAAAAACTCATTTAGGGTGTGTTTTGTGAAGTCACTGATCATTTTATACCACCGTAACATAAATTTTGACTTAAGGGGTTCGTTTTGAGGGGTGAAATCGGAAGTGAAAAAAATTTTTTTTACTAGGTCATCGAGTGTGGTGTCAAATGAAAGCTTGTGAAAACACGAGTAAAAATATGTATATATATATATATATATATATATATATATATATATATATATATATATATAATATATATATATACTCGTATATAATGTAATACTTGCGCACACTTTTCTTCGTATTACTTTTAAAAAATCGCTGTCCCCTACCTTATCTCGAAAAGTACTAATCAAAAAAATTTTGAAAAAATTCTGGAATATTCTCCACGGGTATAGATTGAACGAAAATTATCACGAGTGCATTACCTTTAATAATTTATTTGGTAATATAAAAAAAAAAAAACAGAATTTCAAGGTCACCAGTTTTCAGTAAAGATTGGAAACAAACTTTATTGAAAACTCATTTGGGGTTTGTTTTGTGAAGTCACTGATCATTTTATACCACCCTAACAAAAATTTTTATTTTGAAAACAATCAACGTACGGAACACTAATTGTGCAAGTTCAACTTGCACTTGACCGGTTTTTTTATTTAGATTAGGCTCTAATGCTTTGAAAAATGAATCATAATAATTATTAAATTAAAAAAAAAATGTTCAAGTACTTTACTGGTAAATGTTTGTTATTAAAACACCTGGGATTGGCGGACTTTCCTGTCACCAACAATTTTCTTTTCTCTCTTCCAAACATATTTGCAGTTGCCAACACAGTAATCCTTACTTTTGATAATTTTCCACCAGCACAATTTTCTCCGACAAACTTTAATATCTTATCAGGCGTCATCTTGTAAAACAATCCCGTTTCATCAGCATTAAAAATGTCCACATATTCATAACTTTCTCGAATTTCCGGCCATACATTGGCCAACCACTGATCAACAACAGTCCTATCCACTCCTGCAGTTTTTCCTACTACCTTACCCCCACTAATATTATATCGCTTTTTAAATCATTCAGTCCAACTTCTAGAACAGTTAAACTAGGTGTTCTCTATTTTCCTTCCCAATTCACCAGCTTTCTCTTGTAAAATAGTCGGTAATAGGAACATGTTCATGTCGTTTTTGACTAAACCATTTAAGGAGTCCTTTATCGACTTGGTCATATGTAGATTTTCTTACTTTTTTACAACTAAACTTTCTACGTTTTTGTGTACTCATTTTAAAAATAAAAACTTAAACATTCACTTTGCTACTTTGATCAAATGTTCATTAGAGCCGCATAACACAACAAGTGAATTGAAAATAATACTACTCGAACTAGCGGCGCGGCGTAAACAAGTAGAATAGGAGTTCCCAGTGAGTTTCGGTGAATTCTCTAGATCATGTCGCGCGACATCAAGCACAGGGAGTGACAAGTTTGTTATAAACGAACACAAAACATCCAAATTTGGTTCGCTTTATCCGGATTTGTTATAACCGATAAAAATTTGCATTAGTCTTATGAAAGTTTTTTCGTGCATTATAAAATAGTTCGTTTTAACCGGAAATTCGCTATAAATGGGTGCGTTATAAGCAGACTTCACTATATATATATATATATATATATATATATATATATATATATATATATATATATATATATATATATATATATACATATATATATATATATATATATATATATATATATATATATATATATATAAATATATATATACATATATATATATATATATATATATATATATATATATATATATATATATATATATATATATATATATATATATATACATATATATATATATATATATATATATATATATATATATATAAATATATATATATATATATATATATATATATATATAATGTATATATATATATATATATATATATATATATATATATATATATATATATGTATATATATATATATATATATATATATATATATATATATATGTATATATATATATATATATATATATATATATATATATATATATGTGTATATATATATATATGTATATATTATATATATATATATATATATATATACATATATATATATATATATATATATATATATATATATATATATGTATATATATATATATATATAAATATTAGTATATATATATATATATATATATATATATATATATATATATATATATATATTGTAAGGTGTGAACTTGCCCGCACTTTTGTACCCTGTGAAAAGTTGTTTGTCCCACGCTTGAGCGCAATTTTCTTGCAGCCCCGCTTTAATTTCTGATAATGAATTGAGTGACTAATGATTTTAAAAGAACTAAAGAAATTAAACAAACACTAGCTCAGTTTTCTTTGGTAGAGAGATATGGGTAAGAGATAATTTTTGTACGTCTTTTTGGATTTATTTTCTATTTTTTAAAAAAAAGCTTCAGTCGTACAAATTTTGGGCACCATTCATTTTAAAATAGAAAGGATCTAACTTCAGTTAAAAAAATGAAAAAATACTGAAGTGTTTTACAGATATTACTAAAAAGAATTATACTAGTCCGACTTTTCTTATCCTGAAAAGAAAAATAGGTATTCAGTGAGACACTAACTTTAATCAACAAAAAGAAAATTTATTCAAGTTTTTTAAAAATAAAAAGTTCTAACCTTTGCAGTTCTACAAAAAGATTCTAGCCTAACTAGTAGTTATTACATTTAAATTCTGAACTATGACAACCCCCGAAGACGAAAAATAGTGCTCTTCACTTCACTTTTTAGTCAGTTTTTAAATTACTGTTAAGGCACTACTCAGGGACAGGTCTATTGAAGTATGCTTTGGTAACTTACTGTTCT
This sequence comes from Pachyrhynchus sulphureomaculatus, assembly GCA_019049505.1. Classification (NCBI taxonomy): domain Eukaryota; kingdom Metazoa; phylum Arthropoda; class Insecta; order Coleoptera; family Curculionidae; genus Pachyrhynchus; species Pachyrhynchus sulphureomaculatus. The sequence continues at coordinate 102,151,234 of CM032451.1, forward strand.
TATTCCTGCTTTGATGGAATACGACCGATTTCACACTTTTCTAGCAAACACTTAGAGAGCCCACTACGGCTTTTCGTTAAGAAACTGGTGCTTTACTTAGCTCGCATGATGGTTGTTATGAGCTTTTTCTCTAGCTCAGTCGAAGGAAGCCTACTTGGCGGCTCCGATGCAATTAGCCTCGCCTACTCGGCGGCTGGATGGAAATTAGCCTTACTCGGCGGCTGGATGGAAATTAGCCCCTACAGTCGTTTCTCGGACCCTTAAATAAACCATGCAAACTCTGCCGGTAATATGGCGACGCCGGAACCAAAACTGTGGATACACACATTTCACCAATCGCGGCGTAGCGGTAGATTCGGTCAGGAACCCGCACTGCACAGTATATACCGAACGTCTTGGAATCTCTGTTTAATATACCGTTCGATACAAAAATGAAAATAAGTACAATTTGAAGTGAAAAATCAGTAACATTACATGGTCTTAAAATCTAGGAAAAAATGAATGTTACATTTACCCCCTTCCAAAAAGAAATAGACTACACTAGTCTATTAAACTTAGGCTACTTATGAAAAGGTACAAAGGGGTACACTATCACTTAATACTGAGGTCAGAACTTAAAACAAAAGTACAAACTTCGGACCTTACTACTAGACTTAACTTAATTAAGCACTAATATTAAGTACAATGAAAACCAAATGAAAATCTTTGCAAGTACACAAGAATCTTATAACTAGACTTAACTTAATTAAGCACTAAGGTTAAGTACATCAAAAAGCAAATAAAAATCCTTGCATGAACATAAGAAATACCTTTCCAAAATAACAATCGCGGTCTTCTTATATAAAAGAATCAGCTCTGTTATTGTTACCAAAACAAAAAAAAAATTTAACTTTGTCTAGACTCTTGTCTAAATCAAAAAAAGTGAACTGAAATAAAATATGAACACCCCCCTTAAAATATTTTAAGGATTGTCTGAAAATTTTCTATTTCAGCAAAAGAAATTTATAAAAATTCTTAAATAAAGAAAAAAAATAAAAAAATGATTCTAGTGCAAACACTTACACTAAAAAGAAAAAAGTCTTGTCAGACCATTTAGCACAAGGCCAAAAAAAAAAAAAAAAATATATCTGGATAAATATCCAGACAAACGCTCGGGAAAAATCGCCATCCATGCTCTAGCTCATCACTAAGAGAACATTCTAAATCTAGTATCACTACTAGTCGCACTCGGAAAATAATCGCACTCTATCGCGCAATGTCGACGTCCTAAGACATCTAGACATGCTAAAATCGCTAGGGAAAACTCTACATCGCGCAATGTCGACGTCCTGAGACATCCAGACATGCAAAAATCGCCAGGGAAAACGCTCTGGTTAATCGCCAGAAAACACGCCAGCTCATCGCCAACAAAACACTCTGGTATATCGCCAGAAAAAACGTCAGCTCATCGCCAACAAAACGCTCTGGTATATCGCCAAAAAAAAAAACCTCGGCTCCTCGCCAAGAAAACACTCTGTAAATAGTCCTCGACTACACAAAGTCTGCGTTCTAAAAGAACAATCTCGCCATTAACATAGTGAGCAGCTATAAAAGCTAACAATACCACTATAGGCACAGTGAATAGCTATAAAAGCTAAAATTCACCCTAAACACAGTGAGTAGCTATAAAAGCTAAAATTCACCAAACTGAATGATCCTGCTTCAAAAAGCATCGCCAGAAAAAAACCTCGGCTCCTCGCCAAGAAAACATTCTGGTATATCGCCAGAAAAAACCTCGGCTCCTCGCCAAGAAAACACTCTGTAAATAGTCCTCGACTACACAAAGTCTGCGTTCTAAAAGAACAAACTCGCCATTAACATAGTGAGCAGCTATAAAAGCTAACAATATCACTATAGGCACAGTGAATAGCTACAAAAGCTAAAATTCACTCTAAACACAGTGAATAGCTATAAAAGCTAAAATTCACCAAACTGAATGATCCTGCTTCAAAAAGCAATGTTCACTAAGAACAGAATGATTAGTCCGCGCGCAACTAACATTCAAGGAAACATTCCTAACATAACTATATGAGACAGCAAGTCTCGAAATAGGACCTCCCTAAAGTCATAATCCTAAATATAGGAGTCCATAAGCAAAACGACTCAAAATCTCGCATTTTGAGCACATGCCCTCAGGCAACCAACATACACCGAAATATATACAGAAATATGTACAGAAATATATACAGGAGTTCAAATCCCAAACTCTTGGTTATGATAACTCCATACTGAGCTTGGTGAAAGCTCTTAGCAAAAGCTAATCAAATCTTCAGCACATCGCACCAAAGTGACAAATCTGCCTAGAAACATGAGCCAGAAAAAACGCCCCTCCGTCATTCTTCAGGGTGGCCACACCGAGATATAAAATTTAACCAGCATTGCGCTTCTCCAAGTTGCATGAAGAACCCTCGTGTACTGGTCTCGCCCTAGAACAACAACGAAAAACATTCAATCCATCCCACATAACAGGAGACAAACACCTCACCACGATATACTGAATGGTGGAGACAATAAAATACAGAATTGGTGACCCTGGTGTCCACCAACAAAAGGGAGTAGATTATAGCATCCACTTAACTGAAACGGTGTCTACCACACCACCATAAGTCAAAAAAATTTTAATCAATAGGGTGTTCCGAAACACACTACTGTCAACAGCCCGTCACCACTAATAGGCTAATTGGAGCTGAGGTCGACTACAGTAGCTAGGCTCTCCTTTGGTTCAAATAGAAATAACCATTGGGTAACAAAACCTCTAAAGGTCCCAAAGGTCAAACGTGCGCCCCCCATAGACTACCCTTCCAATCAGTCTGTTCCTCAGGAAGACTAACTCCCTGCCAAACGTCGTAACGGCATCTGTTAGCACCCGGTGCATCACAGCCTGTAAAAACAAATAACTCATGGGATACAACCTAAAAGGTTTACAAGGTTGACTTAACCAAGCTTCTAACGGAAATTTCCCAAACTACGAAAATGAGCTTAAAAAGCTACATGAAGCAAAAATTTCTCTATTTTTCGGTGGCAACGCAACAAAACTGTTGAAGACGACAAGAGCTTTTCCAGCTTAATCAGAAACAAGAAGAAAAACATCGTTGACAGCTATAATATTCGATCATGGTGTTAATCGTCTTCCTAGACAATAGCATCTAGAAGAAACTGCTACAGGTATCAGGCATAACCGTTTTCTGTCAGCCCAAACTTCTAGATTATCTGGTGAAAATCTAAAAATTCGGTTAGGAATCTTCCTTCACTGCGCTTAGCCTCTCTTGACAAGGTTCTCATCTCGGTATCAGATTTTGATCATTTCTTTGTGAAACGACTGTCTTACTCTGCTCTCATCTCTTGTAAATGATCAGCCTTTAGTTCTCCTGCAGGACTTCAATTTCCTATCTATCTGATAGTAGTATACCGAAAAAACTCAACATACGCCTATGAGTCCATGCAAAAAAAATTTTAAAAAAAAATTAGTAACTCAAAGGTAACGTTTAAACGGCCCTGAAAAGAATAGAAAGTACCCTCAGTTTGTCGATTCAGAAGAAGATCTAAATCAAAATAATCCAAGTCTTAGACTTACTGGATAAACCAAAATCAATTTACTCTTAATTGCACCCAACATATACCACTAAGGTAATAGAAATACACCCACTCGGGTAACAAACTTTGAAATTGCTCATAAAAATTTTGACTCAACATCATACCACGCGAGCTCCATCTTGCGCTTGTCCAAACTCAAGATCACTTTGGATTGCCTCTAATCAAAATTTCGCTTCCAAGTGTCAAGAACTGGATATTATTTGGGGTCATAAGCAAATCAAATCCCGCGACCACCGACATACCAGTCTTATGATATATCCTGAGTGTGACTCCTTCGCAAGCTCGCAAAACTGATTGATGCTAAACATCAACCTCAATCAACCTAAGTTTGGATATGGCCAATACCAAAACCTTAGCATTAAACAATAAAAGTAAGCTATTCTCTGCTCAACTTTTATAACTGTCAAAAAAAAACGAGGTCGTCACCTCTACAGAGCAACATCAAAAAAATAAAGTAAAGCAATTAAGATAATGTAAATATAAATTATTCTTCTTCTGACAAACTTTCATTAGGGTTAGGTCCAGTGAATGGTTTTAAGTCTTTAATATGCCATCGTCCTACTTTAGTCCCATCTAAATTAACTAAACCATAAATTAAATCTGAAATCTTTTCTCTTATCACGCAATGCACATACTTAGGTACCAACTTAGATGTGAATTTATCTGCTGCACTGGAAAGAATTTTATTTTTTCGCCAAACGTGATCACCTACATTAAAGGAAAAATCCCTTTTTCTAAGGTTATAAGACTTACTGTTCCGTTCATAAGCCTTGTGTATCCTACTACGCACGTCGGTGAAAATATCTTTTAAACCCTTTAAATTTTTCGGCGTACGCACCCCTGTTACCCGGAATTATTTCGCTGTCAACATTGACATCCAAATCTAAATTTTTATAATACGATCCAGATAGAGGTATATGTCGGCCGTAAACTAAGAAAGACGGTGTGAACCCTGTTACTTCGTGTCTTGCGGTATTTATTGCTTGTTGGATTTTGGAAATATTGCCATCCCAAGTGTCATGTGAATCCACGTAACTTCTTAAAGCGGTCCCGACTGTTCGGTTATTACGTTCCACAAAATTACATTGGGGAGAGTACACGGGATTAAAACGGATGTTAAAACCATAAGTTTCACTTAAGCTCTTAAAACTCTTAGAGGTAAACTGAGTACCGTTATCGCATATTAAGAGCGATGGGACCCCGTGGATTAGAAAGACATTATTTTCCAAAATTCTCTCTATATATCCAGCTTTAGAGCTTTTCAAAGGAAATAGCATGGTATACTTTGTAAACCAGCAAGAAACCACGAGAAGCCATTTATTTCCCTTTTTTGAACGTGGGAATGGGCCTACTAGATCAGCTGCTATGACTTGAAAAGGGTAATTAACCGTTTTCTCTTTTCCCATCAGTCCCATAGGTAGTGCATTTGGAGATTTCTGCGCTCCACATACTTCACAAGTCCTCACAAACTTTAAGATATCAAGACGCATTTTTGGCCAATAATACTGTTCCTGAACCCTGTGAAGAGTTTTATAAAAACCAAAATGACCAGAAGTAGGAGGAGTGTGACACATGTCTATGATTTCCTCTCTCTGTGGTTTAGGAACTAGTATTTTCCACTCAGGTACATTAACTTTTAAAGGCAACTGGTTTGGGATAAACTTGTACACGAAATCATTTTCCACTTTCCACTGCGGAAAATTTTCAGGAAATTCTTTAATTTGCTGCCGTAAATTGTCGTACCATGGGTCAATGCGATCTATGTCAACTGTATCAATTCTTACGCCAATCTCTGCATTAAGACTGTTTTCATCCGCTGTATGATCTGGGATTCTTGACAAAGCGTCAGGAATAACATTGTGGACTCCTTTTCTATGAATTAAATTAAATGTGTGTTGTCTCAGCCTAATCGCCCAACGCGCTAGTTTGCCACTAGGGTTTTTAATTGAATTAAGCCACAATAAACTATAATGATCTGTTATGACCGTGAAAGGAACACCTTCTATGTAAGGTCGAAACTTTTCGATGTTAAAGAGTACTGCTAAACATTCTTTTTCAACAACCGAGTAGTTACGTTCAGCCTTTGACAAAGTTCTACTGGCATACGCTATCACTCTTTCCTCACCATTGATTTTCTGTGTCAGGACGCCCCCTAAACCGGTATTAGAAGCATCGCTAGAAATATAAAACTGTTGGGAAAAATCTGGTTGGGATAAAATTGGAGCTGAAACCAATAGCTCTTTAATCTTTATAAAAGATTCTTCGGCTGCCTTCGTCCAATCTATTGATAGTCCTTTTTTTTCGTCCTTTCAAAGGTCATTAATAGGCGACAACAGGGTAGAAAAATTCTCGATAAAACGTCTGTACCATGAACACATTCCTACGAAGCGCTTAACTTCCGTAGTATTAGTAGGTCTCGCATAATTAACCATGCTTGCTACTTTATCCGGATCGGTACGCAAGGAATTTGAGCCTACACTATAGCCTAAAAACTTTAGAGAAGTTTTGAAAAAATCACATTTGCTCAAATTTATCGTCAGTCCGGCCTCTTTCAATTTATCTTTTACTTCTTTAAGTAAGCGAATATGCGATTCGAAGTCTTCCGATGTTACTAAAATATCATCTAGATAGGTAAAAATATGTGGCTCATATTTCGGACCAAATATAGCGTCCACTAAACGTTGCTGAGTTTGAGCAGCGTTCTTTAGACCAAACGGCATAGTGACGAACTGAAATAGACCTCGGCCTACTACTGCAAAAGCGGTCTTTTCCTTAGAGGATTTGTCCAAAGGAATTTGCCAGAATGCCTTTCTAAGGTCTATCGAGAATACATACTTAGCATTCCTGAGTGATGTCAAAATTCTGTCGATGTTCGGTAAGGGATAGTTATCAAATTTGCTGACCTCGTTGAGCTTTCTTCCGTCAAAGCACAGACGATACTGTCCATCGGCCTTTTTCACCAATAAGATTGGGGAACACCAGGGACTGTTTGATTCTTCAATCACTCCGAGTTTTCAACATTTCGTCTAACTCTTTGTTTAATACTTTTGACATATAAGGAGACATGGCGAAGGGCCTTGTCTTTACAGGACTGACTTCAGCCGTATCTATAGACATGTTGATTTTGTTCGTTCGGCCTAACCTATCTTTACTACTTATTTCTTTGAAAGAGCTTATTACTTTTTCTGCCTTTAAGCGTTCCGTCCGCGAGAGATCATCTACGGTACATAGACGCGAGAAAAGGTTTTCTAAAGAACTTTCGGAATAACAATCTTTAAAACTTGTATTAGAATTGACTTCTAGGGACTGTGGATACCACGAATTATCTTTAAAATTTACAAAAATTCCGAATTTTTGTGCAAAATCACATCCTAAAACCAAAGTATGTGATAGAGAAGGTACTACTAGAGCAGAGATTACTAAACAATGACCATTGCAGACTAGCGGCAACTCAACCGTACCTAAAACTTTTAGACAGCTGCCATCTGCAGTGGTAACACTTCTATTTTTGACATGGCATATTTTTATACTTAAACGACTTAAAATTTTAATACCATTCTGACCTACAACGGAGGCATTTGCACCAGAGTCAAATAAAGCCGAGAAATGGGCACCTAATAGATTTATCTTGATATGCGGTCCATTATCTAAATATTTATGCACGAATAAAGGAGACATGTGACCATTTGGAGAAGCAGGAGTTTTAACTTGAGAAGGAGGATTTTTTATTAGACTTTTAAAAATCAGAAACTTTTTGTAGCTATTTAGTCCAATCTGATCTATTGGAATATTTCTTTACTTAAGATCCTCGTTAGAATCTTTCTTTTATCCGCGACTGGACGTTCTGAGAAAGTACGACGGATTTTCAGTTCATAGTCTAACTCATATTCCAGTAGGTGATTGACTTTAAAATTGAAGGCTTCCATGATAAACGTATAAAATTTAAAAGAATTGTTTAAAAAAATCATAAAAATATTTCTCCTGTGCTCCCAATAGTCTAAATAAAAAATACGTAAAGGCACTTAAAATATGTAAACTTCTTTATCAAACATTAAAAAAATCTTCGACAATTCAAAAAAAATTTCTAAGTATCGCCTTGTATTTAAATTCTTTTACCAAATATGTTAAGAATTTTCAACAAAAAAAAATCTCCAAATACCGTTCCGTATCGACAAAGTATTTTTAATATTCATGCAAAACATCGGTGAGAAGAAAGAACAGTTTTTTTGTTCAGTTAACCGCAAAATAAATCTAACACTGCAAAAAATTAAAGTAAACCAGCACATCTGCTAATCTGAACTATAAAGCTAGCTTTTAAGAAAAAAGTAGGAATCTCTTATCTTTGAGTCGATTAACAAAATTCAAATATCTAAACCACCATCAGATAAATTGAAATAAATAATTCTACAAATTTCCTTTTGTCTTATTGCTATAGTGTAATTTCGTTTAATAAATATTATGAAATAAAAATATCTGCAAAGTTAGAGCTTTTACTTTGTTCGAAAGCTAGTACACTGAACCCTTTAAAAAATAAAATTCCGAAAGCCCCGCGTTGACAGCGCTATTTTGTAAGGTGTGAACTTGCCCGCACTTTTTGTACCCTGTGAAAAGTTGTTTGTCCCACGCTTGAGCGCAATTTTCTTGCAGCCCCGCTTTAATTTCTGATAATGAATTGAGTGACTAATGATTTTAAAAGAACTAAAGAAATTAAACAAACACTAGCTCAGTTTTCTTTGGTAGAGAGATATGGGTAAGAGATAATTTTTGTACGTCTTTTTGGATTTATTTTCTATTTTTTTAAAAAAAGCTTCAGTCGTACAAATTTTGGGCACCATTCATTTTAAAATAGAAAGGATCTAACTTCAGTTAAAAAAATGAAAAAAATACTGAAGTGTTTTACAGATATTACTAAAAAGAATTATACTAGTACGACTTTTCTTATCCTGAAAAGAAAAAATAGGTATTCAGTGAGACACTAGCTTTAATCAACAAAAAGAAAATTTATTCAAGTTTTTAAAAATAAAAAGTTCTAACCTTTGCAGTTCTACAAAAAGATTCTAGCCTAATTAGTAGTTATTACATTTAAATTCTGAACTATGACAACCCCCGAAGACGAAAAATAGTGCTCTTCACTTCACTTTTTAGTCAGTTTTAAATTACTGTTAAGGCACTACTCAGGGACAGGTCTATTGAAGTATGCTTTGGTAACTTACTGTTCTTATTCCTGCTTTGATGGAATACGACCGATTTCACACTTTTCTAGCAAACACTTAGAGAGCCCACTACGGCTTTTCGTTAAGAAACTGGTGCTTTACTTAGCTCGCATGATGGTTGTTATGAGCTTTTTCTCTAGCTCAGTCGAAGGAAGCCTACTTGGCGGCTCCGATGCAATTAGCCTCGCCTACTCGGCGGCTGGATGGAAATTAGCCTTACTCGGCGGCTGGATGGAAATTAGCCCCTACAGTCGTTTCTCGGACCCTTAAATAAACCATGCAAACTCTGCCGGTAATATGGCGACGCCGGAACCAAAACTGCGGATACACACATTTCACCAATCGCGGCGTAGCGGTAGATTCGGTCAGGAACCCGCACTGCACAGTATATACCGAACGTCTTGGAATCTCTGTTTAATATACCGTTCGATACAAAAATGAAAATAAGTACAATTTGAAGTGAAAAATCAGTAACATTACATGGTCTTAAAATCTAGGAAAAAATGAATGTTACAATATATATATATCTATATATATATATATATATATATATATATATATATATATATATATATATATATATATATATATATATATATATGTATATATATATATATATATATATATATATATGTATATATATATATATATATATATATATATATATATATATATATATATATATATATATATATATATATATACGAGGCTGGTTTGAAAAGTCCGTGCAAAGTCCGAGAGATGGCACCACCGGCGCGTATAGAGGTCATGTTTAGTTAGTAGCATCTCTTGAATGGACGCACACCAGGTTTCAGCCATATTGGTCTATTTCTTTGTGTTTGGCATTCGTGTGAATCAAGGAAGTCGAGTGATTTTCAAGAAATGGACGAAAAAGAATTTCGTATGGTGATTAAACATTACTTTATGAAAGGCAAAACGCCTCAGGAGACTAAAGAGAAGCTTGATAAACATTATGGTGACTCTGCACCTTCAATTAGAACAGTTTATAAGTGGTTTCAAAATTTTCGGACTGACCATATGGGCACAAGTGACGCTGAACGTTCTGGACGGCCTGTGGAGGTTACGACTCCAGAAATCATTGATCAAATCCATGATATGGTGATGGATGACAGAAAAGTTAAGGTGCGTGAGATTGCTAGTGCTGTGGGCATCTCGACTGAACGGGTACAGAATATTTTGCATAAACATTTGGACATGAGAAAGCTATCCGCAAGATGGGTGCCGCAATTGCTCACGCTTGACCAAAAACGGAATCGTGTGAAGTGTTGCAAGGATGGTTTGCAGCTGTTCCAGAAGAATCCGGAGGACTTTAAGCATCGTTTCGTCACTGTGGATGAAACATGGATACATTACTATACTCCTGAGACCAAACAACAATCTAAAAAATGGGTTACCAAGGGGGAATCTGCACCAAAAAAGGCGAAGACCGTTCCTTCGACCGGAAAGGTTATGGCGACTGTCTTTTGGGATTTGCAAGGGATAATCCTCATCGACTATCTGGAAAAGGGTAAAACTATTACAGGTGAATATTATTCATCGTTACTGGACCGTTTGAAAACCGAGCTGCAAGAAAAACGTCCGCGATTGGCCCACAAGAAAGTCCTTTTCCATCACGACAACGCACCAGCACACACCGCAGCAGTTGTGGTCGCAAAATTAATGGAAACAGGATTCCAACTCGTTTCACATCCCCCCTATTCTCTAGACTTGGCTCCCTCGGACTACTATTTGTTCCCCAATTTGTAGAAATGGCTGGCGGGACAAGGATTTTCTTCAAACGAGGAGGTGATTGCAGATACTAATGGATATTTTGCAGACTTGGACAAATCCTATTATTCGGAAGGGATCAACAAACTAGAACATCGTTGGACGATGTGTATAAGCCTAAAAGGAGACTATGTCGAAAAATAAAAAAAGTTTACTCCAAACACATAAGTAGTTTTTATTTTTGCACGGAGTTTTCAAACCAGCCTCATATATATATTATATATATATATATATATATATATATATATATATATATATATATATATATATATATATATATGTATATAATATAACACTAATTTTCCTTGTTATTCCAGATACAACCCTAGGAGTATCGGTATAGCCTTTATAGGAACATTTATAAATCAGAAACCTCCAGAAATTCAAATTCTAGCCTGCAAAAGACTGATTCAGAAAGGTGTAGAACTCGGCTACATTAGGAAAGATTACAAGTTACTGGGTGCAAGACAATTATTCGGAACGGAAAGTCCTGGTGCTGCCTTGTATGAAGATATGAAAACCTGGGCTCATTGGGCCAAAGAACCATAATAATAATATATAACTGTCTTAATAGATTGAGAGATCGTGCTTCTTAGAATTACGGTGTTACAAATTTGGGGTGATTTACAAACACTTTAAATTCAGTCTGTTTTTGATATCTGTATTTTAATACCGCATATAATCATAAGCGAAACGTCGGAGAATCACTTCAGTTTGACTCGATCTAATCCCAAGAAATGTGATTTCTTATCTGTCCGAAGTCATAAAAACCGAATCGATGTTATATTAATCAAATCTTATAAATGTAATGTATAACTATCCTAGCAAATTGTTTCTATAAATACATGTACCTAAAAAAGTTACAGTAATATATGAAAATATTTCACATATATATGTATTCCTAAAATTCTATAAATAGACCAAGAGGCGCCCGAAATTTTGATCCGTCGACTAACCATCTGCCCAGTTGTTCGGTCTATCGGGCGAGTCGAATAAAAACCTGTAGTCTATTTGTTTGGAGCTGATAGCACACAACATGGGTTATAACGTTTAAAATGTCATAAACCATAAGCGTCCGATATTTCTCTACCAATTATTTGCATTTTTAATTTTAATCACCTTTATCTCTATACAACAGTGCGACATTTTTCTAAAAAATATTTTATTACAGGCCTTCAAACTTTGCAATAAGTTATATAAATCAACGCATTTCAAAATTTATTTTAATGAGTAAATGATGAAACTAAAAATCTTTATTTACGAGGCTGGTTTGAAAAGTCCGTGCAAAGTCCGAGAGATGGCACCACCGGCGCGTATCGAGGTCATGTTTAGTTAGTAGCATCTCTTGAATGAACGCACACCAAGTTTCAGCCATATTAGTCTATTTCTTTGTGTTTGGCATTCGTGTGAATCAAGGAAGTCGAGTGATTTTCAAGAAATGGACGAAAAAGAATTTCGTGTGGTGATTAAACATTACTTTATGAAAGGCAAAACGCCTCAGGAGACTAAAGAGAAGCTTGATAAACATTATGGTGACTCTGCACCTTCGAATAGAATAGTTTATAAGTGGTTTCAAAATTTTCGGACTGGCTATATGGGCACAAGTGACGCTGAACGTTCTGGACGGCCTGTGGAGGTTACGACTCCAGAAATCATTGATCAAATCCATGATATGGTGATGGATGACAGAAGAGTTAAGGTGCGTGAGATTGCTAGTGCTGTGGTCATCTCGACTGAACGGGTACATAATATTTTGCATAAACATTTGGACATCAGAAAGCTATCCGCAAGATGGGTGTCGCGATTGCTCACGCTTGACCAAAAACGGAATCGTGTGAAGTGTTGCAAGGATGGTTTGCAGCTGTTCCAGAAGAATCCGGAAGGCTTTAAGCGTCGTTTCGTCACTGTAGATGAAACATGGATACATTACTATACTCCTGAGACCAAACAACAATCTAAACAAGGAGTTACCAAGGGGGAATATGCACCAAAAAAGGCGAAACCGTTCCTTCGGCCGGAAAGGTTATGGCGACTGTCTTTTGGGATTCGCAAGGGATAATCCTCATCGACTATCTGGAAAAGGGTAAAACTATTACAGGTGAATATTATTCATCCTTATTGGACCGTTTGAAAACCGAGCTGCAAGAAAAAACGCCCGCGATTGGCCCACAAGAAAGTCCTTTTCCATCACGACAACGCACCAGCACACACCTCAGCAGTTGTGGTCGCAAAATTAATCGAAATAGGATTCCAACTCGTTTCACATCCCCCTATTCTCCAGACTTGGCTCCCTCGGACTACTATTTGTTCCCCAATTTGAAGAAATGGCTGGCGGAACAAAGATTTTATTCAAACGAGGAGGTGATTGCAGACACTAATGGATATTTTGCAGACTTGGACAAATCCTATTATTCGGAAGGGATCAACAAACTAGAACATCGTTGGACGAAGTGTATAAGCCTAAAAGGAGACTATGTCGAAAAATAAAAAAGGTTTACCCCAAACACATAAGTAGTTTTTATTTTTGCACGGACTTTTCAAACCGGCCTCGTATATGATAGAACCCTAAACGAGCACAATTAACAATTCTTAAAGACTAGAAATCTACAGTGTTATAAAGCTTAATGACAATAGGTACAATAAAATTATATGAGATTCTTGCAGTTATTGGAATATAATTTCTAGATTCTTAGATTTCTAAAAGAGAACAAACGCGGTCTTTGCAACGAACCTTAGAATCACAAAGGAAAGGAGCCCTTAGAGGTCGATGAAGAGTTTAAAAACGCAATAAGAAGAAAAGTACACCATTTTTTTATTAAGAAAGAAATACCTACACTACATAAAGTTTTGCAAGAAATCAAAGAAGACCAGGACTTACCCGATTTAAAAATATGGAAATTATGGAAAATCCTTCATAACCTGAATTTTCGTTGGAAAAAACACTTTCTATTGTGTTTTTTCTGTTCTTATCGATAAAACAGAAATAATTTGTTGGAGAAGAGAACATCTTATCTAGATGAGACTTGGGTTAATAAGGGACACACAGTGAAAAGATTCTGGATTGACAGAAACATTAAGAGTGCCAAACAAGCTTTTACGGAAGGTTAGTCAGCTGGATTTCAACCCCTTCAGGAATAGGTCGCAGGCTAATTACAGCACATATTGGTAGTGAAAATGGATTTCTCGACAATGGCTTGTTGGAATTCGAGTCAAAGTCAACTAAAGATTACCATAAGGAGATGACGGCCGATATTTTTGAGAAGTACTTCCAACAAAGGATTGAATGTATACCAACAGAATCAGTTATAATATTAGACAATACCCCATACCATTTTCGATTATTAGAACGACTCCCGATAAATTCATGGAAGCGGATATTCTTAAATAAATAAGAGACAAAAATCTCAAACATAAAGATGGAGGGTATGAGTGGACTGAACAGTTTAATTCAGGCAAAGCAAGTATCAGTGATTTTCATCGCTCGGAAAGACTAGTTGAAGTTTCGACCGTAACGCTGGAAAATCGCATAAATGACCTTATCAGGGATGACAGACATATAATAATTGCGACAGTTGCTAGAATGTGTGTGTGTCAGTACTGGAATTGTGCACTCCATCATGCAACCACAGAGAGAACTGAATTTGCATTTGTTCTAAACTCTCTCTCTAAACTGTTTTTAACTGAAGGTAATGACTTTCATATAAATTTCATACCATAACCTGTGATAAAACGTGAATTCATCATTTTGAACCTGATTCTAAACGGCAAAGTCTTGAGTGCAAACATCCGAATTCTTTCGCAAAAAAAAATTTAAAACCTACGCGTCTGCTGGTAAAGTGATGATAACAGTGTCCTGGGACTCTTAAGACCCATTTTGTTGTAATTATTTAGAAGATCAACTTACTATGAACAGTGAATACTATTTAAACATGCTTCAGCAGAAAGAAAAACCTGCGATAAGAAGAAGACGTCAGGGTTCTCTCTCAAAAAGTGTGAATCTACTGCATAATAACAGCCACCCTCATACCACTCAGAAAACGCAAGAGACGATCGAAGTTGGGTTGGGAGGTGTTGTCACACCCACCTTATAGTCCCGACCTCGCAGCATCCGATTTTTATCTGTTCGGCCCATTCAAGGAATTTTTTACGCAACACCAAGTTCGATAAAAAGCTGTACACGACTGGTTCAAACAGCAAGGTAAGTAATTTTATACTACAGAAATTCGAAAGCTCACAGAACGATGGGAAAAGTAATTAAATGTTGAAACGTAGTGTAGATTTTATTGTCATTAAAAAACCATTTTTTCTTATCGGCTATTTGTTTATATATTTATTAAGAATACATTATTTTTTTGACATTTCACAGTGCCCAAAGCATTAATTAATTGGCGATAATTTAGACTTATTCAATATGCATAGGCCTGTTCCCTTGCACGAGAAAATCATTAAAATTTATCAAATTACGTTGTCACACACATTGTAGATAAGGCAAGTTACAAATAAGATCAATCACAGGAAATATTATAAATAATATAAATAAACAAACTAAACAAACTAAACGTGAATTTAACATTTTGGTAGAGGGCGTGGTCCGTCACCACCGCCAAAGAGAGAAGAGTAGGGAAAATCGAACCTCAGCTTGAAAAAATTTTAGATAAAAATACATTATCGTCTACAAAAATATTTAACGTTAATGAAAGTGGATTTTCCACCATCCAGAAAAAAACGCAAAAAGTCTTGGGATTAAAAAGGAAGAAACAAATCGGCACAATCACAAGCGGAGAAAGAGCAGTTAATACGACAGCCTTGTGTTGTGCCAGTGTAGCTGGACAGTTTTTGCCACCAATGCTGATATTCAAAAGAATGAGACAAAATCCTGATTTGGGGAATGGCACACCTTCTAAGAATGTTATCACCATTTCAGAGACTGGTTATATTAAGTCAAACTTATTTGTAAAATGGATGCAACATTTTTAAGTCAATCCCTGCAAATATAGTGTTACATCTGCTTGATGGAAATACGACGCATTCAAAGAACCTGGAATCGTTCAAAGTAGCAAGTGCTAGTGGAATAATAGTGTTACAACTGCCAAGCCTTACTACTCACCGGCTTCAGCCAATGAGCAGTTATTATATTCAAGCAACAGAAAAATGGGTAGAGGACAAATCCAGATCGTCAAGTAACGCAATATCAAGTTACAAGTTTATTTGCAGAAGCTTACCAAAGCGGTGCTATCATTGGCACCATAATAAATGGATTTAAAGCAGCTGGCGTTTGGCCCGTTGACAAAAACGTCCTTTCCGAACACATGTTTAAAGTAGCAACACATGGTCTTCGATACTCCCAAGCCTCCACTAAAAGCTACCGACAAAGTCAGCCGACTTCGACATCAAATCCTTTGTCGGTTTTAGAATAAAGTAAAACACGATAAGGTCAGCGGCTTTGTAATCTACTTGAACGACTTCTTTGTTGTGTCGTCACTCTTGCAATGAAGCAAATTAAATTTTAGTGAATTACGTAAAAATTTTTACTTATTATAACAAAATATTTAAATATAAAACTTGTGTAATTAGTTTGTTGTTGTCAGGAAGTAATTATTTTAGAAGGAAAATTTTTATATATTTCTCTTTGTTAAATTTGTTGAGAAGAGACTAACTAGTAAAATCTTGCAACACTGTAGAGCTAACCTTCTGGTTAACGATGGACACTATTGCGTAGCTGTATGGTTTACCAGTGGCAGGCCATATTCATGTCATCATTGCTTCAGGGTCGATTTTTCCTTTATTATTAAGATCCGTTCTTTAAGGTGAGTTTTCTGCAATCGGTCTAGCTACAAAGCGGCGCTAGTTCCAATATATGCAGTGAATTCTATAACACCCTGTATATATTACAAGAATTAAATATTTATGAGTTTTTAGGTTATGTTGTGTATAAACCATACAAGAGTTGTATAAAAGATTAATAAATAAATACATAAAACGAATATCATACTTGCTCGAGTACGAAGCAAATTGAATTTTTACATCGGCGCCGTTCATTGTTAACAGTAACAAGAGAAAACTTAGATATAATGTATGTTATAAAAGATAATCTCACTCGTGAATAAAATGCGACATATCTTTATGCAACAGTTTAGAATAACTACGACCGCTGCGACACTAACTGCCAAATAATGGTCCACTTTCAAAGTCCAAATATAAATTTAAAATGTGGATATAACCAATTGTTCTCCTACCTTTACAGCCCTTTCTTGTAGAATACTAATCTTTTAATGTCAGATTATAATTTAAACGGAAATATTTTTTATTTTTGATGGATATGTAGAAATGCCTTAGTTGGAAGCCGCATTATCCCTAACATAAAACAACGATTCAACGAAAATACAGAAAACGAAAACGGCAAACTACTAATAGATTTCTGATGTCAGAACAACATGCGAATTAATAATACATTTTTCCAGCAAGACCAGAAATTCAAATTAACATGGCAAAATACTCGTGGGCAAACATCTACCTTAGATTACATAATTACTAACCGCTCCGTACACCCAAGCCAAATACTATACGCGCCATAATCGGAAGCGACCACAGTTTTCTACTCGGTAAGCTGATAATAGCATAAAGAACAAAAAGGAAGCTAAAAAAGGGAAAAGCGGTTACGGAAAAATTAAACATTGAAAGTCTGAACAACGAAAGCACCAGAAGATTGTATAAAAACCGCCTAAAACAAAAGATCGACAAAAACAAAATCACTTCACACGACAACGCCGAAACGGCCTGGGAAAAATAAAAAGCAAACATAGCAGAAGAAGACGCATGCGGGAAAAGAAAAGTTCACAACAGATCCAACAGAGGAAGTCAAAAGCCTAAGCAACGAAAAGAAAACAGTTTACCTAAAATATAAAACGACCAAGAGCGTACAAGACCAGAATAACTATAAAAACACACGAAACAGAGCAAACTCAAGAATCCGACAGATAAAAGAAGAATACTGGGAGGCGTTTACCAAGGGAATAGAGCGGGATCTAACAGGAACCCAATTCAGGGTATAGAAACTGATCAGAAACTGCAAGACGGAAATAACTGACAGGAAACCGATGGACCTCATAAGTAAAGAAGAGTGGGTTAGGCACTTCACAAGCACGTACGGCAACGATGCCAGCACCGAGAAGTCAAACACAACCAGACAACCGATCACAGTCGCAGGATACAATGCCGGAATAACTACGGAAGACCAGCAAACAACTCTCTCAAAGCTAAACAAACGAATAACGCTGGGAAGAGATGGAATTGCCAATGAAATGTTGAAATATGGCGGAAAAGCACTTCCAGACCAGATACAGAGATTCATTAACATCGTGACAGAATCTCAAAGAATCCCTGAAGACATGAAGACAAGCATAACAGTTCCATTTTTTAAAAGGGGCGATAAACGAAAACCTGAGAATTACAGAGGCATCACACTACTGAGTTCGGTTTTAAAATTACTAACAAAATTATTGCTTAAGAAATTAGACGAACTGATTGAAAACAGTGAAAAACAGATGAGATTCCGAACAAACAGATCAACTACCGACGCTATTTTTGTAGTGCGACAGATATGCGAAAAGTCCATCGAATACAATAAGCCCGCTTACATGTGTTTTGTGGACATGACCAAAGCCTTTGACCGCGTGAAATTGAAAGATATGCTGTCCATACTAGAAGAGAAAGGGGTTCCGCAAGGACTGAGAGAGTTAATTAGGGAAATGTATCAGAAAACCAGAACGCAAATAAAAACAACGGAAACAGTGACTAACGAGATAGAGGTGGCATCTGGAATACGACAAGGGGACTCTCTCAGCCCGATGTTAATGCTGGACGAAATAATAGCTGAAATACGACCACTGGAGGGATACAAAATGAATGAGAAAAACATTAATATAGTTTGTTACCCCGACGATGCTGTACTCGTCGCGGACAGCGAAGACAACTTACAAAGGCTGCTAGATCGATTTGTCGGATCGGCTGGCAAACACAACATGAAAGTGTCCAAAGAAAAGACGAAATGTCTCACAGTGTCTCGAGAACCCTTAAGATGTAAGCTAGAAATACAAGGACATGTAGTCGAACAAGTCATGACATTCAAATATCTGGGCGTGAACATCTCTAGCGCTAGGGATATACAAGACGAAGTCAAGGAACAAGCTATAAGAGGCGCCACAGCATCTGGTCCGCTAAGAAATGTGATATGGCGTAACAGGTACATGTCGATAGCAAACAAGATAAAGCTATACAAACTTGTATTAGACCAGTGTTAACATACGCTGCCGAAATTAGATCAGAGACTAGTAAAACTAAACAATTGCTTAGAACATCCGAGATGAGAACCCTACGGCGTATAACAGGAAGAACACTGAGAGACAGAATACCTAACCAGCACATAAGGAATGAGTGTGTGACATCCAGGACATTATAAAATTCGTCAAAACACGACAAAAAGAATGGAACAATCACGTGGAACGAATGAGCGTCACCAGGCTCCCCAAAATCGCTAGGGACGGGAAGCCAAACACCAGGAAATCCCGAGGCAGACCACTAAAACGATGGACACAGAGTTGGATGTCATCATCCACAGAATCACCACCTAGACCAGGGAAACTTGAACTGCTGGCGATCTACCTCAATATTGTTAGACTACGATCGATTGACTCTGAGAGGCTGCAAGTAAGTGTGATGCAGAATTGTCGTCTAGGTAGGGTGTATCGTGGCATAGATATTAGTTTTCCGCACAATATGCATTTTTTTAGTCAAGGTAAGTGTAGGTCTGGTTTAAAATGTCAATGAAAAAACTCATAATTATTCAAAATTGCGAGTTTATTAGTTCTTACAAAACAAACGAGTTCTAGTGTCTAAACTTAACTAAAGAGTGACCTTGGATGTTGAAGCGTGGCTCTGCATGTCCTCAGCATACTTTTCATAAGATGGTACGTAATTACCGAGTGCTAATCGCAAGCATGATGACATATGTTCGTCAGTTAGTCGATTGCGATATTTTGACTTAATTATCTTCATTTCAGAAAATGCAGACTCGCACAAGTAAGTTGACCCAAACATTGCCGTCAGTTGAAGGGCGATTTGCCTTAGATTCGGATATTTATCTTCAGATATAAAACACCAAAATTTTGTATCAGATGCTGTGGCTTTGAGATGTATATCTGATATAATCTGCACTAACTCATTTTCAACAGAACATGAGTCCATGTTAAACTGACTTGCTATTTCAGTAGCTAATTCCTCAATGTTTTTACACGAAAAAGGATAACTCATAAATGATGCGATATTTGCCAATTTACTGAAATCATAAAAACGTATTTCGAATTGGCCCAAAATATTTGATAATTCTGCCTCATAAATATCATAATTCAACTGAGGAATCCTTGCTTTCAAAGATGGAAAATTTTTCAGATCCTTTCTTTTCAGTTGATCTATCATAAGTTGCAATTTACTTTTGAATGCGTTTATTGCGCTAATCATCTCAATAATATTTTTCCTTTACCTTGAAGCTCCAAATTAATGGTGTTTAAATGCATTGTGATGTCTGTCAAAAATGCCAAATCAGTCAGCCATTTTCCGTTTTTCAGCATCTGAGTGTCATCACCTCTTTCGTCCAGAAAGGCTGTTATTTCGGGCAATAATTCTTGAAACCTTTCTAGGAATTTTCCGCGACTCAACCACCTGACGTCCGTGTAAAGAACTAAATCAGTGTGTTCAGCTGACTCACTATCTTCCAACTGCAATTTAAAGAGCCGTCGTTGCAAGCTACGTGCACGGATTGAATTCACAATTTTTATTGCAATGCCCATAATCTCCTCCATGTTTAGAACTTTTGAACACAATACTTGTTGATGTATAATGCAATGGAAGGAGAAAAATGAAGGGAAATCATCATTACCTCGACACAATGCCACAAAACCGTTTTTGTTTCCAGTCATTGCTGGTGCTCCATCGGTTGTAATGCACACTAGTTTATATATTAGTAGCTTGTAGTTTGTTACAAAATTGAAGAAAACGTCATTTATATCTTCGCCACGGGTCTTTCCTTTCAGAGGAATCATTGTCAAAAACTCTTCCTTAGCCGACATATCATTGAATACCATTCGAATAAAAATACACAGCTGGACAGTGACTGTCATATCGGTGGATTCGTCGAACTGTAAAGAAAAGTACATATGTATATTCCATGATATCATGTTTTAGTTTATCTGTCATGTCCTGACTCATGACTTCAACACGCCTTGTGACAGTCGGATGAGATAACTGAAATTCTCTAATAGCAGACATAATCTCTGTTTTATTTTTAAAATCTCCAAATAAAGTCTCACCCGCTTCAATAAATGCTTTCTTCACAACCAATCCATCATCAAATGGTTTCTTGTGTTTCGCCAATATATGAGATATTGTAAATGACGCGGTCGTTGCAGCTTTTAATTGTTTGGCTGGTCTTGTGAACATGGTTTGTTCTTTTTTCAAACAAGTTATCAAATCACGTACTTTTCGTTTTCTTAATTCACTCTGTGACGGAAAATCCTTTTCATAGTTTTTATGAACCGTTTTATAATGCCTCTCTAAGTTCCCACGCTTAGGTATTGCAACTGTCGCACGACAAATGAGACAAATGCACTTATCCTTTACCATACAAAAGAAAAATTCTTCCTCCCAATCGTTATTAAAATGATAAGTTTTACTTTTCTTCGCCGCACTCATTTTGGACTATTTATTAATAAAATTTGTATCGATGTATCGCCTTCAAGTTACAACTCTGACTCCTATTCCTGCAGGCGCAACATTTATATCGGCGCGAACGAAGTCTCGAATGTTCCCGTCAAACACGCCTCCCGAAGTTTCTAGAAAAATCGGGCGGGAATCAAAAACGCGGCTTTTCTTTGACAAGTACCGCGCGTTCCTTTGATAAAGCCGCCTTTTGCCGCTAGCAAGGGGTTATTACGATAAAAGAAAGTGATGAGGGGATTATTCTGGCCTAATTGTGGATCGAATAAATTTTATTAGTATATTCAATACATTTTGTTTTAGTTACCTAAAACAAAATCTGCGAATAGTTCTATATCGGAATTTTTTTCTCGAGATCGACTCAAAAAGCACTCGCGATCGACTTGTCGATCGCGATCGACCGTTTGAGCACCCCTGACCTAGACAATAAGACTATCAATAAAGAACAGGCGTTGCCTAATAGAAGAAGAAGAAGATGTAAAAATGTATAATGTGATATTAACTAATAAGAATGATGTACTGTTACTGAAGCAATGTAATATCGATAGATAAGATTAACTTTCCTATATGCAATATTTACAGTTTATGATACTTGAGTTAAAGTTTTCATAATAAAAGTAAAAGTTGGTTGTAAATAAAATTTTTATATTTATTTAATAAAAATTCCCTTAAATATTCAAAAAATATGTAGGCTTTGTTCGGTTCATTTGTACAAAGAGAGGTATGCATAGATTCGCAAAGAACATGCTTGAAATTTTTTTAACATTCCAACCTTTACATTTAAAATACACCATCGATTCTCAACGTTTTTAATGTCACGACCCTCTAAACAGACAAAAAATTGAGTAAATACCTTGCGACCCCGTCAATATAATACTTTTATCGTTATCAAAGTTTTACATTACTAACGTGGCAAAGAATGTTTACACTTGCCACAAATACCGACAAACATTTACAAATAGGGATAAAACGATACGAATAAATACAATTACTTACTCGATACATTCCTTCCGATATCAAGTACTTTTTGTATCAATACTTTAAAACTAAGTATCAAGTAGGTATCGGTCAAAAGTACTCGTATCGGTATACCAATATCACGATTTCATTTCAACACGTTAATTGATGCATAATACGCTCATCGACGCTGTAAAGAAATATTTTTTTGGGTATCATTTATTGAATTTTTTCAACACATCCTTTTCCTAGTTTTGTCTAGTTGGCAAGCTTGTTTGTCTATGCCTGAGAGAAAAAAAAACTCTATGCCGTCCCCTCAGTCGCCTTATTGTGTCGTGGTCGTCATTGTTTTGTTTTCGTTCCGCGGACTGTCGTCGTTGTTTGGTGTTTAAAGCATTAGGTATAATTTGCTGATCAAAAATGGGACCTCCAAAGTCTAGTGTGTGGCAATATTTCACGAAAAATGATGACAAAAACGCAAGTTGGAAAAAAATGCTTTAAAGCCGTGCGGTTTTGTGGCAATACTTCTAATTTGCATAAGCATTTAAAAAGCCACCCTGATTATATGGCACCTGTTAATAGTAACGACAAGATTTTCAATGTAAGTACGACATTTATTTTTAATCTAGAAATGAATTATTTGGTATGTTTTGATGTCGATTGTGAGTAGTGTTGTGTGATACGTTAATCGATATTGTTTGCTATAATCATGTTGTAAGAATTGACTGGTATCGATTAAGTAAAAAACATTTAACTTAACTAATTAATATTTTATCTACCTTGAGGTAACGAGATGGTTAAGTAAATAGATAGAACGTTTATTTTCAAGGTACAAAACGCGTACTGACTTTATTGAAGATAAAGTGTATTTCATATATTTTTAGGAGAATGAAAAAAGAAGCTGATAATATCGCAGACGTCAAAAGTCGAAATAAAGAAATAGTTCCCGATTCCCCTGAACCCTCGACATCGACATCCACAAAGTGTATGTTCGATAATACACAGTCGAAACATGTACCGTAAAACATACTTCACCTGCAATTAGTAGTATTATCAATAAAGTTAGAGAAATTATTAAATGGGTCAAAAACCGTGTTATACAATCAGACAAACGAAGAAAAATCCAGATCGATAGTGGAGTTCCTGAGGAATGTACTAAAAAATTTATTCTTGACGTTAGGACTCGTTGGAATTCACTATATTATATGACTGATAGATTTTTAGATATGTCGAAAATTGCTGCGCAACTTTTACTCGATGCTATAGATAGTCCTGAATTGGTGACTGGACAAGAAATTGAAATATTGAAACAGGTAGTCCCCTTGTTACAACCATTCTATTTTGTCACAAGAGAATCTTCAGGCCAGAATTATGTTACCTTATCCAAAATCATACCCATGATTAATTGTCTCACTTCGCAGCTAACAAAATTTTCATCATCAATAGAATGTGTCACTCAGTTGCAAACAAAACTATTGGCTGAATGTAAAAAAAATTTGGTCTCATTGAATTTAACACCCTTGCAGCTTTGGGAACAATTTTAGACCTACGTTTCAAAAACCTCCATTTTCAAGATGCAAATGCATGTGGAAGGGCGATACAAAAATTCAAAAATATTATTAAAGAAGATATGATAATGTCAACCAGTGGATCTGAAGAAGAAGCAGCCAACGAAGATTTCGATTTTTGGTTGCACCACATGCAACTTGCAGTTGGCCAAAAGCGGCGGGGTGCTAACTCAAAAGCCGATGAAGTTTCAATTTATTTGGCTAATCCAGTCTGCGCTTTAAAAGCCAACCCATTAGAGAAATGGGAGGATTCAAAAAACCCGTATTCCCAACATTATACAAACAAGCGCGAATTTATTTAAACATTGTCGGTACCTCTGTACCCTGCGAAAGGCTGTTTTCCAAAGCTGGCGCAACAATCACTACATCCAGAAATCGTCTAACAGGCAATTACTTAGAAAAACTAATATTTTTGGGGAGCACTACAAAAACCGACTTTTTTTCATAAAATTATTTTTATGTATATTTTTATATCAATAAAGAATATCAATACTTATTACTGTTTTTATTTAATTTATTCCAAATTTTACTATGAAAAATCAATCGATAAGAGTAAGTATCGATACTTTTCAATCGATACCGAATAAGTATCGATACTTTACGACCTATACTGTATCGAGTAAAAGTATCGATACCTCAGTGGTATCGTTTTATCCCTATTTACAAACCCCAAGAGATGCGTGTTCTTGTCTCATATTTCTGCGAGGCTGCGCGATGGCTCTTTCGTCCTGCGCGCTTTGATACGCTAGGTCAGGTTCGCGCAAATTATCCCTTTCTGGTTATAAAAACAGAAGAACGAGAAGAGGAATTTCATTGTTAATTACGTTTTTACGGAAACAAGTAGAACGGTTTCTTATCTCTTACAGTGTTAAATAAATCAATAACAGAGTGGTGTATGCGGCGTAACATCGAATTGGGCAATAATATTGAGAAAAAAATTTGTGACCAAATGAAATGCACCGTCTACATCTGGTGAAAACTTGAAGAAAAAGACCGGGTTATACAACAATACATATTTATAATATGGATTTATTGCATTGGATGACAAGCCCCAATGTGTTGTTTGTTATCAAGTTCTGTCCACGGAAAGTATGAAGCCTTCAAAATTAATCCGGCATCTGGAAACAGAACACCCGTCTTTACAAAGCAAACCATTACAATTCTTCAAGTGTAAATCACTTGTCTTGAAAAATCAGCCAAATTTCTATCAATAAATCAAGCCGCAGTGAGCCGCACTTCAAGCGTCCTGTTTAGTAGAATTAAGAGTGGCCAGGGAGTTCGACCAATCAACAGACGTGAGTAGAAAAGGCTATGGAGTTCTGGCGCAAAATCCCATGTATTTTCTTATGAGCTTAAAAATTGCATTTTTGGTGCCATTTCTTGGTGTATGTGCACATACAGGGGGTTGGCCAATGAGCGTTGAGCAGAGTGCGGTATCAGTTGCCTATATGTGGATGGGACGGTTTTTTTTATGGGTCTAGCATACGTGCTGCACGGAAGTCCCTAAAGCGCTACATGTGTGAGGAAAAAGCGATTCACGTTTTTGTTGAATCGCTGTAAATTGTACTCGATGGAGAACACAGTCCTGGACAAGTTATTTCGAAGGGATGATGTTCTCCAAATAAAAAAACTGCTTGAAAAGCGTTGTACGAGGAGTAACAAGCTGAACCTCATACGGATGTGAAGTATTAGCGCGACGTGTATTTCTAACATACACTGTTCTGGGAGGAATTAAGCTGGCTACATCCTTCGAACACTTTCCATGAAAATACTTGTAAAATAGGCTCAAGTGGCCAACCGTTCTTCGATGTTCCAGCGAATCAAGGCAGCTGGTCAGTTCCAGGTCTCCAATCAGACGAACAGCTCTTCTCTGAATAGAATCCAACAAATGCAGTGTATGTTTGGGAGCGGAGCCCTAAACATGGGAGCAGTATTCCATAGTTGGTCGAATTTGAGCTTTGTAAAGAATTAACAGTTGGTTTGGAGTGTAAAGCTTTCTAGTTCGAAATAATATTCCCAACTTTTGAGAAGCTCTCCTTGCTATGCCTGCAACATGTTCATGCCAGGACATATTTGCTCCCAAATCAACGACCAACAAATTGAGTGGGGATGTTAGTGGGATGGAGTGCCCCGATATAAACATGTCTGGTTCAGCAACGTTAACTTTTTTAGAAAAAACTGCCGCCTGGGTTTTTGTAGCGTTAAATTCGACTTGGTTACTGTCACCCTAAGATAGAATTTCTTCGAGGTCTTTGTTAAGTTGAATGACTTCCTGCTGTCTGCAGATATTCGTCTGAGTAGCCGATGTCCGAGCGTTCAAAGTGAATGAAGAGATAAGTGTACTGTCATCTGCAAAGCTGTAGATTGGATTGTCGGTCTTTTCCAGCAGATCGTTAATGTAAATGAGAAAGACAGTAGGATGCAGTATAGAGCCTTGGGGCACACCGGCGTTGATAGTGAAGGTGTTAGAAAAAAATCCGTCGACTGCCACTCGTAAAGAACCTTGTCTGAGGAAAACTCAGAGCCACAAACAGAACTTTTCAGACATACCAGAAGAGTGTAGCTTAGCCAACAATCCATCGTGCCAAGCACAGTCGAATGCCTTGGATATGTCAAGAGCAACCGCTCGAGATCCTCCAAAGTGTTCAATTGCGTTGTTCCAAACATGTGTTACATAAATCAAAAGATCTCCTGTTGATCTATGTTTATGAAAGCCATATTAGTGATCGCTAATAATCCCTCAAGATATTTTAGAAGATGCTGATTGATAGCCTTTTCCATGACTTTCGATATTATTGAAAGCAGTGCGACTAGTCGGTAGTTATTTGGCAAGTTCTTCTTGCCTTTATTAGGTATCGGCTGAACTGTGGCACATTTCCATCAGAAAGGAAATATTCCTTTTCTATAGGATAGATTAAAAAGTATACAGAAAACTGGTGTTAGTTCCCTCGCACAGTTTTTGAGAACTATCGCAGGTATTCTGTCTGCGTCAGAAGCTTTTTTGATGTCTAGCTTCATTAAAATACGTTTTATGATACGCTGTCTGAAGACAATATCGGGCATCCTTCACTGCACTGTGGGAATAATAGGTGGTGTTTTTCCTTGGAAATCGACAGTAGAATGTAAAGCAAGTCGTTCAGCCAACAAGTTCGCTTTCTCAACAAGTGTTGTTGCAATAGAATTATCTGGCCGTGTGAGTGGTGGTATGGTGGATTTGGTGAAATTTTGACTAACTGCCTTAGCGACTGACCAAAAAGACCTGGAATTGGTTGGTGGGACAACCGAGAAGTTTGTTTCTAATTCGTTGATTGTGTGCCTCCGAAATTTCTTGTATCCAGATGCCTCATCATGCTATTTGGTCTCACAGTCCGTGACATCGACACAGCCATGAAACATTAAGCAATTTCACGCAGCCTAAGCCGATGCGATGGTATCACACCTGGCGGTGCTGGTGGGATCTGGGCATCTACCATCTAGGTTGAGGTAACAGAATATGTGGCGAAGGCGCAATTAACTATTGAAGTATTTTAATATAATTAAAGAAAAGTTAGGTATAGACCAGGATTTAAACCTTCATATCTTCGATTTCCGTACTTGCGAATCTTGCATCTATGCCACTGAACCACTGAGGCTTCTTATAGGAAAGTATTAGTAAAGTTATTACATTCAAAAATGTTAAGGTTATGGTCAAAAAGGTCGTACTAGTCTTTGGTCCAATATTTAATACTTAATATAATGCAGATATTTAATTTTTTTAAGAAATGCCGTGAATTATGACATGTACGAATGTATAAAAGCATTGTCTTAAAAAAATTATCCAGAAAGTGGTGTGAAATTATGTAAATAAGTTTTCTGTATAAAATAACAAGCACAATTTTATTTCTATACAGTTATTGATTCTACCTAGTATTTTGTTTTCCACAGTTTTTTTTTTAACACAGCTTATCACCCATGATTTTGAACTTTCTTATCATGTTTGCTGATCTCTCTCTAATCTATTATTTTGATTATAGTCTACATTTCATTTAACAGTTTTGTTCAATAGGCATGATGGACTAATAGGTATAGAATCCGTCTTATATACGAAAGGTCGGCGGTTCGTATCCCAATTTATACAGAACTTTTTTTAACTTAAATAAAATACTTAAGGCCCCAACATGAAGGGGTTAGAATTAACGTAGTAAAAAAATATTTTATTTTGCCTTTTTTACATCGTACCAAAACTACCCCTAAAAAACTACCCCCTGGCAAAGCCTTTTTGACACCCACCCCAACCCCCTAAATAAGGCCTTTTTGACACCTTTTTTACCCCCTCAATATAATTATGAATATTAATACGACTTTTGTTTTTGAATCACTCGACTCGCGTTGACCAAAAGAGCCTTAATATTAAGTGTGGGTGTGTTTACAAAAGCAAAGGTAGGTGACAAAATGGAAATACTTGTCAGAAGAGGTAGTTACCTGTCTTAAGAAGTTTGCACAGGTAAAAAAGTGGTCTGCCTTGTAATAGCATTGCCAAAAAGGCTTCGTGGAAGACTGAAAAAGGTGTTTTCTAGCAGGTGTAACTAGGTAATAGTAAACACAGGTAGACAGGTAAGTATAGGTAAATCCAGGTGTAATGTCAGAAGGGCCTGAATCTATACCTGTCTTAAGAAGTACGTAGTTACTTTTACATAGGTAAAAAATGAGACAAAAAGGTATTGTTTATATGAGGGGGTAAAAAAGGTGTCAAAAAGGCCTTATTTAGGGGGTTGGGGATGGGTGTCAAAAAGGCTTTACCAGAAGGGTAGTTTTTTAAGGGTAGTTTTGGTATGATGTAAAAAAGGCAAAATAAAATATTTTTTTTTATGAAGGTAACTCTAACCCCTTCATGTTCGGGCCTCAAGTATTTAATTTAAGTTAAAAAAAGTCCTCTATAAATTGGGATACGAACCGTCAACCTTTCGCATATAAGGTGGATTCTGTACCTATTAGTCCTGCTTGTTGATTAAAACTGTTAAATGAAATGTATACTGTATACAAAATAATAGTTCAAACCACAAGAGATACTTGTTCTTATCTCAGCACTTCAAGCATCCTGTTTAGTAGCATTAAGAGTGGCCAGGGAGTCTAAGCCCCACACGATTGCGGACAATCTCATTTTACCTGCTGCCATTGATACGGTCAATGTGACCCGAAAGAAACAAAAAAAAATGAAAACTATACCACCTTCAAATGACACAATACCGAGACGTGTTACTGAAATCGCCATCGATGTCCACAATCAAATAGCTGAAAAGATAAAACTAAGTGACTTTTTTGCCATTCTATTCGACGAATCAATAGACGTGAGAAGAGAAGGCTATGAGAGTTCTGCCGCATGATCCCATGTATTTTCTTATGGACCTAACAATTTAATTTTGGTGTCATTTCTTGGTGTATGTGCACACGCAGGGGGTTGGCCAATGAAGGTTGAGCAGAGTGCAGTATCAGTTGCTTGTATGCGGAAGGGACGGCGTTAACGTAACAGAATATGTGGCGAAGGCGCAGGTTGGTGCAGTGCCTGTTGCCTATATGAATGGCTGATGTAACGGAATTAACTATTGAAGTATTTTAATATAATTAAAAAAAGTTATATTTATGACCAGGATACGAAACATCATATCTTCGATTTCCGTACTGCAAATCTTGCATCTATGCCACTGATCCACTGAGGCTTCTTGGAAGAACGTGTTACTAAAGTTAACATTCCAAAATTTTAAGGTTATGGTCAAAAGGGTCTTACTAGTCTCTGGTCTAATATTTAATACTTAATATAATGCAGATATTTATTTTTTTTTAAGAAATACCCTGAATTATGACATGTACGAATGCATAAAAGTCTTTTCTTAAACAAATAATTCAGAAAGTGGTGTGTAATTATGTAAGTAAGTTTTCTGTATAAAATACCAAGGACAATTTTATTTCTATACAGTTAGTTATTCTACCTAGTATTTTGTTTTCGGCAGTTTTTTTTTAACAGAAAGTAATTATGAATATTAATACGACTTTTATTTTAGAATCACTCGATTCGAGTTGCCCAAAAGAGCCTTATTGAGACGTAAAGTGTGGGTGATTACAAAAAAAAAGGTAGATGACAAAATGGCAGTAATTGTCAGAAGAGGTAGTTACCTGTCTTAAGAAGTTTGCACAGGTAAAAAAGTGCTCAAAAAGGCCTTGTAATAGCATTGCCAAAAAGGCTTTATCGTGAAAGACTGAAAAGGGTGTTCTCTAGCAGGTGTAACTAGATAGTAAACACAGGTAGATAGGTAAGTATAGGTAAAAGCCAAGTGTAATGTCAGAAGGGCCTTAATCTATACCTGTCTTAAGAAGTACGTAGTTGTTTTTACACAGGTAAAAAAGGAGTCAAAAAGGTATTGTTTATATGAGGGAGTAAAAAAGGTGTCAAAAAGGCCTTATTTGGGGGGTTGGGGGGGGTGGGTGTCAAAAAGGCTCTACCAAGGGGGTAGTTTTTTAGGGGTAGTTTTGGTATGATGTAAAAAAGGCAAAATAAAATATTTTTTATGAAAGTAACTCTAACCCCTTCATGTTGGGGCCTTAAGTATTTTATTTAAGTTCAAAAAAGTCCTGTATAAATTGGGATACGAACCACCGACCTTTCGTATATAAGACGGACTCTATACCCATTAGTCCATCATGCTTATTGAATAAAATTGTTAAATGAAATGTTGACTATAATCAAAATAATAGATTAGAGATAGATCAGCAAACATGACAAGAAAGTTCAAAATCATGGGTGATAAGCTATTAGATGGATACATTAGAGAATGTAATATTTATATATAGAGAGAGCGTTCTAGAATGCATGCAATTGAGTTTAAATGATTTAAATATTAGCGAGAGTGCTAGCATGCAACTTAAAATAAATGTTTTTATTATAAATACGTATAAATTTAAAAAAAATAATAATAAAACAACGGTTATAACAATGAAATATTTTATTTATTCATAATTTTTATCTATCCAACTACTGTGTTTATTATCAAAGCCTAACCATTTTACATATACTTTATTTACCTGTCATTTTAGCACTTTTTTTCAGCTAAATAAATATCAGGATATATGAGCCAGATTCTATAAAATGGGGGTAAATGAAATAATGATAATAATTTCGGTTTACAGAGAGATAAGCCAAAAAACAAATAGATACCCTAATAATAACTTACACCAGCATAGTCATATTTCTCAAAAACCATCATCAATTAGTTATTAATAAAGCTCTCCTAAGACTATTCTCTTTTGGTATTAAATATAGAATATAATCTACTTATTTTTGCGATTATTTCTTTATTTTGTTTAATAGGACAAAAATATTGACACAATGATAATAAAATCAAATTCTCGTATGATTCAATACGCTTAATTTGCCAGGAATATGTCAGTCCAAAAACTTAACTTGAGTTTGGAATGTAAAAAAAAAATGAATTTTGTGTGTGCAGGGACATTTCTTAAGTATCTTAGTCCATTTACAACTTTTTCATTTGACATATTAGAAAAAAGCTTACAGAATTTTTTTAAATGACATCCTCTGTATATGAGACACCATGCATAGTATAGTTCAGAGATTTTATTATTGAAATGTCATAAATAACAGGAATCTTTCTTGCTTCATGCTTGTCAGGTAAGAGTATAAGAGAGAAAGGAAATATATATAACTATAAATCGTATTTTCCGATAAAAACTAGGCCTGGAAAATGAGACCAACGATTATATCAAAAATTCTTATGAATTTCTACCAGTTTTCAACAAAAAAATTATACTTTATAGTTTTAAACCTTAATAAATTATAATCCCCACAATGGATGTGTAAAAGAAAAAATCATAATAGCGCAGTGATATTGTTAAATAAATACAATCCTTGCTGTACCGAACATAAATTTGTAAATCGTCGTATTTTTTTTTTTTTTTTTTATGGGTCTAGCACACGTGCTACAGGGAAGTCCCTAAAGCGCTACAGGAGCGACACGTGTGCGGAGAAAGCGATTCACGTTGTGCTTGAATCGCTGTAGATTGTACTCGATGGCAAACACAGTCCTGGGCAAACTATTCCAAAGGTATGATGTTCTCCATATAAAAGACTGGTTGAAAAGCGTTGTACGAGGAGTAACAAGTGAACCTCATACGAATGTGAAGTATTAGCGTGACGTGTACTTCTAACATGCACCGCTCTGGGAGGAATTAAGCGGGCCACATTTTTCGAACACTTTCCATGAAAGTACTTGTAGAATAGGCTCAAGTCGCCAACCGTTCCAGCGAATCAAGGCCGTCGGTCAGTTCCGGGTGTCCAATCAGACGAACAGCTCTTCTCTGGATAGAATCCAACAAATGCAGTGTATGTTTGGGAGCGGAGCTCCAAACATGGGAGCAGTATTCCATAGTTGGTCGAATTTGAGCTTTGTAAAGAATTAACAGTTGTTGTGGAGTGTAAAGCTTTCTGGTTCGAAAAAATATTCCCAACTTTTGAGAAGCTCTCCTTGCTATGCCTGCAACATGTTCATGCCAGGACATATTTGCTCCCAAATTAACGCCTAACAGATTGAGTGACGATGTTAGAGGGATGGAGTGCCCCGACATAACTATGTCGGGTTCTGCAACGTTAACTTTTTTAGAAAAAAATGCTGCCTGGGTTTTTTGTAGCGTTAAATTCCACTTGGTTACTGTCACCCCAAGATAGAATTTCTTCCAGGTCTTTGTTAAGTTGAATGACTTCCTGCTGTCTGCGGATATTCGTCTGAGTAGTCGATGTCCGAGCGTTCAAAGTGAATGAAGAGATAAGTGTACTGTCATCTGCAAAGCTGTAGATTGGATTCTCGGTCTTTTCCAGCAGATCGTTAATATAAATAGGAAGAGAGTAGGAGACAGTATGGAACCTTGGGGCACACCGGTGTTGATAGTGAAGGTGTTAGAAAGAAATCCGTCGACTGCCACTCGTAAAGAACGCTCTCTGAGTAAACATAAGAGCCACAAACAGAACTTTTCAGACATACTATAAGAACGTAACTTAGCCAACAGCCCATCGTGCCAAACACGGTCAAATGCCTTGGATATGTCAAGAGCAACCGCTCGAGATTCTCCAAAGTGTTCAATTGCGTTGTTCCAAACATGTGTTACATAAGTCAGAAGATCTCCTGTTGATCTATTTTTACGAAAGCCATATTGGTGATCATTAATAATGTTGAAACCTTCAAGATATTTTAGAAAATGCTGATTGATAGCCTTTTCCATGACTTTCGATATTATTGAGAGTAGTGCGATTGGTCGGTAGTTATTTGGCAAGGTCTTCTTGCCTTTTTTAGGTATCGGCTGAACTGTGGCACATTTCCAGCAGGAAGGAAAATATTCCCTTTCTGTAGGATAGGTTGAAAAGTCTAGAGAAAACTGGTGTTAGTTCCCTCGCACAGATTTTAAGAAACTATGGCAGGTATTCCGTCAGCGCCAGAAGCATTTTTTGGTGTCTAGCTTCATCAAAATACGTTTTATGATACGCTGTCTGAAGACAATATCGGGCATCCTTGACTGCACTATGGGAATAGTAGGTGGTGTTTTTCCTTGGAAATCGACAGTAGAATGTGAAGCAAGGAGTTCAGCCAACAAGTTCGCTTTCTCAACAGGTGTCGTTGCAATAGAATCTGGCCGTGTGAGTGGTGGTATGGTGGATTTGGTGAAATTTTGACTAACTGCCTTAGCGACTGACCAAAAGCGACTGATCAAAATACTTATGTACAGGTAGAAAATGTGCGACATATGGGATTTTTCTTTATTATGAAACTTTAAAGCCAAAAATAATTTTGCACGGCCGATTGTCATTTTTTCATTTGGACATTTGAATTTTCTAAAGTCCAAAAGTTACTCTGTTAAAATATTGAAAACATTTAATAAGAAAAAGTCTTTGAAATTTGATTTTAGGATAGCATGCAAAATTTTAAATAAATTTAACAGAAATTTTATTTTGTCAGTTTTTAACCAATAAAAATTTGGTCATAAGGAAATTTTTATTTTTTTTGTATTTGAAATATATTTGTCAGATTAGTACCATAATTTATTTTTTGGTTTCAAATTATATTTTACTTGCTTCAAACTCATTAATCAAAAAATTCTGATTTTCGTAAAACCGCAACAGTCGCATTGAAAATGATCGACTATTTTTACCCTACGTGCAGTTTGAGGTTTTTGTTTTTTTAAATTTATTGCAAAATAAAAACAAAAACAAGCAAATTAATATTTCTTAAGGAACGAGTTTATTTTAATACTTACAATGTTTTCGACATTTTCCTTACAGTACAAATTTATAATCAGGTATATTGACATGCTATACATACAATTACACAAAAGATGCAACCCATTCACAGTATTAGGATTTTTCCCCTAAAATTTAAAAACTTTTAGGGTCCCGAATCCATAGAACTAAATTAACGTAAAATAGTGCATCTGTTTTTCTAATAACTTATTACTTATTTTCCATGAACAGCTTAATTCAATTTTTGTTTAACTTTTCATAGAGTTGGCTAAAACAAAAGAATTATGTTTGTATTACGTCTTTAAGTTGAATGACTTTCTTCTGTTTGCGGGTATTCGTCTAAGTAGCCGATGTCCGAGGGTTCAAAGCGAATGGAGAGATAAGCGTACGGTCATCTGCAAAGCTGTAGATTGGATTCCCGGTCTTTTCCAGCAGATCTTTATTGTAAATGAGAAAGAGAGTAGAATGCAGTATGGAGCCTTGGGGCACACCGGCATTGATAGTGAAGGTGTTAGAAAGAAATCCGTTGACTACCACTCGTAAAGAACATTCTCTGAGGAAACATCAGAGCCACAAACAGAACTTTTCAGACATACCAGAAGAGCGTAGCTTAGCCAACAGTCCATCGTGCCAAACACGATCGAATGCCTTGGATAGGTCAAGAGCAACCGCTCGAGATTCTCCAAAGTGTTCAATTGCGTTGTTCCAAACATGTGTTACATATAAGTTAGAAGATCTCCTGTTGATCTATGCTTACGAAAGTCATGTTGGTGATCGCTAATAATGTTGAATCCTTCAAGATATTTTAAAAGATGCTGATTGATAGCCTTTTCCATGACTTTCGGTATTATTGAAAGCAGTGCGACTGGTCGGTAGTTATTTGGCAAAGTCTTCCTGCCTTTTTTTAGGTATCGGCAGAACTGTGGCACATTTCCATTAGGAAGGAAATATTCCCTTTCTGTAGGATAGTTTGAACAGTATACAGAAAACTGGTGTTAGTGCCCTTGCACAGTTTTTGAGAACTATGGCAGGTATTCCGTCAGCGCCAGAAGCTTTTTTGGTGTCTAGTTTCATTAAAATACGTTTTATGATACGCTGTCTGAAGACAATATCGGGCATCCTTGACTGCACTATGGGAGTAGTAGGTGGTGTTTTTCCTTGGAAATTGACAGTAGAATGTGAAGCAAAGCGTTCAGCTAACAAGTTCGCTTTCTCAACAGGTGTTGTTGCAATAGAATTATCTGGCCGTGTGAATGGTGGTATGATGGATTTCGTGAAATTTTCACTAACTGCCTTAGCGACTGACCAAAA
Source organism: Pachyrhynchus sulphureomaculatus (assembly GCA_019049505.1). Lineage (NCBI taxonomy): Eukaryota > Metazoa > Arthropoda > Insecta > Coleoptera > Curculionidae > Pachyrhynchus > Pachyrhynchus sulphureomaculatus. The sequence goes on from CM032451.1 coordinate 102,186,750, forward strand.
AGACGTGGAATTGTTGGGACAAGCGAGAAGTTTGTTTCTAATTCGTTGATTGTGTGCCTCCAGAATTTTTTGTATTCAGACGCCTCATCATGCTATTTGGTCCCACAGTCCGTGGCATCGGCACAGCCACCAAACGTTAAGCAACTTCACGCAGCCTAAGCCGATGCGATGGTATCACACCGGGCGATGCTGGTGGGATCTGGGCATCTACCATCTAGGTTGACGTAACAGAATATGTGGCGAAGGCGCAAGGTCGGTGCAGTGCCTGTTGCCTATATGAATGGCTGATGTAACGGAATTAACTATTGACGTATTTTAATATAATTAAAGAAAAGTTAGGTATAGACCAGGATTTGATCCTTCATATCTTCGATTTCTATACTTGCGCATCTTGCATCTATGTCACTGATCCACTGAGGCTTCTTATAAGAAAGTCAAGTTATTACATTCAAAAATTTTAAGGTTATGGTCAAAAGGGTTTTACGAGTCTTTGGTCCAATATTTAATACTTAATATAATGCAGATATTTATTTTTTTTAAGAAATGACGTAAATTATGACATGTACGAATGCATAAAAGTCTTATCTTAAACAAATTATCCAGAAAGTGGTGTGAGATTATGTAAATAGGTTTTCTGTATATATTAACAAGGACAATTTTATACATATTTTATACACAATACAGTTAGTTATTCTACCTAGTATTTTATTTTCGGAAGTTTTTTTTAACATAAAGTAATTATGAATATTAATACGACTATTTTTGAATCACTCGATTCGCCTTGGCCAAAAGACCCTAATTGAAACATAAAATGTTGGGTGTGTTTACAAAAAAAAAAAGGTAGGTGACAAAATGTCAGTACCTGTCAGAAGAGGTAGTTACCTGTCTTAAGAAGTAATTAGCTGTTTGCACAGGTAAAAAAGTGCTCAAAAGGGCCTTGTAATAGCATTGCCAAAAAAGCTTTATCGTGAAAGACTGAAAAGGGTGTTTTCTAGCAGTGTAACTAGATAGTAAACACAGGTAGACAGGTAAGTATAGGTAAAAGCCAGGTGTAATGTCAGAAGGGCCTTAATCTATACCTCTCTTAAGAAGTACATAGTTGTTTTTACACAGGTAAAAAAGGTGTCAAAAAGGCCTTATTTAGGGGGGTTGGGGGGTGGGTCTCAAAAAGGCTTTACCAGGGGGTAGTTTTTTTAGGGGTAGTTTTGGTATGATGTAAAAAAGGCAAAATAAAATATTTTTTTATGAAGGTAACTCTAACCCCTTCATGTTGGGGCCTTAAGTACTTTATTTAAATTAAAAAAAGTCATGTATAAATTGTGATACGAACCGCCGACCTTTCGTATATAAGACGGATTCTATACCTATTAGTCCATCATGCCTGTTGAATAAAACTGTTAAATAAAATGTAGACTATAATCAAAATAATAAATTAGAGAGAGGTCAGCAAACATGATAAGAAAATTCAAACTCATGGGTAATAAGCTATTAGATGGATACATTAGAGAATGTAAATATTTATATATAGAGAGAGCGTTCTAGAATGCATGCAATTGAGTTTAAATGATTTAAATATTAGCGAGAGTGCTAGCATGCAACTTAAAATAAATGTTTTTATTATAAATACGTATAAATTTTTAAAAAAATACAACGATTATAACAATGAAATATTTTATTTATTCATAATTTTTTTTTATCTATCCAACTACTGTGTTTATTATCAAAGCCTAACCATTTTACAAATACTTTATTTACCTGCCGTTTTAGCACTTTTTTTCAGCTAAATAAATGTCAGGATATATGAGCCAGATTCTATACTATTCTAGTCCAGCTGGCCATATAATTAAAATGGGGGTAAATGAAATAATGACAATAAAAAACAAATCGGTTGAAGGTGTAAACTTTATCGGCATCTTAAGAAGTAATTACCTGTGCTGCCTGTCTTAAAAAGTAATTACCTGTTTTAGACAAAAACACAATAGCTGACTGAAGAGGTAATTAACTGTGTTAAGAAGTAATTACCTGTTTGAACGGGTAAAAAAGCCAAAGCTGCTAAGAGTATATGCATTGGAGAATGTAATATGTATATTAATATCTTGAGAGGTCAGCAAAGCTGATAAGAAAGGTCAAATTCCTTGAGATAAGTTGTTAAGTATATGCATTGGACAATGTAATATTTATATTCATTTTTTTAACAATTGAAAAGGTTGGATGCTATAAGTATGTTAATTTTACAGTAAACAATATGAATAGCAAGAAGATGTTGTTTATTCATCTTAATAAACGAGAGGAAAAGGTATGAATATTTTATCCGTATGAGAATTTTATTATAAACACAGTTATTTAAATTGTTAATAAAAACATTGAGACATGCAGATGTTTAACTCAACTATACTGCAAATTATAAAAATGTATGTGTGACATTTTGCAATAGGATATTTTATGTTTTAAAACAAGAGAACATAAATGTAAATTTTTATACATATACGAGCCTGGTTTGAAAAGTCCGTGCAAAGTCCGAGAGATGGCACCACCGGCGCGTATCAAGGTCATGTTTAGTTAGTAGCATCTCTTGAATGAACGTACACCAAGTTTCAGCCATATTGGTCTATTTTTTTGTGTTTGGCATTCGTGTGAATCAAGGAAGTCGAGTGATTTTCAAGAAATGGACGAAAAAGAATTTCGTGTGGTGATTAAACATTACTTTATGAAAGGCAAAACGCCTCAGGAGACTAAAGAGAAGCTTGATAAACATTATGGTGACTCTGCACCTTCGATTAGAACAGTTTATAAGTGGTTTCAAAATTTTCGGACTGGCCATATGGGCACAAGTGACGCTGAACGTTCTGGACGGCCTGTGGAGGTTACGACTCCAGAAATCATTGATCAAATCCATGATATGGTGATGGATGACAGAAGAGTTAAGGTGCGTGGGATTGCTAGTGCTGTGGGCATCTCGACTGAACGGGTACATAATATTTTGCATAAACATTTGGACATGAGAAAGCTATCCGCAAGATGGGTGCCGCGATTGCTCCCGCTTGACCAAAAACGGAATCGTGTGAAGTGTTGCAACGATGGTTTGCAGCTGTTCCAGAAGAATCCGGAGGACTTTAAGCGTCGTTTCGTCACTGTGGATGAAACATGGATACATTACTATACTCCTGAGACCAAACAACAATCTAAACAATGGGTTACCAAGGGGGAATCTGCACCAAAAAAGGCGAAGACCGTTCTTTCGGCCGGAAAGGTTATGGCGACTGTCTTTTGGGATTCGCAAGGGATAATCCTCATCGACTATCTGGAAAAGGGTAAAACTATTACAGGTGAATATTATTCATCGTTATTGGACCGTTTGAAAACCGAGCTGCAAGAAAAACGCCCGCGATTGGCCCACAAGAAAGTCCTTTTCCATCACGACAACGCACCAGCACACACCTCAGCAGTTGTGGTCGCAAAATTAATGGAAATAGGATTCCAACTCGTTTCACATCCCCCCTATTCTCCACACTTGGCTCCCTCGGACTACTATTTGTTCTCCAATTTGAAGAAATGGCTGGCGGGACAAAGATTTTATTCAAACGAGGAGGTGATTGCAGACACTAATGGATATTTTGCAGACTTGGACAAATCCTATTATTCGGAAGGGATCAACAAACTAGAACATCGTTGGACGAAGTGTATAAGCCTAAAAGGAGACTATGTCGAAAAATAAAAAAGGTTTACCCCAAACACATAAGTAGTTTTTATTTTTGCACGGACTTTTCAAACCAGCCTCGCACGTATAGTATACAGGGGAAAAATGCTTATTTATTTATATATTAGATGTTTTATTTTAAACAGTAGAAATAAATATTATATCATACTTATGCGCATACGGCAAATGAAAAAAAAAAATGCATATTTGCTTATATATTTTATTTTAAATAGTGGAAATAAATGTTAATTTATGCTTATGCACTTACAGTAATTCGAAAAAAAATTGCATATTTGCTTATACCATATTATGCATATGGTACATCTTATTTCTGTATAGTTAGTTATTCTACCTAATATTTTGTTTTCGGTAGTTTTTTTGTTAACATAAAGTAATAAGAGTTCATTTATATTTATCATATTCTCTTAAAAATGAGACGGTAGAACACAAAGTGGAACATTTGCCGGTCAAATATTGATGAGTTTGAGGCGGACGATGAAAGAAAATTATTTTTAGATGGTATGAAAAACATTTAATAAAGTATATTTTTATATCGAAAAGGATGATTATTCAGAAATAGTTTTGATTTTCCATATAAAACAGTACTTGAAGATGGTATTACGAGGAATGGTAAGCTGAATCTCATACGGATATAACCCTTTAGCGAGACGTGTATTCTTAACACTTTTTATAGTATTGATTTCAGTTGCTGGTGAATACCAGGTTTCTATTCAAATAAGTCACTCACTTCTGGGTAGACTCTGGAAAATGCATATTAGTATATTTAGGAGAAGAGCCCCAAATATGTAAGCAACATTCCATTATTGGTCAAATTTGAACTTTTTGTAAAATTAAAAGCTGTTAATGCATAAAAAAAACTTTCCAAACTTTAACAAAATATAAAAACATTACTGATAAAATATGGTTGTGGATAACATTGTATATAACTTTTTGAAATATACTTTTAAAATTTACAATTGCTTAAGATTTGAAAAATTCTTGTAAGAAACAGCGTTATCTATAGTAAACTAAAATAAAGGATATTTTCAGTTTTATAGTTAAAAACAAAGCCACTATTACAACTTTTTTACCTGTCACAATTACCACAGTGTGGTCTATTACATGCTAGGTTAATATTGTCATAAAATAGATTTTAAGCTTGCAAAATTATCTATTCGCGCAATGATTATGCTGAAGTAAAATAAACAGCCTTACTAAAGAATTAAGAAAATAAATAAGATTGTTTTATTTTACTTCCAAATAAAATAAAAAATATCAATTTACTACAATATTTTGGCTGAAATATATAAAATGTGGCTTTATTGTCATGGTGAATTACCTGAAAATCTTTTCGACTAACCACAATCAATAATATCCAAACATAAGATTTACGGTGAACACAATCAGATAATATAGTTTTCCTTGTGGATGTAGTGGTAGAACTAATGACACCTTGGGGCATTCGGTTTACAGAAAGATTAGCCAAAAAAAAAAAAAAACCCGAATAATAACTTACACCAGCATGGTCATATTTCTCAAAAACCATCATCAATTAGTTATTATCAAAGCTCTGTCAATATGTGATAAACATTTTATCTCATCAGCAACACATAAACCTATCAATACTCTGAAAAGTAATTGATATTGCAATGACAATATTAGATATTTTCTTTATCATTTTAAGGACTCAACCTCAACTTTTATTCAAGATACTGATTTACCAGTAGATAATGCGGTTTTACTCTATATATTATACCCAACAATTCTTCGAGCGTAAATCACTTGTCTTGAAAAATGAGCAAATTTCTATCAATAAATCAAACCGCAGAGACCGCAGCACTTCAAGCATCCTGTTTAGTAGCATTAAGAGTGGCCAGGGAGTCTAAGCCCCACAAGATTGCCGAAAATCTCATTTTACCTGCTGCCATTGATACGGTCAATGTGGCCCGAAAGAAACAAACAAAAAGTGAAACCATACCACCTTCAAATGACACAATATCGAGACGTATTCATGAAATGACCATTGAAGTCCACAATCAAATAATTGAAAAGATAAAATTAAGTGAATTTTTTTGCCATTCAGTTCGACGAATCAACAGACGTGAAAAGAGAAGGCGATGAGAGTTCTGGAACAAAATCCCATGTATTTTCTTATGGGCCTAAAAATTGCATTTTCGGTGCCATTTCTTGGTGTATGTGCACATGCAGGGGGTTGGCCAATGAGCGTTGAGCAGAGTGCAGTATCAGTTGCCTATATACGGAAGGGATGGGGTTAACGTAACAGAATATGTGGCGAAGGCGCAGGTTGGTGCAGTGCCTGTTGCCTATATGAATGGCTGATGTAACGGAATTAACTATTGAAGTATTTTAATGATTAAAAAAAGTTACGTTTAGACCAGAATTGCATCTATCCCACTGATCCACTGAGGCTTCTCATAAGAACGTCTTAGTAAAGTTATTACATTCGAAAATTTTAAGATTATGGTTAAAAGGGTCTTACTAGTCTTTGGTCTAATATATACCGTGAATTATAACATGTACGAATGCATAAAAGTCTTGTCTTAAACAAATGATCCAGAAAGTAGTATGAAATTATATAAGTAGATTTTCTGTATAAAATAACAAGGAAAATTTTATTTCTATACAGTTAGTTATTCTACCTAGTATTTTGTTTTCGGCAGTTTTTTTTTTAACACAAAGTAATTATGAATTAATACGACTCGATTCGAGTTGACCAAAAGAGCTTTATTGAGACATAACGTGTGGGTGTGTTTATAAAAAAAAGGTAGATGGCAAAATGGCAGTACTTGTTTGCACAGATAAAAAAAGTGGTCAAAAAGGCCTTGTAACAGCATTGCCAAAAAGGCTTCGTGAAAGACTGGAAAAAGTGTTTTCTATCAGGTGTAAATAGGTAGTAAAAACAGGTAGACATATAGGTAAAAGCCAGGTGTAATGTCAGAAGGGCCTTAATCTATACCTGTCTTAAGAAGTACGTAGTCGTTTTTTTACACAGGTAAAAAAGGAGTCAAAAAGGTATTGTTTATATGAGGGGGTAAAAAGGGTGTCAAAAAGACCTTATTTAGGGGGTTGGGGGTGGGTGCAAAAAGGCTTTACCAGGGGGTAGTTTTTTAGGGGTAGTTTTGGTATGATGTAAAAAAGGCAAAATAAAATATTTTTTTTATGAAGGTAACTCTAACCCCTTCATGTTGGGGCCTTGAGTATTTTATTTAAGTTAAAAAAAGTCCTGTATAAATTGGGATACGAACCGCCGACCTTTCGTATATAAGACGGATTCTATACCTACTAGTCCATCATGCCTGTTGAATAAAATTGTTAAATGAAATGTAGACTATAATCAAAATAATATATTAGAGAGAGGTCAGCAAACATGATAAGAAAGTTCAAACTCATGGATGATAAGCTATTAGATGGATACATTAGAGAACGTAATATTTGTATATAGAGAGAGCGTTCTAGAATGCATGCAATTGAGTTTGAATGATTTAAATATTAGCGAGAGTGCTAGCATGCAACTTAAAATAAATATTTTTATTATAAATACGTATAAATTTTTAAAAAAATACAACAAACGATTATAATAATGAAATATTTTATTTATTCATAATTTTTATCTATCCAACTACTGTGTTTATTATCAAAGCCTAACCATTTTACAAATACTTTATTTACCTGCCGTTTTAGCACTTTTTTTCAGCTAAATAAATGTCAGGATATATGAGCCAGATTCTATACTATTCTAGTCCAGCTGGCCATATAATTAAAATGGGGGTAAATGAAATAATGACAATAAAAACAAATCGGTTGAAGGTGTAAACTTTTATCGGCATCTTAAGAAGTAATTACCTGTGCTGCCTGTCTTAAAAAGTAATTACCTGTTTTAGACAAAAACACAATAGCTGACCGGTAAGGTAATTAACTGTGTTAAGAAGTAATTACCTGTTTCAACGGGTAAAAAAGCCAAAGCTGCTAAGAGTATATGCATTGGAGAATGTAATATGTATATTAATATCTTGAGAGGTCAGCAAAGCTGATAAGAAAGGTCAAATTCCTTGAGATAAGTTGTTAAGTATATGCATTGGACAATGTAATATTTATATTCATTTTTTTAACAATTGAAAAGGTTGGATGCTATAAGTATGTTAATTTTACAGTAAACAATATGAATAGCAAGAAGATGTTGTTTATTCATCTTAATAAACGAGAGTGAAAGGTATGAATATTTTATCCATATGAGAATTTTATTATAAACAACAGTTATTTAAATTGTTAATAAAAACATTAAGACATGCAGATGTTTAACTCGACTATACTGCAAATTATAAAAATGTATGTGTGACATTTTGCAATAGGATATTTTATGTTTTAAAACAAGAGAACATAAATGTAAATTTTTTATACATATACGTATAGTATACAGGGGAAAAATGCTTATTTATTTATATATTAGATGTTTTATTTTAAACAGTAGAAATAAATATTATATCATACTTATGCGCATACGGCAAAATGAAAAAAAAATGCATATTTGCTTATATATTTTATTTTAAATAGTGGAAATAAATGTTAATTTATGCTTATGCACTTACAGTAATTCGAAAAAAAATTGCATATTTGCTTATACCACATTATGCATATGGTACATCTTATTTCTGTATTGTTAGTTATTCTACCTAATATTTTGTTTTCGGCAGTTTTTTTGTTAACATAAAGTAATAAGAGTTCATTTATATTTATCATATTCTCTTAAAAATGAGACGGTAGAACACAAAGTGGAACATTTGCCGGTCAAATATTGATGAGTTGATTCGGACGATGAATGAAAATTATTTTTAGATGGTATGAAAAACATTTAATAAAGTATATTTTTATATCGAAAAGGATGATTATTCAGAAATAGTTTTGATTTTCCATATAAAACAGTACTTGAAGATGGTATTACGAGGAATGGTAAGCTGAATCTCATACGGATATAACCCTTTAGCTAGACGTGTATTCTTAACACCGATCTGGGGGGAATCAAGCAGACTATATGGACCCAACACTTTTTATAGTATTGATTTAAGTTGCTGGTGAATTCCAGGTTTGTATTCAAATGAGTCACTCACTTCTGAATAGACTCTGGAAAATGCATATTAGTATATTTAGGAGAAGAGCCCCCAAATATGTAAGCAACATTCCATTATTGGTCAAATTTGAACTTTTTGTAAAATTAAAAGCTGTTAATGCATAAAAAAAACTTTCCAAACTTTAACAAATATAAAAAAACATTACTCATAAAATATAGTTGTGGATAACATTGTATATAACTTTTTGAAATATACTTTTAAAATTTACAATTGCTTAAGATTTGAAAAATTCTTGTAAGAAACAGCGTTATCTATAGTAAACTAAAGTAAAGGATATTTTCAGTTTTTTATAGTTAAAAACAAAGCCACTATTACAACTTTTTTACCTGTCACAATTACCACAGTGTGGTCTATTACATGCTAGGTTAATATTGTCATAAAATAGATTTTAAGCTTGCAAAATTATCTATTCGCGCAATGATTATGCTGAAGTAAAATAAACAGCCTTACTAAAGAATTAAGAAAATAAATAAGATTGTTTTATTTTACTTCCAAATAAAATAAAAAATATCAATTTACTACAATATTTTGGCTGAAATATATAAAATGTGGCTTTATTGTCATGGTGAATTACCTGAAAATCTTTTCGACTAACCACAATCAATAATATCCAAACATAAGATTTACGGTGAACACAATCAGATAGTATAGTTTTCCTTCCATCCATTGAATGTGTGTATGAAATTTCCTGTTCTTGTGGAGTAGTATAAATGAGAGAAACTAAAACGCACGAGAACTAAGACTAAGAAAAATGTATCCATGATAAATTTCAGTTTCCAGTGGCTCCTTGTATCTCCTAAGACTATTTACGTTCTGTTTTGATATTAAATATAAGATATAATCTACTTATTTTTCGATTATTTCTTTATTTTTTGTGTGTATGTTAAATCCTTCAAGATATTTTAGAAGATGCTGAAGAAGTTCGCTTTCTCAACAGGGTGTTGCAATAGAATTATCTGGCCGTGTGAATGGTGGTATGGTGGATTTGGTGAAATTTTGACTAACTGCCTTAGCGACTGACCAAAAAGACATGGAATTGTTGGGATAAGCGAGAAGTTTGTTTCTAATTCGTTGATCGTGTGCCTCCGGAATTTTTTGTGTCCAGACGCCTCTTCGCGCTATTTGGTCCCACAGTCCGTGACATCGGCACAGCCACGAAACGTTAAGCAACTTCACGCAGCCTAAGCCGATGCTATGGTATCACACCGGGCGATGCTGGTGGGATCTGGGCATCTACCATCTAGGTTGATATAACAGAATATGTGGCGAAGGCGCAAGGTTGGTGCAGTGCCTATTGTATATATAAATGGCTGATGTAACAGAATTAACTATTGGAGTATTTTATTATAATTAAAGAAAAGTTAGACCAGGATGTGAACCTTCATATCTTCGATTTCCGTACTTGCGAAATTTGCATCTATGCCACTGATCCACTGAGGCTTCTTATAGGAAAGTGTTACTAAAGTTATTACATTCAAAAAGTTTAAGGTTATGGTCAAAAGGGTCTTACTAGTCTTTGGTCCAATATTTATGGTATCACACCGGGCGATGCTGGTGGGATCTGGGCATCTACCATCTAGGTTGAGATAACAGAATATGTGGCGAAGGCGCAAGGTTGGTGCAGTGCCTGTTGCCTATATGAATGGCTGATGTAACGGAATTAACCATTGAAATATTTTAATATACTTAAAGAAAAGTTAGGTATAGACCAGGATTTGAACCTTTATATCTTTGATTTCCGTACTTGCGAATATTGCATCTATGCCACTGATCCACTGGGGATTCTTATAATAAAGTGTTAGTAAACTTATTACATTCAAAAATTTTAAGGTTATAGTCAAAAGAGTCTTACTAGTCTTTGGTCCAATATTTAATACTTAATATAATGCAGATATTTAATTTTTTTTAAGAAATTATGAGATGTACGAATGCATAAAAGTCTTATCTTAAACAAATAATCCAGAAAGTGGTGTGAAATTATGTAAATAGATTTTCTGTATAAAATAACAAGGACAATTTTATACATATTTTATACACAATACAGTGAGTTATTCTACCTAGTATTTTGTTTTCGGCAGTTTTTTTTAACACAAAGTAATTATGAATATTAATACCACTTTTATTTTTGAGTCACTCGATTCGCATTAACCAAAAGAGCCTAATTGAAACATAAAGTGTGGGTATGTTTACGAAAAAAAAAAGGTAGGTGAAAAATGGCAGTACCTGTCAGAAGAGGTAGTTACCTGTCTTAGGAGGTAATTAGCTGTTTGCACAGGTAAAAAAGTGCTTAAAAAGGCCTTGTAATAGCATTGCCAAAAAGGCTTTATCGTGAAAGACTGAAAAGGGTGTTTTCTAACTAGATAGTAAACACAGGTAGACAGGTAAGTATAGGTAAAAGCCAGGTCTAATGTCAGAAGGGCCTTAATCTATACCTCTCTTAAGAAGTACGTAGTTGTTTTTACACAGGTAAAAAAGGTGTCAAAAAGGCCTTATTTAGGGGGTTGGGAGGGTGGGTGTCCAAAAGGCTTTACCAGGGGGTAGTTTTTTAGGGGTAGTTTTGGTATGGTGTAAAAAAAGGCAAAATAAAATATTTTTTATGAAGGTAACTCTAACCCTTCATATTGGGGCCTTAAGTACTTTATTTAAATTTAAAAAAGTCATGTATAAATTGGGATACGAACCGCCGACCTTTCGTATATAAGACGGATTCTATACCTATTAGTCCATCATGCCTGTTGAATAAAATTGTTAAATGAAATGTAGACTATATTCAAAATAATAGATAAGAGAGAGGTCAGCAAACATGATAAGAAAGTTCAAACTCATGGGTAATATGCTATTAGATGGATACATTAGAGAATGTAATATTTATATAGAGAGTGAGCGTTTTAGAATGCATGCAATTGAGTTTGAATGATTTAAATATTAGCGAGAGTGCTAGCATGCAACTTAAAATAAATGATTTTATTATAAATACGTATCAATTTTTAAAAAAATACAACAACGATTATAACAATGAAATATTTTATTTATTCATAATTTTTATCTATCCAACTACTGTGTTTATTATCAAAGCCTAACCATTTTACAAATACTTTATTTACCTGCCGTTTTAGCACTTTTTTCAGCTAAATAAATATCAGGATATATGAGCCAGATTCTATACTATTCTAGTCCAGCTGGCCATATAATTAAAATGGGGGTAAATGAAATAATGACAATAAAAAACAAATCGGTTGAAGGTGTAAACTTTTATCGGCATCTTAAGAAGTAATTACCTGTGCTGCCTGTCTTAAAAAGTAATTACCTGTTTTAGACAAAAAAGACAATACCTGACTGTAGAGGTAATTAAGTGTGTTAAGAAGTAATTACCTGTTTGAACAGGTAAAAAGCCAAAGCTGCTAAGAGTATATGCACTGGAGAATGTAATATGACAGCGCGAACAAAACAATGCCGTTATATTTATTATAGTTGAAAAAATGGTGCCCGCTTCGTTGAGGAGAAATAATACGGATGTGCTTGCCATTCATTGCACCAATTCTGTTGAAAACATTTAATTTTAACTCGATATCCTTCGCAATATTTTCCCACTCATCTCTAGTTGTTGGAACCTACAAACAATAGAATTTAACCTTATTTTTCAGAGCGAATTTGATACTTCAACCCCTACAACTAGTACGACTAATGAAGAAAAGAATCAAGAGAAAATGGAAATTTAAAAAGGAAGTTGTCAAATGTCAACTCTGATTCTTTATTGTCTCAAGCATTGCGCACTATGAAAGAAATGACTAAAATGATTCAAGACAATCGTAGTAACAATAAGACAAATCAGCCTGAAAGTGTTGGTTCCATGGATACGTTTGGGAAATTTGTTGCTGATGAATGACGTAACATCCAAAACGCGGATGGTGACGTGTTAATGCGTCACACTAAAAGGAAAATTCAACAAGTAATGTTTCATTCTTGGGATACGATCGATTGTCCAGCACCTCCACCATCTACAACAAATTCGTCTTCGTCATTGCGGGTATGGCCCCAACCCCAAATATTCCAACAATACAGTCACCAAGATTCTAATAAATAGGTAGAGATGACCACCTTTACAACATTTGTACCACAACATTTGTACCACAGAAGCACAATCCAGTAATCTTATTAACCGTGCTTTTACTGATTCTCACATTATCGATCACGATTTATTGTCTGGATAAAATATTCCATTTTTTTATTTATTTTTAAATAAATATATTTATATTTAAAATAAATATTTTATATACATATATAAATACTTACTTTCAAAAATTGCGTTACAAGTTTCAAGTATAATGGTTGAAAGTGTACACTGAAGTATGCGACTACTGTATATATATTTTATTTTGCCTTTTTTACATCATACCAAAACTACCCCTAAAAAACTACCCCTTGGTAAAGCCTTTTTGACACCCACCCCAACCCCTAAATAAGGCCTTTTTGACATCTTTTTTACCCTCTCATATAAAAAATGCCTTTTTGACACCTTTTTTACCTGTGTAAAAACAACTACGTACTTGTTAAGACAGACAGAGGAAATTACTTCTTCGCGCAGGTTACACAGGTACAGATTAAGGCCCATCTGACATTACACCTGGCTTTTACCTATATTTACCTCTCTACCTATGTTTACTACCTAGTTACACCAGCTAGAAAACACCTTTTTCAGTCTTGAAGCTTTTTGGCAATACTATTACAAGACCTTTTTGACCATTTTTTTTACCTGTGCAAACAGCTAATTACTTCTTAAGATAGGTAACCACCTCTTCTGACAGGTGCTGCCATTTTGTTACCTACCTTTTTTTTTGTAAACACACACATACTTTGTCTCAATAAGGCTCTTTTGGTCAACTCGTATCTAGTGATTCAAAAATAAAAGTCGTACTAATATTCATAATTACTTTGTGTCAAAAAACTGCCGGAAACAAAATACTAGGTAGAATAACTAACTGTATAGAAATAAAATCGTCCTTGTTATTTTATACAGAAAACCTATTTACATAATTTCCCACACCACTTTCTGGATCATGTGTTTAAGACAAGACTTTTATGCGTTAGTACATATCATAATTCACGGTATTCCTTAAAAAAGAATTAAATATCTGCATTATATTAAGTATTAAATATCAGACCAAAGACCAGTAAGACCCTTTTGACCTTAACCTTAAAATTTTCGAATGTAATAACTTTACTAACACTTTGTTATGGGAAGCCTCAGTGGATCAGCGGCATAGATTCAAGATTTGTAGTACGGAAATCGAAGATATAAAGATTCGAATCCTATTACCTATCTTTTTTTTAGTTATATTAAAGTATTTCAATAGTTAATTCCGTTACATCAGCCATCATATAGGCAACAGGCATTGCACCAACCTTGCGCCATCGCCATATATTTTGTTACATCAACCCCGCCCCGTCCGCATATAGGCAACTGATACTGCACTCTATTCAACGCTCATTGGCCAACCCCGTGCACGTGCACATACACCAAGAAATGGCATCAAAAATGCAATTTTTAGGCCCATAAGAAAATACATGGGATTTTGCGCCAGAACTTTCATAGCCTTTTCTACTGACGTGTCGATTTTGGATCAATTTTTATATTTCGTCCGATACGAATGTGAGGGGTCAATTAAAGAAAATATGCTATTTTGCAAATCAATCCCTGGTCATGCCACTGGCGAAGGACTTTTTAAAGTTTTTACTAATGCAACACAAAACGAAAACTTGCAAAAGCGATAACGGGTGAGAAGTGACGTGATAGTCAAATTAAAAGACATTATGCCACAGAATCAATAGACGCACTGCTTTCTTCACAGACGTGCGCTTGCCACAAAAAGGATGCCAGATAATTTTAAAAAGTTCGATCTGAAGCTGTAAAAATTGTTCATTTTATTAAAAACCGACCGTTGCAGACTAGATTGCTTTCCACAGTGTGCGAAGAAATGGATGTCAAAAACTATTCACTACTTTTCCATACAGAAATCAGATGCTTTCTGCGAGGAAAAGTTCTAACGAGGCTTTTTGAATCGCGAGATGAATTGAAAATATTTTTTACAGATAATAATAACTCTTTTTCAGAGTTTTTACAAAATCAAGAATCTTTATTACTGTTGGCTTACTTGGGTGATATATTTTCGCGTTTGAATGACTTGAATACAAGCTTACAAGCCCATAACAAAAACATTTTACTAATGACAAACAAAGTCAATGCCTTTATCAAGAAGCTTGGTATTTGGATTATTCGCCTTGAAAAACGCAATTTTGACGCATTCACTGCAACTTCTGATTATGTTGACAAAAACATTAACCTAAAAAATTCTGTTATTAATCGCGTGTTGGAGAGCATGAAAACGCATTTACGCGAATTGAAAATTCAGTTACTGGAATATTTCCAAATGACAACGATGATTTCTCGAAAAGATGGATTCTCAATCCGTTTGATAAAAATGTTGTTTTAGCTGCCCAAATTACCTGTTGAGATTCACAACCAATTGAAATATCGGCCGACAAAACTTTAGAACTAGAATTTTTATCTCAAGATTTAGATAAGTTTTGGCTTGCCAGACAATGTAAATACGGAAGCCTAGTAATGGAAGCTTTGAAAACATTGATCTCCTTTGCTACTTCTTTCTTATGCGAAAAGGCTTCTCGTCTATGGTAGCTTTAAAAAACTAAATACAGAAATCGTCTATCATCACTTAAAAATAATTTACTTACGAGTGTTTGCAATGACCATCCACGTATAGAAAAACTTTTAAGTGAAAAACAAAGCCAACCGTCGCATTAATAATTAGTGATTAAATATTTCAAGTAACTTTAGCTGTTAGTTTATTTTGTTAGATTGTTATTACCTTGTCAGGTAATCTTTAATTTTGTAACACTTGATTATAAATTAAAAGACTTTATACATTATTCAGTAAAAGGATGTTTCGTATACGGATCTTATTTATGGATAGATTGCGACCCACCCTTATACCTAAAATGAAATACACAGTGCGTACATTAATGTTCCGGACTGCTGATGTATACCATAAATTACTGACGCCAGCTAGAAGAATGTGTTATTTTAAAGCTTGATCCTTTTTTAAAATATTGACCAATGATCGAGTACTACTAGTAAAAAAAATTCTTTGTAGAAACTATTCCCGTTTGTAAATTAGAGATTTTTTCCATTTTACAACACTGTAAACAAAAAACTGTAGAAAAGATGTGCATACAACCAGAATGGCTGGATTAACAATACAGAAAATTAGTCCCCCCAATTATTGTCGATGAAAACATCTTCTCTGCATTCTTTTGTCTACAATGCGCCCCTACTAGCGCCCCCCTTAATTATAAACTACATAAACATGGAACGAAGAGCTGTAATTTAATTATAAGCAAAACTTGGCACAAATGCCACGGATAAATTGCAAATGATGAAAAAAGTGTATGATCATGATTGCTTATCAGGAACACAAGTTTTTGAATGGCCTAAACCATAAACGTGTAAAAACAACAGCTTGAAGGCGACATTTTTAAACAGTATGTGATTGCGTGACAGATGATCACAATGCAGCATTGAGAAAGATGGAAAGCCTAGAAACATCAACACGGAAATAATTCGAAAGATTTTAAAAGAAGATATAGGCAAAACAGAAGATTGAACAAAATTTATTCTACACACAATAAATGAAGATCGATAGTTACTGACAGTGCAACATTCCAGAAACATTCCAAATTTTCTAAATTCAATTGTTACTGAAGATGAGACATGGTGTTTTCAATACGAACAAGCAAAGCACCAAAATGCACAATGTTAGTCACAATTATCACCGGAAGCCAAAACGTAGCGAAAAGTTTTAACAAAAAAACAATGTTAATGGTTTTCTATAGTAGCAAATAAGTTCTTAAAAAATTATTGTTACAAAATCCGAGAATTATATCGGGACGCTCTATACCATTAACAGCACCATGCAACTTACTAGGCGTTAATTTGGGAACAATATGCCATGGCATCATAATGTTGCAGAAATAACAAGGAGAAATTATGAATATTATTTGCGTTCTACAAAGCTGTATACTCCACAACAGCATTTAATGTCATACAAGCACAAAATCGACCATCGACGTCAGTCACTACTACCAAACACGCTGTAGTCTTTTAGAGCACCACGTATCTCTTTTATAAATAACAAACATTCAGTTCCAAAAACCACTTGCACTGTTATTAATTGAAAATACAAGTGATCTTTATCAACACATCACATTCTAGGAATAGCATTGTAAAAATCAATAAATGTATTTTTTAGTCCAAAAATTGTGCAATCGGGAAGGTATAAGTAAAATAACGTTGTACAATGTTGAAATTATTATTTTTTTAATTATGTCGAAATCTATATATCCTTTATTATTCGGTTTTTCATTTTTATAAAACTGAGTTACCTAAGTGGCATTTAAAACTTGTTAAAATGCCCCAACTAAATTTTAAAAATATTTTTTTACAATTCTTTATAATTTAAAATGGAAAATAGAGAATTACTCTAAAAAAGCCAAATTTCTTTTTGATTTTTTTAACTTATCCCAAAAGAGAAATATTTCAAAAAATTGTGAATTTTGTTACTGTCTTGTATAGCTAGAGGCGGCCATAGCGTAGTGGTTAAGGTATCTACTGTCTGGGCTAGCGACATAAGTTCTGGAAATAATTATAAAAAAAGATAAGTAAATAATAAAATAAAACAAAAATTTACAACTTGACGATCGGTTCTCTTGGGAAGGCAATGGCAAACTACCCGTAGTATCATACCTAGTAAAGCCCTTTCACTTTGGACGTTCGAAACCGGCATTAAACTGTAGGTCCTCTTTATCTGTGAAAAATACTTAAAAAAGGCACCAACTACAGGCAAAGGCGAGAAGGTCACTTACGTCTGTATCGGATATGGCACTTCAGGAAGACAGCTATGAGTAACAAAAAAATTACTAACAATAATTCTGCTTACTTATTTTGCATAAATTGAAGAATTTCAGATATCCCCAATTTACAACCAAGTGCTGCACGAACATTTGCCTATTTGACCAGTTCTAAACTAATGTGAGGACCTTGAAATGCTGTTTGAAGATATAAGGCTATTTTGGAATTTTTTCGAGTTTTCGTCAACTTTTTCTGTAAAAAGTCCATTGATTTACTCAAACTATTTTTTTTTTCATTTTAAATGTACTTAAAATAAAATATTTCTAACTGTCAATAGCATCAGAACATACTTTCCTATGTTTGTTGTTTCCCAAAATTTCCCTTTCAAACCATCGATTTTTCGTCGTCTTCAATTTACGTGAGTTCAACCAGTTCTGACGTCACAATATCGTTAGCGTATTCGCTTAGGTGGGAAATTTGACGACGTCAGAGGTTTTGACAGAAGTAATTAAGCACGGAATAAAGTAGGGTTATGTTTGTGTAGTGGTTTTTGTTATGCATTTCTCAATATTATGAAAGTTTTCAACATAACTGTACTTAATTAGTGTCAATTTCATTTTAATGAGTTTTCTTTTAACTTCTATTTAGTGTAGTGCGTCTTCCACTTCGCCAAAATGCAGAACAATCACCATTCAGGTCACCCCAATTCCGTCTCTGTGGCTATGAACATGAGAGAAAAGGAAAAATACATTGAAAATTTTAATTTTCCCTTTTGCGAGGAAGCTTCAAAATACCAAAAAGTCGCCAAAATCGGCCAAGGAACCTTCGGAGAAGTATTCAAAGCCAGAGATATAAGTAACCAAAAAAAATTTGTAGCTATGAAAAAAGTTCTAATGGACAATGAAAAAGAAGGTTTTCCCATCACGGCTTTAAGAGAAATTCGTATTTTACAACTATTAAAACACGATAATGTAGTGAACTTAATAGAAATTTGTAGGACTAAAGCTTCTGCTGCAAATAGATATCGATCCACATTCTAGTTAGTGTTTGATTTTTGTGAGCATGACCTCGCGGGACTTCTTTCTAATGTAAACGTTAAATTTAGTTTAGGTGAAATTAAAAAAGTGCTTCAACAGTTATTGAATGGACTATATTATATTCATTACAATAAAATTTTACATAGGGACATGAAGGCTGCCAATGTATTGATAACTAAGAACGGTGTTCTAAAATTAGCTGATTTTGGATTGGCTAGAGCATTTAGTACTAATAAAAATGGACTACCTAATAGGTGGGTACATATTATTACTATATAAGCAAGTTTGATCTTTTTATATAACACTGAAAAAAGGCAAAGGAAATAAGAAAACCAACTTGAAACTAATTTTGGTGAATTCAATACAAAGTGAAGCAGTTTTGACTTATTCTTCTTTCTTATATGGTGTGTCATATAAGTAGGCATAACGCCTGTCTAATCCCCATTAGATCTCTTGCAATGTAAACGTCCAGTGCTCTTTCCACCTTTTTGAGATCTGCCCTAATTCTTCTACCATAAGGTTTATTGAGTTTGGCCCTTTTTGCCAGTCTCTTATTGTCCATTCGGTCTACCTGTTTATTCCATTGTTTTCTTCTGGTTCTGGTTTAATTGGATATTTCTTAGATCTTACTTATTTTTGTAGATCTTTGCTGTGGATTTTATTGTGGATAGTCTTTCCAGCATCATTGGTGCTGTTTTACATGTGTCAGCTCTTGTTTCTGCAGCATATGTGAGGATCCGTATCACTATTGTCTTGTATATCCTCATTTTGCTTCCATTGTGAGGTATTAATTTTTCCAGACTATATCCTTTAAACAACCTGCTATTAGTGATGCCCCATCGATTATTGTTTTACTTGTATGTTTAAGTCTCCATTGCTTATTATCATTGTTTTCAGGTATTCAAAATTATTAACCTATTCATTATACTTCCTTGGATCTCCAGCTTGCATCTTGGTAATTCTTTTGAAGCTACCATACATTTTGTCTTTGTTGTGTTAATATTCTTGCTTCCAAATTGAAAGTTGTCCTTAAAATCAGAGATGAGGACTGCATCATCGGTGTTGCGCATAATGTGGAAGTATATGTTGCCCGTTTTTTATCCTCTAGTTTTTAGAAGTTTCTCTATTATTCTGCCAATGATGAGGTTGAAGATAAAGAAACTTTTTCTTATTCCGTCATTTATTTTTACTTTTTTGCTCAGTAGTTGTCCCACTTTTATATTTGTTTCACATTCTGTGTTAATAACATGTAAGTTTTATATTAGTTTCTGGTTTGTTTGCTTTTCTTGTAATATTTTTATAATATCTATTAATTGTACTCTATCGAAGGCTTATGTCATGTCAATGAAACATATATATGCTGGTTTGTTAAATTCTTTAGTTTTCTGCATTATCTATCTCACTATAAACATGGCATCTATGGTTGATCAATTTTACTTACCTTTTTTGAATATTGGGATTATTATGATAGTTTCCCAATCTATAGGTATTTGCCATTTTTTACTGTGTTTTTAACGAGCTGTTCTAGTTGATGTAGGTTTTTCTCCTCCATATTTTAGCGTCTCATTGGTAATGTTGTCTGGTTCTGAGCTTTTTCTATTTTTAAGACTTCTTAGAACTCTTTCTGTCGAAAGTTCCTTCTAGATTTCCTTCTTCCACTTCAAGTATGACTTTTCTTCTTTATATAATTTCTCAAAGTATGTTTGCCATTCTTAAATTTTATTTTTATTAGTTTGTACGGTTCAAGTTTTATATATGCCTTATTGACTTTTTGAAAACAAGAGTACATGTGTACATGCAAGTTTCAATATAATATTAGTTAATGAAAGGGAAAATTTTGTGTCCTTATAATTAATTTAATAAATGCTTATAACAAATCTTCTAAATTACTATTAGTTACTTGAATAGCTGTTTTCTCATGTCTACAATCCAGTTATTGTTTATGTAAGGATTTTAAAACCAAATCACTCTGTCTCCTTGTTTAGGTTTACAAATAGAGTGGTTACATTGTGGTATCGGCCGCCAGAACTACTTCTGGGAGAACGTAACTACGGACCTCCAGTTGATATGTGGGGTGCAGGTTGTATTATGGCTGAAATGTGGACCAGAAGCCCCATTATGCAAGTAAGAACACAATTTTTTTTTTAGTTTAATTAAAGCTGTACAGACATAGTCTTGGATTATGGCTTAGAATCTCATTATACACTTAAATAAAAGATTTAATTAAATTATAAGAGTCTAAAAAAGTATAATACTTACATGACCATTTACAATAATTTAACAGCTGATTAAATTAGCAATGGGATATGAAATTGCTGAGATTGCAAACAGATTTGGGAATGCATAGACCTGAAAATAATGAAGGGGACTCACAAGGCTCCACATGTTTAAATCTCAATCTTGCATCTAACCTGCCCTGAACACTGCCTGAGTGGATAGCATGCAACTGAATCAGTCAAATTAATGCCATTAAAAACCCAGCCTAATGAATGCATTATTATAGCTAATAGAGAAGAAAGTAACTCTTATATTTATAAAAAATAACTGAATATTTTATAAATTTGTATTTTAATAAGACATATACAACCACATGTACACTGCTATTAAAATTAACAAATATAAGTAACAACACCAATATGTATTCATAGCAGGTTTCACTACCAGACCATGTATGATCATTTAGTTTTTTGCACAAAAGCATAGTAGGGTAGTTTTTTTTGTATAAGAGAGGGTTATAATTCTATCGAGTATTTGCTACTTGTTCTTATTGCCCTCATTGAAGTTTCTAATGAATAATTGATTTGGCAGGAAATTATCAGCTGGTTGTTTTATAATGAAAATCTTCCCAATAAAACTAGATATCTTATTGTGAAAAGTTTGTCTATTATTATTTAATTGAAAGTGTTCTGTGGGTTCCATAACAGTTAATGAAGTCATGGGCATAGCCAAGTGGAGCAGCTGCCCCATAGATTCTCGAGGGTATTTTTTTTTTATAGGTCTAGCACACGTGCTGCAGGGAAGTCCCTAAAGCGCTACAGGAGCGGCATGTGTGCGGAAAAAATGATTCACGTTGTTCTTGAATCGCTGTAAATTGTACTCGGTGGGAAACACAGTGCTGGGCAAATTATTCAAAATGGATGATGTTCTTCATATGAGCCTTGTACGCGTACAAGCTGAACCTCATATGGATGTGAAGCACCAGCGCGACGTGTATTTCTAACATGCTCCGCTTTGGGAGGAATTAAGCGGGCTACATCCTTCGAACATTTTCGATGAAAATACTTGTAGAACAGACTCAAGTCGCCAACCGTTCTTCGATGTTCCAGCGAATCAAGGCCACAGGTCAATTCCAGGTCTCCAATCATATGGACAGCTCTTCTCTAAACAGAATCCAACAAATGCAGTGTATGTTTGGGAGCAGAGCCCCAAACGTGAGAGCAGTATTCCATACTTGGTCGAATTTGAGCTTTGTAAAGAATTAACAGTTGTTGTGGGGTGTAAAGCTTTCTGGTTCGAAATAATATTCCCAACTTCTGAGAAGCTCTCCTTGCTATGCCTGCAACTTGTTCATGCCAGGACATATTTGCTCCCAAACTAACGCCCAACAAATTGAGCGACGATGCTAGGAGAATGGAGTGCCCCGACATAACTATGTCGGGTTCAGCAACGGTAACTTTTTTAGAAAAAACTGCCGCCTGGGTTTTTGTAGCGTTAAATTCCACTTGATTACTGTCACCCCAAGATAGAATTTCTTCCAGGTCTTTGTTAAGTTGAACGACCTCCTGCTGTCTGCGGATATTCGCCTGAGCAGCCGATGTCCGAGCGTTCAAGGAGAATGAAGAGACAAGCGTACTGTCATCTGCAAAGCTGTAGATTGGATTCCCGGTCTTTTCCAGCAGATCGTTAATGTAAATGAGAAAGAGAGTAGGAGACAGTATGGAGCCCTGGGGCACACCGGCGTTGATAGTGAAGGTGTTAGAAAGAAATCCGTCGACCGCCACTCGTAAAGAACGCTCTCTGAGGAAACATGAGAGCCACAAACAGAACCTTTCAAACATACCATAAGAGCGTAACTTAGCCAACAGTCCATCGTGCCAGACACGGTCGAACGCCTTGGATATGTCAAGAGCAACCGCTCGAGATTCTCCAAAGTGTTCAATTGCGTTGTTCCAAACATGTGTTACATAACTCAGAAGATCTCCTGTTGATCTACGTTTACGAAAACCATATTGATGATCGCTAATAATATTGAATCGTTCAAGATATTTTAGAAGATGCTGATTGATAACCTTTTCCATGACTTTCGATATTATTGAAAGCAGTGCGACCGGTCGGTAGTTATTTGGCAAGGTCTTCTTGCCTTTTTTAGATATCGGCTGAACCGTGGCACATTTCCAGCAGGACGGAAATATTCCCTTTCTGTAGGATAGGTTAAAAAGTCTACAGAAAACTGGTGTTAGTTCCCTTGCACAGTTTTTGAGAACTATGGCAGGTATTCCGTCAGCCCCAGAAGCCTTTTTGGTGTCTAGCTTCATTAAAATACGCTTTATGATGCGCTGTCTGAAGACAACATCGGGCATCTTTGACTGCAATATGGGAATAGTAGGTGGTGTTTTTCCTTGGAAATCGACAGTAGAATGTGAAGCAAAGAGTTTAGCCAGCAGGTTCGCTCTCTCAACAGGTGTGGTTGCAATGGAATTATCTGGCCGAGTGAGTGGTGGTATGGTGGATTTGGTTAAATTTTGACTAACTGCCTTAGCGACTGCCCAAAAGGACCTGGAATTGTTGGGACAAGCGAGAAGTTTGTTTCTAATTCGTTGATTGTGTGCCTCCTTGGTTTCGTCGATAATTCCTTTGCATCTGTTCCGGGCACGAACAAAGGTGTTAGGATTTTCACGCCATTGTCGGTAGGCAATATATTTAGAAGCAACAGCTTCTTTGCACCTTCGGTCAAACCAAGGCTTGCCGTTGGAGGAGCATTTCTTCAAAAAAGGGATGTAAGCTTCCATACCAGCCAAAATAACATCGGAGACCTCCCTGGCGCAGTCAGATGGGTTATCGGATCAAAAATAAACGTCCATCCAAGGGAAAGTTCGAAAGTATTCCATAAGATCTTCCCATTTAGCAGATTTGTAGTGCCAAATCTTGCGCGGCCTAGGCGCCTATCTGTCACTGATTGGCAGGATACTCGATGTTGAAAGCAGTTTATAGTCGGAAGAAGCTAACGGCGGATTTACAGTGACCGTGTAAATCTCCGGATTGGTGGTTAAAAACAGATCAAGAAGACTGGCGAACTCCCCTTCTCGATCAGGGATCCGTGTTGGTTCGTCAATAAGCTGAGTTAAGCCACAACTGATTGAGATTGATTCAGCTTCACGACCTTGTTCGTCGGTACTATTTGAATATTTAAGCCAGTTGATATCGTGGACATTAAAGTCGCCCAGGATGGCAATTTCGGCACTTGGATAGTTAATTTCTAAATGATCGATGGTGTCTGCAAGAGAAGCGAAAAGTGTTCGAAAATTGGTATCACTTGGTGGTCGATACAAGAACCTTGTGGTTTGTTGAGTCGTTATTTTTAACCACATAACATCAAAGTTTGGTGGCTCCAGAGCTTCATCTCGTTGACAAGAGAGGTCGCTTCTGACAAAAAGACAGATTCCAAAGTTACGCCTAAATCGGGAATAGAAGTCGTACCCAGGGTAGTTGACCGTGCTGGTCGATGGACTGACCTTGGTTTCACATAGAGCGAGTACACGAGGTTTATTTGATTGTAGGTGTTGATGCCCTGAATTTATGTTCGCGTTTAAACCTCGTATGTTGCAAAAATCTATTTTAAAATTATAATGTCTGCATGCCCCCGAACCAGCCCCCACCCGGAGATCCGAACGGGGGCCGTTCTACCTCCACATTATAAATATAATTTGTTTCTCCATTAATGGAATTTTGAGTTTTGAGAAGCTGCCCCACCTAGCTCAGAGGCTGGCTATGCCTATGAATGAATTATATTTTAATAAGTTGGGAAAAGGGCTTTAAAATTCTTTTTTGCTGTGAGGATTTTAAAAGTAATATTGATTAAAAGAGTCAGGTAAAAATAATGACATATATGTAAACATGTTTTTAGACAACTTTTATATGAACTTTTTTTAAGGTAGTTCACTCGTCACAACCGAAGCCAAAAGTATAGTCCGATACTAAATAAAAAAAAAAACCGGTCAAGTGCAAGTTAAACTTGCGCAATTAGTGTTCCGTACGTTGATTGCTTTTAAAATAAAAAAAAATTGTTACAGAGGTATAAAATGATCAGTGACTTCACAAAATACACCCCAAATGAGTTTTCAACAAAGTTTGTTTCCAGTCTTTACTGAAATCTGATGACCTTGAAATTTTTGTTTTTTTGATATACCATATAAATTATTAAAGGTAATGCACTCGTGATAATTTTCGTTCAATCTACACCCCGTGGAGAATATTCCAGAATTTTTTCGAAATTTTTTGATAAGTACTTTTTGAGATAAGCCCCGGGACAGCGATTTTTTCGCGAATTTTTAAAAATAATACAAAGAAAACTGCGCGCAAGTATAATATTATATATATATTTTTTACTCGTGTTTTCACAAGCTTTCATTTGACACCACACTCGATGACCTAGTAAAAAATTTTTTTTTTCACTTCCGACTTCACCCCCCAAAAACTAACCCCTTAAGTCAAAATTTAATTCTCAAAACTACATGGCTCTGATGAGGCCATCAATTCCTATATTATTACCAAATTTCACCTTTCTATGTCAAATAGTTTCGGAGAAAATCGGGTGTGACAGACAGACAGACAGACAGACACCGAAGTGATCTTATAAGTGTTCCGTACGGAACACTAAAAAGCTTAAAATATTCAGTGGCAGAGTATTTTATTTTTGTCAGAGACTGTATTTGATACATGGAAACTTTCATATGCAGACACCCACTTTTAATGAAAATAATTGATTATAATCAATTGCGACATAAAGGCAAATTTGCAAAGGAAAGCTCATTAATAAACCCCCTAGGAAACATACAAGATCTTATATGGCAAAAAAAGATGAAATAAGAAAACAAAGAGCATCAAGAGCTAATTTGCCTGCAACCAAAAAAAAATTATTGGTTAGAAATAAAGGGATTCTGAGAAAAAATAAAGAAAAACATGAAGGGGTACAGTATCAATCAAACTGTGGACTGCAGATGGACGTTTATTATACTGGTAACATTATTAATCCTCAACGGTCAACGAATATATTGAATAATGTTTCGGTTACATCCGAGGGCTATGGCTTAATGTATTCAGATTTAGGAACATCTGGATTTTCAAGTACAGCTGATATTTTCTAAATAGCGGCGAAATATCGGGATAAAACATTCAATGTTTATATTAGGCCTACGCAACCGATTAATTACCACGCTTTCAAAGTTACGAGCTTAGAACATATTAACGACGACCTGTATTTATATGGTAATCCTATCGAAAAAATCACTCTAAAGGAGGCATTAATTTCATTCCAACAGTTTTTAAATTTTTCTCCAAAACCTTGCGTACTTGTTGCCCATAGTAAACGTTTTGATTCACCCCATTTAATTCAAGGTATAATTAATTTTGCAATGATCGAGGATTTTAAAAATATTGCTGGTTTTTCGGACATAGTAAGTCTTTTTCAGAAATGTTTAACCTCAGAAAGTTAGCGCATGATTTATTGCATAATAATAAATTGGGTTTTACAGGAATAGAGCAATTATTATCTAGTCAAAAAGACAATGGCAAACCACATGTAACCAAAGATACACGAGTAGTAAATAAAGTAGTTAATTAGTTTACAAATAGTTTATAGTACTTTATTTATTTATCACTAGTATCATAAATTATTTATTTAGTTTTACGGAGAAGATTTATAAAACCGTTTTTTTAATATATATTTAATATTGTTATCAATTGATATGTAACAGTGTTGATAAATAAATATAATATTAACTTAAAATATTGAAAAATTATTGAACCTGCAAACATATTTTTATTAAATATAAATCTTAAATATTAAAGACAAAAATAATAAATATCGAGATACAAATTCAAATCTTTAATTAATACATTTAATATTTTTATTTGATGATTATAGATAAAGCTGATAACTATATTGTGTTTATTCAATAAATTATTTAATCTATAAATGAATTTCTGTTTAAAAGTTAACTATTTTAAATGCTGTTTGAATGTCGGCGCGTAAAATCAGACGACATGCAGCGTTGTCAAATTGTGATATTTGTCCCTCGCTAGGCAGTTATTCTTTTAAGCAAATATCAACTTTTAATATTTATATCTTTAACAAATCGTTAAAAAAAATATTTTCATTTAAAAATTTTTCTAATTTTTTTTTATTAAATATTAGTTTTTAAAAAAAATTCATAAGAAAAGTTCTTAAGATATACACGAAGCCATGCCTTTTTTATACTTTACTGGCCTATTGCATGTTAATTATGTGCACTTTAATTATGAATATCTCACTTCGCAATCGGTCAATTTTTTTTAAATTAAATGAAAAACATTTAAATTAACATCATATTTCAATTTCATCAAATTCTTAAGAAAAGTGAATTTACAAGTGAACTATCTTAAAAAAGAAAGAACTTTTATGTTGTAAAATTACAAGCAATATGTGGCACTTAAACCCGACCCTATATAAACACTGCTATTTTCTTTTAAGGGAAACAGTGAGCAGCAACAACTAACATTGATCTCTCAACTTTGTGGTTCAATCAACCCACAAAGCTGGCCCGGAGTAGAAAATTTGGAACTGTACAAAAAGATGGAGTTGCCTCAAGAACAGAAACGAAAGGTAAATAAGAAGATTGGGGGTTTTAACTTTACGTATGTTTAAAATACTTCAGAAAATATATAGAAAATGTTTTTTAAATTGGGACTTTTTTGAACAAGTTGTAATATTCAATAAACTGAATCAGTTCACTAAATGTAGCCTATATGCAAGATTTTAAAAAGCATTTTTAAAAAACCCACTTTAGTTTCGTCTCTGAGAAAGTTTAAGTATATTACCTTTTATTGTCTGCTGTTGGGGCAAGCAAGAAGTTTGTTTCTAATTTGTTGATTGTGTGCCTCTTTGGTTTTGTCGATAATTTCTGTGCCTCTATTCCGGGCACGAACAAAGATTTACACGCTATTGTCGGTAGGCAAGATGTTTAGAAGTAACAGGTTCTTGTCATTTTCGATTAAACCAAGGCTTGCCGTTGGAAGGACATTTCTTCAAAAAAGGGATGTAAGCGTCCATACCAGCCAAAATAACACTGGAAATCTCAGCGCAGTCAGATGGGTCGTCGGATCGAAAACAAACGCCTAACCAAGGGAAAATTCGAAAATATTCCATGAGTTCTTCCCATTTAGCAGATTTGTAGTGCCAAATCTTGCGCGGTTTAGGCGCCTCTCCGACCCTGATTAGCAAGATACTGGATGTCGAAAGCAGTTTATGGTCAGAAGAACCTAACGGCGGATTTATGGTCTGGATTGGTGGTTAAAAGCAGGTTAAGAAGACTGGCAAACTCTCTGTCTCGATCAGGGATCCGTGTTGGCTCGTCAATAAGCAGTCACAACTGATTGAGAATGATTCAGCTATATTGCAATATGTAGTTTTAATCTAAATAAACATCGTTTAGACAATTATACGTCCTTTTTAGTGTTCCGTACGGAACACTTATAAGATCACTTCGGTGTCTGTCTGTCACACCCGATTTTCTCTGAAACTATTTGACATAGAAAGTTGAAATTTGGTACTAATATAGGAATTGTTGGCCTCATCAGAGCCGTGTAGTTTTAAAAGTTAAATTTTGACTTAAGGGGTGAAATCGAAAGTATATATATATATAATGTAATATTGCGCACACTTTTCTTCGTATTATTTTTAAAAAATCGCGAAAAATCGCTGTCCCCCTGCCTTTTCTCGAAAATTTTAAAAAAATTCTGGAATATTCTCCACGGGGTATAGATCGAATGAAAATTATCACGAGTGCATTACCTTTAATAATTTATCTGGTATATAAAAAAACAAAAATTTCAAGGTCACCAGTTTTCAGTGAAGATTAGAAACAAACTTTATTGAAAACTCATTTGGGGTGTATTTTGTGAAGTCACTGATCATTTTGTACCACCATAACAAAATTTGTTATTTTAAAAGTAATTAACTTACGGAACACTAATTGTGCAAGTTCAACTTGAACTTGACCAGTTTTTTTTTTATTTATATCGCCTTAAAAAATATGAAAGAATTACAACACGCTTGTATAATGACAACTAATTATTTACTAATTTTTGAACTTTTTTTTTATCACATTCAGGTTAGAGACCGCCTAAAACCATACATGAAAGACCCCTACGCAATCGATCTGTTAGACAAACTGCTGGTCCTAGACCCTTCAAAACGTGCCGATGCAGACACAGCCTTAAACCACGACTTTTTCTGGACCGATCCAATGCCATGTGAGTTAGGCAAGATGTTGGCCAATCATACGCAAAGTATGTTTGAGTTTCTGGCTCCTGCAAGAAGAGCAACCCAAATCAGTAGACATCATTCCATGCCAAGACCCACAACTTCTGCTGTGCAGGATAGTGGATATCAGGATAGGGTGTTTTAGTGGAAGGTACAGAGTTGAAAAGAAGTTTTTTGTTTTACCATAACAGTGGGAAAAAGGTCTTAAATAGAAATGAAGGTTGTTGCCAAAAACTGACTTTTTAAATGTTGTTGGTAACTTTTCAGTAGATGATAATAATTTTTTAACTAATTTCAGATAGCAATGGTTAGTCAAATTCTCTTCCAATTTTAAAAACTTTCGCGATCCAACATGAACAGTCGACTCAAGGCAGGGCGACTAGAAATGATAAGTTAAGATTTGGTCGAATGTAAGTTTTGCCAGATTTCCAAAATTTAAAATATTCGACGCTTACTTTCGCAATGTTAATAAAATTAATAAAGTAAGATTATCGTATCTAGTTTTAACTTCTATGGCACAATCGTCAGAGGCAAATTTTAACGAAAAGCTGTCATTAAATGTTAACAGGTTGCATTTTGGCATACAGGTTTTTGGATGTAGAATACGATAAAAAAAAAAAGTTTGCTAGTCTAAAGTGTGAAAAATTCGTTTTTTTGCAAATATCTCGAAAAATTTAAAAAAAAAACTAATAGCACCACATGAAAAAACGGAAAATTTTCCAAAAAAAAAAAAGTAGTATATAGATTATTTTTTTTTCTTTTATCATAATTTTAAGAAAAATTATTTAAAATAAAAAGTGGGAATCATGCTTCCAACCTCATTTATGATTAAATTAACGTTTCTGTGTTTTTTTTTTATTTATTTAAACAATATACGGGAAACCCCATTATTTTACAATAAATTTTTTAAAATTATACAATACAGGTAAAAGATCAAATGATCAGAACAACAAAAAAAAAAAGTCACAATAAGTTCTCGATAAAATCACAATAAGACAATCATAAATAATCACATATAAGAAAATAACAGTCATCACAGCCGATTTAAGAATTTACTGAGTGAGCCCACAAAAGGATCAATATCTGGATGGGAATTTAAATAAGTTAGAGTGCGCGAGATTGGAGAGTTGTATGGGAGCAAGGTATATGAAAGAACTCATTTTTTCTAAGAGACCTAGAGGGAATCTGCAGATTGATGCTGTTAATAAGTGAGAGGCAATCCATAAGACCATTTATCAATTTGTATATAAAACTTAGATCCCTCTGAAGATTGGAGATTTAGTATTTCTGCCACTCCTGCCAGATCATTTTGCATGCCTAACTTAAATGAACCGCTTAACATTTTGAAAATGACTTTAAGAGGTTTCTTGGGGTAATTTAGAATTTTTGTGTTTTCAATAACTATTTTCTTTGTACCTAAATGTTTAAATGAAATATTATTTCTTTGTACCTAGATGTTTAAATTAGATATAAATACTTAAAGCTTAAATTTTCCTACTTTTTTTTGACCATGTCGTACTGCTTTGAAAGTAAAATTGCCGGCGGCGCACTAAAACAGGCAAATTTTCATATTTTAAAACTCAACTTTTAGATAATACAGACAATGTGGGTATTTTTAATTATTCTTATACTGAAACTTAACGTTTAATAATGATATATGCACAAAGATTTTCTTTTCAATACTATATTTTATTAAATATTTGTAATTTACTGTATGCTTGTTAAAATCATGCAAACAAATATTTCGTTTTAAGTTTTACAAATTATAAAGCAACAAAAATATAAACTATTAGTATCATCTGAAAGCTGGAAGTCTCCTAATCAAAACCTTTTAATTTTTTTTTACACTCTGAAAACAAGTAATGTCGATTAACCTTGGAGCGGTGCGCGTAGCCTCTCAAATTAACCTATTGGCCGAATTTTTAGTAAATTCTCACACTAATAAAAAAAATCTAGAAAAAGGGACTGTATACTTTGTAAAATTTCCCGCTCTTTCACGTGGTGCTATTAGTTTTTCGATATCTTTTCTATTTTTCGAGATATTACCGAAAAACCGAATTTTTTATTTTATTTTGGATTTTGTGGGCTTAGCGTACATCAAACTTTAGCGAAATTTTTTTTTTCATTCAAAACTACTTGTATGCCAGAATGCAGCCTGTTAATATTTAATGAGAGCTCAAGTCCTCTGGCGACTGGACTAATAAAGAAGAACTTAATTTAATAAGAGACAGCTGAATATTTTCTAAATTTGTAACTTAAGGAGGTTGAGGCGTTAAACGTAAAATATGAAAACTGTTTTGTATAGATTTATTTCAATAGATTAATTAGTTTAGAAATTTTTCTATGAAAAATTTAAGGTTATGTAAATAAAAATCGAAATTAACAATACATATAGTCTTATGGAGAATACGTGAATTTGATATAAAAATGACACATTTCTTTGTTATAACAAATGAAAAAAAAATGGCATCAATAGGAAATTTAACTATTTTAGACACTAAAATTTCGCGATTATTTAAAAAATTTTCAGGTTTAATTTGAAAGCTTTAACTTTATGAAAAATTAGAATTATTGGAGGTACTTGTGAATGATTTACCCTTTATCTCTGAAATAGCGGCAACGTTGCATTTAGTAGTAATGGCGGAAAATTTAAATATTTTAAATTGTATAGTACAAGTTTATATAATTAAAACATATGGTGGAAGTAAATAATATTAAGTTTAACTCTTAATAGATTTGCAATGGGTATTAGTTTTTATAAATAAAATAAAAATAAATAATTTAAAGCATTTGTTTTAATTGTTTAATTAATTTACTTGTTTAACTTATAATTACCTAGTGCAGCGTCAGTGTTAACATTATAACGTTCCTTATTGTCCTTCGATATATGTGTACTATCTGTTAGACATTTATCACACTTTATGGCTTATAGTGATGCTAGATCACAGCATTTTTCATTAGTAATATACCATAATGAAAGTGTTTCATTACATGAAGAACATTTTAAGTTTTCTCCAAGTGATCGCATGTCAACAATTCGACTACCACTGTCGTCGAGATTAGGAGACACTTGATTTTCTGTTCCGTTTACCAACACTTTGTTGGCTTAATCTTTGATTGTATACAGCCTCAGTATCGCGTTTTCACTTCCACATTATTTTTTTTTACCATTTTTATCAATATTTGTTGATTTTTTATTATTATGCATTTTTTTTACTTGTTTACACCAGCTGATCACAATAACCCCAAAATTCCATATATCTATTTACAAGCATATCAGTAGAGCCAACGGTAAATTACTTTACAGCGTTGCCGCTTCGAGACACCAGAATTTTAAGATTTTTAATTATTTTTTATTAATTACCTATTTTTTTAACTATTAAAATATTTTTTTTATTGTTTTGTTTTTTTTCATATTATTTGCTTTGATAACACAGAGGAACAGCTGTTTTGGTGTCGAGGTTTTTTGAGCTGATTCTATATCAATTTGATGTCCTGAATTCAAATAACGTATTCATTGGTATCTAGGAACTCAAATTTTTAAGATATACAATTTTAGAGAAATATAAGTTACATTATTGTAACTCAAATCCGTAAGTGTAGTAAACAAGAGTAGATACGAAATTTTTATTTTAGTTATACAAAATACAATATTATGTCGTACTTACAAACAAAAAAAAAAACATTGAAGAAATGAAATAGTCACTCAACACTTGGAAAGCTTCTTTTCCGCGACATTCTGGAAAACGGTCTAAGTGGCTGTGTAAATAGTGTATTTTAATACTCATATTGCACCCTAAGGATTTGAAACTATTAAGCATCTTGTTAACCATTTCAACATAGTTTTGAGCTTTATGTTTGCCTAGAAAATTTTCTACAACTGCAACAAATGATGTCCAAGCTTCTCGTTCAACTTGATTCATTGAATTTATGAAGGCAGGATCCTTAATTAATTGTCTTATTTGTGGGCCGTCAAATATCCCTGCTTTGAGTTTTTCTGTGCTCAACTGATGCATTTTTACCCCTATATATGCAAAACAAGACCCATTCTTATCAAGAGCCTTTACAAATTGCTTCATTAAGCCCAACTTTATATGTAACGGAGGAAGTATGACAACCAAAGCGTCGTTAATGACATTCTTTTCCCCAACGTCCATGTTTTCTCTCTGAGGCCAATCTTTTCTAACCCAGTGGGTGTGTTTTGTCTCTACTATCCCAGAGGCACAAGAAACACGGATATTTCGTGTAACCACTTTGCTGCCCAAGAAGAAAGTTTACCATTTTTAAGTCTACACAAATCATCCATTGATGTTCGTAATACTTTATCTTCTGCAAGACCAAAGCTATGGTATTATATTCTTCTTTCAGTTTCGTTGAGTGAGCTAGTGGTATTGAACCATATTTATTTCCATTATGTAGAAGGACACATTTTAAACTTCGCTTTGAACTGTCAATAAATAGGCGCCAATCATCTGGAATATATTCAGAAAGTCCCATTTCTTTCATGAGTCCCCTAATTTCGTGACAAAATACAAGATTGTCTTCTTGAGAAAAGAATGGTAGCAGATCTTTTTCTCTTGTACGGTAAAAGGTAATTTTGGTTCCTTGTTCCAGTAAATTTTTGTCGTTCAACCTAGAAGCCAGTACTTCAGAAGCTTTTTTCGATAAATTGAGATCTCTGGTGAGATCATTTAATTCATTTTGATTGAAGCGTTGAGGAACTGATGACGTCCCCTCATAGTCACTGTTAGTTTCATTAGCATCAGAACTTTTATTAGCATCAGAAGAGCGATCAGAGGGAAAATATTCGTCATCAGAGATATGTGGTAGCTGATGAAATGTTGGAATCGGTATTTCATCTGAGTGCGGGATAGGGCGTATTGCCGAGTCTAAATTAGGATAAGTCCACTTACTGCGGTTATTTCGATTGATTCCATTAGTATTTACTAAACAGAAATAACAATCATTGAAGTGGTTTTTTGGTTCTCTCCAAACCATTGGTACGCCGAATTTTAGACATTTTCTTTTCCCGGTAGTCCACTGTCGTAAATGCTCTGTACAAGTTTTACATACGAGATGCGGGGCCCACGTTTTGTCCTGATCACCAAGCTTAACTCCAAAGTATCCAAGATACGCTCGCTTTACAAAGTCAGTAATAGTTTGTCTGTTTTGTTGAAACATGTATTCTCCGCATATATAGCAAAACACATCAGGTTGATTTACACAACTTCTTCTTGAACTGGAACCTGAACTCATTTTAATTCTGTTCAATAACACAAAAACACTCTTTTCTTAACATAAAATAACACGCCGAATTCGATCTACTCTCATTAGTAAGAACGCACAAACTGACGAGACTTACCCGAATTAGGTGATTAAAAGGGTCAGTTCAGGTACCTGATAGGCAATGGTTCCACTATTTATAGATTTACCTGGAATTTACTCAATTACAGACTGACAATAAAACCATTGTACTTACATTAATGAATATATAATAATTTTAGAACTCTCATAAATGAATATACTGAATAAAAACCACATTGGTAGATAAGTTGATGTATCTAAAAAAGTAGAGCTGATAGAGAAAAACGGATTGCATGTATAGATTTAGCGTCCCAAATATAGTTAAAATCAGCTCTAAAATCCCAGGCACCAAAACAAAAATATTTTTTTGTTGCCCTGTGTAATTTTTTAAAGATTATAAAATATAATTAATTTTCATTTTCCATATTTTTTTTTTCTATAAGTTTGTACAAAACATCCAAAGGTTAATCCATTCATGTTAAATTATTTTATAAAATTAAATAAACAATATGTAAGACTTAAAAATCTTTCGATAATGAATTTATTTTCATAATAATAACCATCTTATAAAAATTTTTTAAATTATTTCATGCAAAGCATTTCTAAATGATAACATTCAAAACTTTTGGTTGGGACTATCCTACCTCAACCTCCATAATAAGATATATAGCCACATATAACCTGCTATTAAAATTAACAGATATACGTGACAACACCGGTACGGATCCCTAACAAATCTTTCTACCAGACCACGTACAGTCATTTAGATTGTTAGCGGCGCTGTACGGACTTGGGACACAGTAATTTTTTATATAAGACGGCGTTAGAATTTTGTCCAGTGTTTTCTATTTGTTCTTACCGCACTCATTGCAGTTTCTAATGGTTCATTAGTTTGGCAGGAAACAATGTTATAATTGACATACTCTTTCTATTTTTTTTTATGTCTGAAGGTATTTCACTAATGTGAAGATAATAGTTTCCGCACTTTTTAGCATCTATATATTGGTACACCACTTGAAGTAAGGCAGGGACTATATTTTTCAGCGATATTGCTTCAGGAGTAGAATGTGGATGTGTCGTTATATGAGGGTGAATGAAATGAAAATCTTGAAAGTACAATAAAATACAAAAAAGTTGTATAGTTGATTCGATAGATGGCAGTAGTGTCCCTTGAGTTTCACAAAATGACCAACAGATAGCAGAGTGATGCTGTAACAAAGAAGAAAGCAGCCACATCAGTAAGAAGATGGCTGCCCCACTGTCAACATGCACCGCGTTAGAGCAGCGAACTGTGATGCGTTTTTTGAGTAATGAATGTGTCAAACCAATTGAAATGTCATCGCAAGATGACAGGTCAGTGGGGTGATTCGTGTTTGTCCCTGCAGCAAGTGTACGAGTGGTGTAGAAAGTTTAAAAGCTGCGTAACTTCTGTGGAGGATGCCCCACGACCGGGACAGGATCACCGCGTAGTGACTGACGAAAACATTGCGTTAGTGGAACAGTTTGTAAAGGAAAACAGGCATATTACTCTGAACGAAATAGCCACAATTTTGGATATCGGTTTTGGTTCCGCGCAGAATATTATCCATAATGTGCTGCAATTCATTATAATGTCTGCAAGATGGATGCCACGTCAGTTGACGGCTGAATTAAATTGAAAGACCGTCGCGCCGCTACCTGTGTAGAACTTTTGCATCGTCTCAACGTATAAGGTGAATGCATTTCTGGAAAATATCGTTACAGGCGATGAAACCTGGGTTCATTATCACCAACCAGAAATGAAAACTACCCAGTATATATATCAACACTACACCAAACACTTTATTTTTGCGCTCGACGCGCGTTTCGCTAACCATGTTAGCTTCATCAGGAGCGATGAATGACTAAAGCTAAAGTACAAATCTACCCTATTTATACTTAGCCCAACACCTGAATTACTTAGGCGGAACGAATGGCGTAGGCGAGGCCATCAGTTCCTGTTAAGTAATCAGTAGAAAGGACTGGTCTGTCTTTATTTAAATTACTTTTAGATTTTATAATTTCCATACTTTCATATGCGTTTAACAATCTCCTATCAGACACATTTTTAATTAATCTTAGATTATCTAATGTTACAGTATGATCCTCAGATTGTCTGATGACTTATAGACTAAAGTGAGGCCTACTTTATTAAATACATTATTGAGTCCCCTGCTATATTTCGGATTATATGGTATGGAGACATACTTAGTCTTATTTTCTGCGCGTATAAAATATAAAAGTGCTGAATATTTAACCTGAACTGTCTGTTTATTAAGTCATCGTCATAACCATTAACTCTAGTTATATTCCTAATACGATTCCTTTCATTATTGAGTTTACTCTATTCAGAGGAAAAGTGACCAAACGGTGAACTAAAAAATGTAATGCGGCTAATTTGTGTTGTTTGCAATGAAATGAATCACTAGAAATATATCTATTTGTTACTGTGTCTTTTCTATAGATATCAAATTCTAACCTACTATTATTTTTAATAATTAAAATATCTAGAAATGGCAGTTGTCCTTTGTTCTCAATTTCATAAGTAATGATTCAATTAAATTTACTTAAAAGTAGTTTATATATGGAAATTATAAAATGTAAAAGTAGTTTAAATAAAGACAGAGGGTCTATAGAGTCCCCTCTACTGGTCACTTGACCGGAAGTGATGACCGCGTCTATGCCTTTAGTTCCACCTGAGTAATTCAGGTGCTAGTATAAATAGGATAGATTTGTAGTTTAGCTTTAGTCAATCATCTCTCCTGATGACGCTAACATGGTTAGGGAAACCCTCGTCGAGAGCAAAAATAAAGTGTTTAGTGTAATGGTGATATATATTGCGTAGTGTCATTGTGCCAAAGATTCCACATTCCCAACACAGTTAAACAAACATCTAATTGCATCATTGCAATACGTATGATATAGAAACTGAATCGTTAAAGGTCAGAACTGAAAACAATTAAGTACAGGCTCCAACTTTATAGGTTTCACCCTTTTAATAAAATGTGAGTTTTTAATAATAATAATAATAGTTTTTCGTGTGAAAGGGCTTAAAAGCTCGTCAAAATATTTCCCTATTTTGTATGTTGGAATCTGTTACACAGACTGCATTCGAACGAATTGGTACGTTGACTTCATAAACTTTTAAAAGTCTGTAAAATCAAAGGATCAGCTTGAAGAATCCCTTCTTATATACTTAAAAATATCGAGTTCTAATGCGTGAATTAAGTTTTTTGTGAGAAAATGAAATTCAGTACTTATTTCAGATCTTGGTGATTGCAAGGAAAGCACTATCTAAATCACTTAACTATTTTTTTAATGGGACGAGAATTCGGCTTTGAATCACCATTAGTTAAAAAAAAATATTATTTATGTAAAAAGTTGGTACGTTCAGAATAAGTATTGTACAGTAGGATTAAAGCATTATTTATTCTTTAGTTTGTAAATAAAACTTCTTTACTAAATATATATAAGTAAATGGAAAAAGATGGGAGAGTGAGAGGTGATATATAATATGTACTTGTTATGAAAATCACTTAATATGTTAAAACTAGTATATTTTACTAGAAAAATAGTGAACGCTTGATAATGACATGTAACTTAAAGGGGTCTCAAATTGCACCGTCTGGCTGACCGTGAATTTAACACCGGCATACTGATTTGAGCAATTTAATTAGCTACCTGGTATTTTATTACTTATCAAAATAAGTAACAGTCAAAGTGTTTCTCTTTAGTAGTTAAAAATATCTTACACACATCAGATACAGGTTAACATTTAGATATGACACGCACAACGACAAAAAAAATATTACTGTATTTGTCTCATTAGACAAATTGTAATAAAAACTAGCTATCACTAAACCTCTGGCAACATCAGTAAAACATTCAAGACACATTTTGTATTACCAATTTGCAGTATTTCACGAAAAAATATTTTTTTCTGCTGCAAGTTTAACGGTGTAAACCAAACATTATCTTCGACAGTTGACGAACCAGTATGCTACTCCTCTTCATCTCGCCTTCAAAATCCCCCCTTTCTCGTTCATGCGTAACAATGTTCATCACACCTAATTTCAATAACGGTGCAGTACTTCTTTAAAATTTCATAGCTTAGTAATTCAGTAATTTTATTAAATTTTCATGTTAAAATTTATAAAAAAAGTAAGTATTAGGTGTGTCTCAAATTAAATCTAGGTCTCACCCAATATATATATATATATATATATATATATATATATATATATATATATATATATATATATATATATATATGTATATATGTATATATATATATATATATATATATATATATATATATATATATGTATATATATATATATATATATATATATATATATATATATATATATATATATATATATATATAATACATTGAGCTGAGGGTCAAGTTGGAGACATACTTAATACCTATTTTTATTAGATTTGACCATAGCTGAAAATTTTATGGACTGGACTACGTAATATTAAAAAATAATGTGCCGCCACTGACACAGCTCAGATGAACACTGGAAAGCCAGAATGAACGAGAGAGGGGAAGTTTTGAAAGTGAATTGAAGAGAGGCGATACAACCATCGATAAAGCGTCAAAGACAATTCCTCTTGTTTACGTCATGAAACGTGTTGCGAAATAAATGTTATTTCGTGAAATATTGCAAATTGTTAATGTTTGATGTTGCCGAAAATTAGTAACAATTAGTTTTTGTTACAGCTTGTTTAATTAAACAAAAACAGTGATATATATATATATATATATATATATATATATATATATATATATATATATATATATATATATTAGTGTTCCGTACGGAACACTTATAAGATGACTTTGGTGTCTGTCTGTCTGCCCGTCTGTCTGTCACACCCGACTTTCTCCGAAACTATTTGTCATAGAAAATTGAAATTTGGTAATAATATAGGAACTGATGGCCTCATCAGAGCCGTGTAGTTTTGAAAGTTAAATTTTGACTTAAGGAGTTAGTTTTGGGGGACGAAATCGGAGATGAAAAAATTTTTTTTACTAGGTCATCGAGTGTGGTGTCAATTGAAACCTTATGAAAACACGAGTAAAAAAATATATATATATATATATATATATATATATATATATATATATATATATATATATATATATATATATATATATATATAATGTAATACTTGCGCACACTTTTCTTTGGATTATTTTTAAAAAATCGCGAATACTCATTGTCCCCCCGCTTATCTCGAAAAGTACTGATCAAAACATTTTGAAAAAGTTCTGGAATTCTCCACGGGGTGTAGATTGAACGAAAATTATCACGAGTGCAATACCTTTAATAATTTATCTGGTATATAAAAAAAAACAAAAATTCCAAGGTCATAAGTTTTCAGTAAAAATGGGAAACAAACTTTGTTGAAAACTGATTTGGGGTGTGTTTTGTGAAGTCACTGATCATTTTATACCACCGTGACAAAATTATTTGTTTTAAAAGCAATCGACGCGACGTACGGAACACTAATTGTGCCAGCTCAACTTGCACTTGACCGGTTATATATATATATATATATATATATATATATATATATATATATATATATATATATATATATATATAGAGAGAGAGAGAGAGAGAGAGAGAGAAAGAAATTCGTTCAGTCAAGTAGAGAAACAACTTTTTTCAGATATACTTAATGTTCCTGTCTGACGCCTGCTATTGTATGTTACCAAATATACTAATTCGGAATAACTTAACTATCATGTCACTCTATTGTCCTTGGAGCGCAACTAGAGTGGCACCTTTTACCGTAGTTGACCTCTCCCAAAAACGAATGTTTCTTTAAAAATTTAAACTTTTTATAGCTGAAATAGATACTAGGTTTATTATTTTGTGCACTTAAAAATAAATCACGAGCTTTCGGACATGTATTACATGTGGAAAGTGTTTTTATTTTCTATTTTCTGGAGTTAATATAGTAAGTTTTTTATTTTTGGTTTTAGCATTAGGGATAACAAAAAATACGATAAAATAATGTAATAAAAAGCTAAAGAATTTCTAACGGAAATGTTCCTCCCATGGCACTATGAAAGTTTTTGGCTTTGGATAAAAAATTACTTACTTACTTCAAATGTAATTTACATCTCCAGTCCCAGAAGCTTTAATTTTGGAAATTTTTTTGTAGGATATACTACTGAAAAAAATGTTATCTTTGACTTTAAACATTATTGGAGGCGATCTGATCAATATTTGTATTACAAGACCTTAGGTATTGGATACAAATGTGTATATGTATTCATGTCTACCAATTTTAAGGATTCTGTTTAAATTTGTATTGGAAATTTGAAGATTGTAGATAAACATAGAGGAAAGCCAGTAATATTGTAAAACGAGTTTTGTTGTAATATTACAAAATATAATTAATGCTGTTACAGTGTTAGTTACAATATAGTGTTTTTCTTCTGTAACATATTACACGTTTTCTAGGTTTAAATTCCTGTCGCCAGAGGTCACATGCTTATATATATATATATATATATATATATTATATATATATATATATATATATATATATATATATATATATATATATATATATATATATTATACATAAATGCGTCGTCTTCTGTTGATTTATAACCTAATTAATTTTATTTATTCTGCATTAGTGATTTATTTAATCATGTAATAATTTTTAAGTTTTTTTTGTAAAATAAAAAAATATTTAAGTACATTTTCAGTTCATTCAATTCTTATTTTGATGTTTTAAAATTAAATATGAAAACAAAATACATACATACAGTCTGTCAAGTAAGAACGTATCCGCGATAATTCATTTTTGTAGATCCAATTCCACAAAAAATCGGTAGAGGGAACCTTTGTCTACGACGCATTTTAGTTAAAACTATCAGTCGATTCCGAATTTTGGTCGAATTCACGTAAAATCCAAAAGGAGTTATTCGTTATTTGCGCGTCGGTTCAAGGCAGTCTTTCTTTGTTCCCATCCAAAGGGACCTAAAATGAAACAATCCGCGGCCGCTAAATATATTAAAAAATCGGTATCGTTTGTGAAGAAGTGGGTAAATTGTTTTAACGAGACGAAAAACGTCGACGACTTGCCAGAATATGGCTCGGTAGGTAAAGTTACTCCAAAAGTTGAAAAATGAATCGTATCTTTGTTTTCACGAGACCCGAAATTTACGCTGCCTCAAGAAACGGCAAAATTAAGAAAATCAGGTTTGAATGTGTCTGATGAGACCATTCGACCGCATCTTCGTGCTCATGATGTCAAATTCCAAAGCACGTTGAAGAAACCTTTGCTGGACGAAAATTAAGTCCCGAAGCGGCTCGCTTGGGCCCACGATAAGATACTAGAGTAGCCCTCATAATCGCCAAACTCCAACCCTATTGAAAACGTTTGGTCCCTTGTAAAGAGAAAATTCAAAGTAATGACTCTGTTGTCTCGCGAGACTCGAAAATTTGCATAGAATGCAGAAAATCTCGTCGACAGCATGCCTCGAAGATGCCAGGAGGTAATTGGGCAACTTACGCAGGTAATTGCGCCGTTGCACAGTGTGTCGACTAGTACAAGTTAGCTGGACAAAATTATTTTTTCACTTATTTCAATTGTTTATGTATATTCTAGGCATATTAAGTTATTTTAAGAAAAAATTCATCGCGTTGGTTTTTTTTATGGGCGTGGCTAATTTTTTCCCCTAAATTAGTCAGCTACGCAGACATATTTAACGATAACTCGGGAACAACTTGTCAGATTTTTATAAATAAAACATTAAAAAATGTGTAACAAAATTTTATTAAAGTTGATTGAATATTATTTTATTCTATCTTTTATCGTTTTGGAGTTATTTAGAAATTAATGGAGAGAAAAAAAATTTTTTCGTGTAAAATTCATTATTTTTTTCGGTAAAAAAGCGCAATAACAAAAGAAAAACAAAATATTATTTTTGTTTTTGTTTATGTTTTATGTTTATGTTTTATTTAATAAAGCTTGCAAATTTATTTCAGCACGACTTTCTGTTATAGCAATGTGCTCCTCTGCAGGGTAACAGGCCTGTTTGGAGTTTTTTAAACTAAAATATGACGGAAACACATTATGCCCCGCCTTCATGGACCACTTCCTAGTTTGTAAGAATGCGTTGTTGACTTAGAATCTATATAGTAAGCTAAGGCTTCGTCACTACTTAATTGCCTAGGATTAACGGAACTGGTATTTTTAGACTTAATAATATTATCTGGGCTCTCACTAATGTCTTTAATCACATTGGCAATTTTCCTTTGCCCTGCTGAACGCACAGCAATTTCGGCAGCAGTCACCAATTCACTGACACTTCGGGATTCTACGAGATCCACGACGCGACG
The DNA here is from genome assembly GCA_019049505.1 of Pachyrhynchus sulphureomaculatus. Lineage (NCBI taxonomy): Eukaryota > Metazoa > Arthropoda > Insecta > Coleoptera > Curculionidae > Pachyrhynchus > Pachyrhynchus sulphureomaculatus. The sequence continues at coordinate 102,229,773 of CM032451.1, forward strand.
TTTCTTCGTCTTAAACGACGATTCCTCGAAATCTTTGCGAGGTCTTCCTGCAGGAGTCACATTCTCACTTGATGTTGAAGGTTGTGGCGCAAAAGAACTCGCAGTAAACTGTATGTCTGCTTCATCCAACCAATTCTTATTTTTAATCAAAAAACGCTCCTTCGACTTTCCTGAAGCCAACCATTTGGCACCAAACTTATTAGATATCTGGATTGGATATCTTCAACTTTATTTCTTTTGGCTGCTTTCAGTAATGTCACCAAAGTGAAATTTTGAAGAAAGAAAGTCATATACACGCGAGTTTTTTTCATTCTTCGTATGTTTCAACCACTCCTCAAAAAAGGCTACCCTTGAAATAGAGTAAACGTGTTCTGGAAAAAAAGAAAAAAAAACATGTTGTACTGAAGTGTGCTAAACAATATGTGTATTTTTACGAAGAATAAAGTTATTTCTGTGTAATATCTAAAAACTAGCCCGGATAGAGGTGAATGTCTGTATATTCTGAACTTTCAAAGTTTTTTTTTTTTAAAAAAAACACGCTAAAATATATAGGCTTTTTAAAAAAAAAAAAATACTAATAATTCAAATTAATAGATTCTGATTAAAAAAATACATTAAAAACTAGTACTTACCCTCAGTATTAATATTCATCACAAAAACGTTGACAATATTACAATATGTCACTATAAGATGTGCACGAAAGTGTCGCTAAATTGCAACTGATTGATTGAAAGAGCTGCATTAAACTCATTACCTGACTCCTGACGCTTATGACTCGCCACTTGCAAATTTGATAAACAACCTTTTCTCGGAATTCGGGGTTTGGTGGTGTTTACGTTTTGCAAATAAGATTTCCTGGAAATCATAACATGAATTTTGTCCACCTAGCATGTTCTACGCGACACACTGTGCGTTGTTAGCAAATCAAAGAGTACATTGATGGCAAAAAATGTCCTCAAAACACATTTTTTTTCAAGAATACTTGACGGACTGTACTTTTATTATATTCGTGTTTTAATATTGTAATACATTGGTTATCGAAAAAGAAACCAAACTCGCGGAATAATTAACCAAAGGAACTTTTATTTGTGCCCGGAACAAATGCAAAGAAAATGCTAGGAGGCACACAATCAACAAATTAAAAAACAGACTTCTTGCCTGCACCAACAATTTTAGATCCTTTTGGTCAGTCAGGGAATATTTTCTTTCTGTCGAAAATGCCCTACAGTTCAGCCGATACCCAAAAAAAAGGAAGAAGACCTTGCCAAAGAACTACCAACCAGTCGCACTGCTTTCAATACTATAGAACGTTAAGAAAAGGCTATTAATCAGCAACTTTTAAAATGTCTAGGTGAATTTAATATTATTAATAATAATAATAATACTTTATTCTCCAACAGAAATAATCCAATTACAGGAAAAAATTCGAAAAAACAAAGGAACAAATTTATGACAATTTTTTGCTTAATATTCAAACAAAAATGTTTACAACGTACGAGGCTGGTTTGAAAAGTCCGTGCAAATATAAAAACTACTTATGTGTTTGGGGTAAACCTTTTTTATTTTTCGACATAGTCTCCTTTTAGGCTTATACACTTCGTCCAACGATGTTCTAGTTTGTTGATCCCTTCCGAATAATAGGATTTGTCCAAGTCTGCAAAATATCCATTAGTGTCTGCAATCACCTCCTCGTTTGAATAAAATTTTTGTCCCGCCAGCCATTTCTTCAAATTGGGGAACAAATAGTAGTCCGAGAGAGAGCCAAGTCTGGAGAATAGAGGGGATGTGAAACGAGTTGGATTCCTATTTCCTTTAATTTTGCGACCACAACTGCTGAGGTGTGTGCTGGTGCGTTGTCGTGATGGAAAAGGAGTTTCTTGTGGGCCAATCACGGGCGTTTTTCTTGCAGCTCGGTTTTCAAACGGTCCAATAACGATGAATAATATTCACCTGTAATAGTTTTACCCTTTTCCAGATAGTCGATGAGGATTATCCCTTGCGAATCCCAAAAGACAGTCGCCATAACCTTTCCGGCCGAAGGAACGGTCTTCGCCTTTTTTGGTGCAGATTCCCCCTTGGTAACCCATTGTTTAGATTGTTGTTTGGTCTCAGGAGTATAGTAATGTATCCATGTTTCATCCACAGTGACGAAACGACGCTTAAAGTCTTCCGGATTCTTCTGGAACAGCTGCAAACCATCCTTGCAACACTTCACACGATTCCGTTTTTGGTCAAGCGTGAGCAATCGCGGCACCCATCTTGCGGATAGCTTTCTCATGTCCAAATGTTTATGCAAAATATTATGTACCCGTTCAGTCGAGATGCCCACAGCACTAGCAATCTCACGCACCTTAACTCTTCTGTCATCCATCACCATATCATGGATTTGATCAATGATTTCTGGAGTCGTAACCTCCACAGGCCGTCCAGAACGTTCAGCGTCACTTGTGCCCATATGCCCAGTCAGAAAATTTTGAAACCACTTATAAACTATTCTAATCGAAGATGCAGAGTCACCATAATGTTTATCAAGCTTCTCTTTAGTCTCCTGAGGCGTTTTGCCTTTCATAAAGTAATGTTTAATCACCACACGAAATTCTTTTTCGTCCATTTCTTGAAAATCACTCGACTTCCTTGATTCACACGAATGCCAAACACAAAGAAATAAACCAATATGGCTGAAACTTGGTGTGCGGTCATTCAAGAGATGCTACTAACTAAACATGACCTCGATACGCGCCGGTGGTGCCATCTCTCGGACTTTGCACGGACTTTTCAAACCAGCCTCGTATATCAGAGCAATTACAATCATTGACCAAGATGTCATTGCATAATAGAGATATGTTTACATAGTAGAATTTTTTAAATAAAATAAAACTACTGAGAGCAAACCCAACCAATATCTTTTTTAATTTCGCCAAATAAGAACGCTTACTAAAGCAACTAAACCTTCTTTTGACTTTATCGACGTTTGCAAGTCTATCCCGGAGTCAAGTAATTTGCGCTAGACTTCTCTAAACTAGTTGATAATCTGTCGAAATGAATATCACAGTCGTTAGATAAGTTGTTAAAATTATGACACATGGTATAAAGTGGTGAGTTAAATAAGACATTAGTTCTTGAGAGATTACAGTAAAACGCATAATGTCTGCGAGAATATTGTCGAGGCACAAGAAAATCAACCTTATCCAGCAATTGGGGACAGTCAATAAAATTATTAAGTAATTTATACAAAAAAGTCAACCCACTGTTCACCCTTGCTAATTGTAACGCCTGAATATCAAATCGAGGTAGTAATGCTGACTGGTCTATGCCTCTGCGCGGATATTGGCTATCCAGTTTAAATGCCAAAAATTTTAAAAACCTTTGAACTGCCTCCAAGGCACTGACATGAACCTCATAGTACGGATTCTAAACAACTGCAGCATTTTCAAGTTTTGAGTGGACCAATGTAAAATATAAAGTTTTTAGGGCAGTTGTATTACTAATTGAACCTCAGCATTTTATTAGCTGCAGACACTGTCTGTACAATATGAGAAACAAAATCGAAATTACTATCAACAGAACTCCAAGATTCCTCATTTCACACACTCTTACCAAACTACTATTATTTAGTTGATAACGTGAATAGGTTCCAGCTTTCTCGTGTACGAACATACTTTGCATTTTTTTAGATTTAAATATAACTTATTGTTTTCGCACCAGTCACGAACATTATCAAGCTGGGCTTGCAAGAAAGTATAATCATTAGTAGTATCAACAGTGGTATAAATTTTTAAATCATCTGCAAATATATATATATATATATATATATATATATATATATATATATATATATATATATATATATATATATATATATATACATATATGTTTTTTTTATGGGTCTAGCACACGTGCTACAGGGAGTCCCTAAAGCGCTACAGGAGCGACACGTGTGCGGAAAAAAAAAAAAAAAAAGCGATTCACGTTCTTGAATTGCTGTAAATTGTATTCGGTAGGAAACACAGTCCTGGGTAAGCCATTCCAAAGGGATGATGTTCTCCATAAAAAAGACTGCTTGAAAAGCGTTGTACGAGGAGTAACAAGCTGAACCTCATACGGATGTGAAGTATCAGCGCGACGTGTACTTGTAACATGCACCGCTCTGGGAGGAATTAGGCGGGCTACATCCTTCGAACACTCTCCATGAAAATACTTGTAGAATAGACTCAAGTCGCCAACCGTTCTTCGATGCTCCAGCGAATCAAAACCACCAGTCAGTTCTGGGTCTCCAATCAGACGAAAAGCCCTTATCTGAACAGAATCCAACAAATGTAGTGTATGTTTAGGAGCGGAGCGCCAAACATGGGAGCAATATTCCATAGTTGGTCGAATTTGAGCTTTGTAGAGAATTAACAGTTGTTGTGGAGTGTAAAGCTTTCTGGTTCGAAATAGTATTCCCAACTTTTGAGAACCTCTCCTTGCTATGCCTGATTGGATTCCCGGTTTTTTCCAGCAGATCGTTAATGTAAATGAGAAAGAGAGTAGGAGACAGTATGGAGCCTTGGGGCACACTGGCGTTAACAGTAAAGGTGTTAGAAAGAAATCCGTCGACTGCGACTCGTAAAGAACGCTCTCTGAGGAAACATGAGAGCCACAAATAGAACTTTTCAGACATACGATAAGAACGTAGCTTAGCCAACAGTCCATCGTGCCAAACACAGTCGAATGCCTTGGATATGTCAAGAGCAACCGCTCGAGATTCTCCGAAGTGTTCAATTGCGTTGTTCCAAACATGTGTTACATAAGTCAGAAGATCTCATGTTGATCTATGTTTACGAAAGCCATATTGGTGATCGCTAATAATGTTGAATCCTTCAAGGTATTTTAGAAGATGCTGATTGCTAGTATTTTCCGTGACAGGGTTGAAAAGTCTACAGAAAACTGGTGTTAGTTCCCTTGCACAATTTTCGAGAACTATGGCAGGTATTCCGTCAGCGTCAGAAGCGTTTTTGGTGTCTAACTTCATCAAAATACGTTTCATGATACGCTGTCTGAAGACAATATCGGGCATCCTTGACTGCACTATGGGAATATTAGGTGGTGTTTTTCCTTGGAAATCGACAGTAAAATGTGAAGCAAAGAGTTCAGCCAACAAGTTCGCTTTCTCAACAGTTGTCGTTGCAATAGAATTATCTGGCCGTGTGAGTGGTGGTATGGTGGATTTTGGTGAGATTTTGACTAACTGCCTTAGCGACTGACCAAAAGGACCTGGAATTGTTGGGACAAGCGAGAAGTTTGTTTCTAATCCGTTGATTGTGTGCCGCCTTGGTTTCGTCGTTAATTTCTTTGCATCTGTTCCTGGCACGAACAAAGGTGTTACGATTTTCACGCCAATGTCGGTATGCAAGATTTTTAGAAGCAACAGCTTCTTTGCATTTTCGGTTAAACCAATGCTTGCCGTTGGAAAGGCATTTTTTCGAAAAAGGGATGTAAGCCTCCATACCGGCCAAAATTACATGGGAAACCTCCTTGGCGCAGTCAGATGGGTCGTCTGATCGAAAACAAACGTCTAACCACGGGAAAGTTCGAAAATATTCCGTGAGATCTTCCCATTTAGCAGATTTGTAGTGCCAAATCTTGCGCGGTTTAGGCTCCTCTCTGTCACTGATTGATAGGATACTCGATGTCGATAATAGTTTATGGTCGGAAGAACCTAATGGCGGATTTACGCTGACCGTGTAAATCTCCAGATTGGTGGTTAAAAACAGATCAAGAAGACTGGCGAACTCCCCGTCTCGATCAGGGATCCGTGTTGGTTCGTCAATAAGCTGAGTTAAGCCACAACTGATTGAAAATGATTCGGCTTCACGACCTTGTTCATCGGTAGTATTTGAATATTTAAGCCAGTTGATGTTGTGGACATTAAATTCGCCCAGGATGGCAATTTCGGCATTTGGATAGTTAATTTGTAAATGATCGATGGTGTCTGCAAGAGAAGCGAAAAGTGCTCTAAAGTTAGTATCACTTGGTGGTCGATACAGGATACAGATGAACCTTGTGGTTTGTTGAGTCGTTATTTTTAACCACATAACGTCAAACTTTGGGGGCTCCAGAGCCTCTTCTCGATGACAAGAGAGGTCGCTTCTGACAAAAAGACAGATTCCAAAGTTACGCCTAAATCGGGAATAGAAGTCGTACCCAGGATAAAGATAGTTAACTGTGCTGGTCGATGAACTGACCTTGGTTTCACAGAAGGCAAGTACATGAGGTTTATTTGATTGCAGGTGTTGGTGCACTGAATTTATGTTCGAGTTTAAACCTCGTACGTTGCAAAAATCCATTTTAAAATTCTGATCTCTGCATGTTGACGCCCCTGAACCAGCCCCCACCCGGAGATCCGAACGGGGGCTATTTGACCTCAGGAATTTTTTGTATCCAGGTGCCTCATCATGCTATTTGGTCCCACAGTCCGGAACATCGGCACAGCCACGAAACGTTAAGCAACTTCACGCAGCCTAAGCCGATGCGATAGTATCACACGGGCGATGCTGGTGGGATCTGGGCATCTACCATCTAGATTGTTCTTTAAGTCGCCTCCTACGACAGGCAAAACGTACCGGGGGAGATATTCTATCCCGCTCCCCCATGGGGAGCTAAATCTGCTATTTCCACTGGAACCCCCCACAAAACTCATTTTTTCCAATAAAGACCTTTCAAACCATTTTAGAACCACTATAACAAATCTATTCCAACTAGACTGGGACTTGCAAGAGAGTACCAACAAACTATGGGAGCTGAAACATCTGGTTTTTCCCCCACTGTTCCTCCCTTCCTTATCTCGTAAGGAAAATGTTATGTGGAGGAGAATTGCCATAGGCCACACTTATATTACACATTCTCACCTATTAAAAGGAGAACTCCACCCAGTATGCCCTAAATGCGATAACCCACTGAGTATTAAGCACATTTTGGAAACTAACGACTTCCTTGACAAGAAAATAAAATACAACATCAGAGGCCCATTATCGCAAATTCTAAAACCGAAACATGATAGAATCAAAAATCTAATTAACTTTCTAAGGGAGATCATACCCCAAAATAATATTTAAATTCAAATGGGGCGCCAAATGATCTAGTTATCGACGCGCCCTCATCGAAAAAGAAACAAAACAAAACGTTATCTCTGGTGTTTGTGGCAGTGTGATACTCTGTTTTTCTTTTATATAGTTGTATAAAATATGTTACCCACCTTCCTTTCTTCACGTGTGTACACTCTATTAGTTCTTTCATACCAGTTCTCTGCTGTCTTATGAATCTCCAAATTTGTTATTGTTGACCATAGAAGTCTGATTCTAATTTTCTTGTGTATCTCTCCCAGTATTCCGTTTTTGTTCTTTTTAATAATTCGTGGGTTTCCGTTCGTATTCTTTTATATCTTTGGTAGGCTTCGTCTGTCCTGATTGACCCGTACTTTAGATAGCTTTCTTTCTCTTCACGGCATTTCTCTTTGATTTCTGCACTGAACCATGGTACTTTTGTTCTCTATTTTTTATTTTTATCGACAGTTTTAGTCTGTGTAAATTAATATTACAGATTTTCTTAAAAATGAACACCGATGTTTTTGCTTTTCGTGAAAATTCAAAAAAAAAATGCTTAATTGTAGATTTAAATATTTTTAAATATTACTAATGCATTTGTGCAAGTGGAAAAAATCCACAGACTGAAAGTGTGGAAAAAGTTCTCCGAATTGATTGAATTTGATTTTGTTCTAAACATTTTAAAAAAGAAGAAGTTCTTCCGCGTAAGTAAAATTATTTATTCTTGAACAGTCATTTGTTTTTTTTTTTTTAATTCGAGTACGTATGTCAAACAAAAATTCCTTATTAGATAACATTTTTCAAATTGTATTTTGATAAAATACTGTCTCAATTATTTTGTATTCATTCATAGTCATAAGTAGATAATAAATATTAATCTCCGAAGTGAAATGGCATTTGATTTGAAACCACTTAAAATTTTTCTTTGTCAATTGATTGTAACGTATCATTTCCCTAAAATTTGTATAAATATTCTGGAATTAAATGTATTCTTTGCATTTCAGATGCTCCATCTTTAAGAAGGTGGTTGAAAAATTGTAAAAAGTTAATTTTCATATAATAATTGAAATGTAAATATTAGACATTTATAGGTTAGAATCTTACCGGTAACAATACAAAAGAATTGCGAGGATATGTTTGCATTTTTCACCTTCACCGGCTTTACAAGAACATTTCATATATAAAATTTCCCCTGTTCTACTGTTGAATGTGCCATTTATCTCAAACACTACTGTTCGCAAATTTTCATTATGTTTGGCACGATAGTTTTGTCATCGATTATTCCACACCCAAAGACTTGATTTTAGAAGTTTTTTACCGAGCGTGAAATTCCTTTGGGTAGGATTTATATCGGCCCATTTGGAAATATTGCCAATGTTTAATAATATTTTTGAAAAACACTGTCACACTCCCTATGCTTCACACGTTACAAATTTAAATCTGCACCCATATTTCGGCCATCTTAATAATGTAAGATCCCAATAGAGAAAACAGGGGAAAAGGCAAAAAATACAAGGAAAACATACATTTGGCTTCAACAGCTTTTGCATGTTATTCATTTAAATATCTCATTGTTGAATTTATATTTCTCAACTATCAGAGATATTGTCCGGGGGGGGGGTCATTTTGAGAATATATCTCTGCACACCTTCAGCTTGACGCGTATGTCGGCAATCATACTCCTTATATTTTAGCGAATCCGAGTAATCTAGAGAGATTGAAAATAATTATAATTATCATGTTAAAATGAGATCGTCTTTCTTCTGAACTTAAAAATGAAGTGAACATTATCATCATTACTTAAATCTATTATAATAATTTTCATACAACTAATGACTCTTCGGGCCTATATACTACTTATTTTAAAAAAATTAAATCCATGCGCTGATTTATTCAACCTCATTCGTGCTAGAGAATTACTACTTTTGCAGCCCAGATTGAGTTTTGAAAGTTTGGTTAGCGAATTTTAGTAGATAATATAACTTAACTCTAGCAAACAAAAAAGTACAAGTGGAATAACATAAACCAATACTTAACAATAATAAAACATCAACTGTTTTACAAATAAAATGAATCCTTTGACAACATTATCTTAGAAGCTGAAAATTTAGCCAGCGAAATCGACGTAGAAAAAACTTTGAATTGACTACGTCACGTCATCGTGTTCGGACTACAAAACGAAATTTTTCATATGAAAGTTTAGACGAACCGATACGAGATGCCACACAAAAATATAAAATAGAATTTTTTTTCTTTACTACTAAGAGAGTGATTTGGCTACTTATACCCATTCAAAATTCAACAAGATTAGAAAGTGATTAATTGATGGCTGTTTAATGACAAGGTATCGTGCAGGGCCGCACTATACCTGATTGTATAATTGTAGGGTTTAAAATGTTATTGTGATAAAACAGTTGAATATTAATGTTTTATGTACTGAATAATACACAATATAGTAATTACACAAATATATTAAAACAGTGTACAGTGTCCTCGTGTACATTTGTTACAATTTTAGTTATCAAATCAATAATAAGTTTTTATATTATTATATTTATATTTATGTACATACATCTATATGAGTTTTCAATTTTTTTGACGTGTTGAATACAGTTTCTCCTGTTTTCAACGGTTACATTTTTGACTTCTGTCTTTATCAACTCAATCGCACTACTGTTTAAAGTGGGTGTATTATTGTGAGCACGTATATTAGACTTTATTTTATGCCATATCAACTCGATCGCATTAAAGATACAATAATATGGTGGAAGATGAATTATTTCGTGTCCTGCTTCCTTTGCAATTTTATCACAAACATATTCCTTTGAAAAATTGTAACTTTTTAAAATTTCTAACAATTGTTTAACTGTATAACTTTCATGGGAATATATGTCACGTTCGCACAAAAAGGCTTGTATTTCCCTTTTTCTACTGGTGGAACTTGGTACCTTATTCATTTGGCGACTATGATAGGATGCATTATCCATCACAATAAAGCTATTCGGTGGTAAATTCGGCATTAATTTGTTTTGAAGCCAATCTTCAAAAACTTCAGCGGTTGTATCACAATGATAATCCAAGCTGGAATCTGAAATATTCTTGGCTGCCAGAAATAGACATTCTGGTATCCAGCCTTCTTCTGACCCCGCATGTAAAATAGTTATTCTTTTACCTTTATTTGATGGAGCCTTGGTATGGCATTTTTTAGATTTATCAATCCATCCTTTACTGGGTGTCTCGTGGGTGTCTCATCTAGGTGGATTATCGTTCGTTCGATCGATTTTCCGATATAGCTGAATTTATTTTTTCAAGATATTCTATTCTGAGTTGTTGTAAGCGCCGTGATTCCATTATAACTTGCCTTTTGTCTATTTTTTTTGAACAAAAACCCCAAACGACGTAGAACACGTCATAAAGTTGTAGTGGAACACTTTATGTCACAACTATCCTCGGACAGCCTCCGTGAAAGTGACAATAACGTAGGAACTTTTTGTTCTGCATACATTTCATAAATTTTGCTCAATACGTTTCGACACACCTTTGTCTTTTCGTGTTTTTTTAGGCGCTATCGAATTATTTACAATTTTCCAAACTGTACTTTCAGGGATGCTTGTTAAAGCTGATGTCTCCATCAATGAAAAGTACTTTTCGTGGCTTCGCTCCACTAACTTTAAATAAACACTTTTAACTATCACAGCGTCTGTCTCCATGTTAGGGGCGGCTGACTTAAGACAGAGGAAGGCAACGGGAAACCACCTCAATGTATAAATTTCCCAGGATATTGCTATGGAGAGAATACCACATACCACGGCCCCTAGTCCCGGGCAGCTCTTTAATGGGCAAGGGGTGCGAAGAATCTCCCGGCTCAACATAGCAAAATCAAAGTTTCGAATTGCCACGTGGAATGTTAGAAGTCTGTATGCTGCAGGAAAGTTCGACAATGTCATCAAAGAAGCAACAAGACTGAGAGTTGGAGTAATGGGAATCAGTGAACTCCACTGGCCGGATTCAGGAACATGCCAAAATGAACATGGCACACTATACTATCCCGGTAGCGACCCTAATGACCCGCAACACCGCAACGGTGTGGGTGTATTTGTTTCCTTTCCTTACAACAAGAATGTTGTAAGTTACAGCCCTATAACTGACCGAATCATATTAATTCAGATGCAAGGACAGCCATTCAAGATCAATATAATACAAATTTATGCCCCAACATCCGATAAACGTTATGACCAGGAGGTCGATAACATGTATGAGTTACTTAATAAAGTCCTGGGGAAACTCAGCAGTGACGACCTAACACTTATACTCGGGGATTATAATGCTAAGATTGGACAAGGCCGACGATCTGATTTGGTCGGAGACTTTGGATTGGGTTCAAGCAATCACCGAGGTGACAAACTGTTTGAATTTTGCCAGGAAAATAACATGGTTATCACGAAGACATGGTTTAAACTCCCCAAAAGATGTCTTTATACATGGATGTCGCCTGCTGAAGTTAACGACCAAGAACCCGTTAGAAACCAGATAGACTACATTCTGGTTAACAAACGCTTCAGGAACAGTATAAAACGTGTAACAACCTACCCTGGAGCAGATATTGGCTCGGATCACGTACCCTTGGTTGCCGATATAAAACTAAAGCTTAAATTGGTATGCAAAAAGCGACCATATAAATCACTAAACCTGGCAAAACTAGATCAGCGAGAAGTAAGAGAAATGGTGCAACGAGAACTCAACGATGAAGTTGGCAAAGTGAATGAAGGTAAAGTGACAGAAGTCGGGGCACTATGGGATAAGCTGAAAAATATGCTGAACAGGACGTGTAATAGGCACCTACAAACATCAGGAGAAACCAAGAAAAAAAGGTGGATGACTGGCGATATCTTGATATTGATGGAGAGAAGAAGACAGGTCAAGAACAACAAGGAAGAATATAAAAGGCTACAGAAGATCATTAAGTCAGAAATCAAGAGAGCCAAGGAAGGCTGGATGAGAGAAATGTGCCGGGAAATGGAAGAATTAGAAAAGAAACACGATAACTTTCGTAGCCACAAGAAACTTAAGGAGATTGCTGGTATCTACAAAAAACCACAACCAGCTACCCTGCTTGATTCAACAAATACACCTATAATGGATGAACGGGAAATCAGAGGCACATGGGGAAAAATATATAAATGAACTATTTCATGACGATAGACCACCCTTACAGAATAATGAAGAAAATATGGAGGAAGGTCCAGAAATTCTTAACGAAGAAGTGCTTCACGCCATCCATATATCACCCAATGGAAAGTCTCCGGGTCCGGATCAGATTCCGACAGAGATATTGAAACTTGTAAGCGAGGGTAACATATCACAAATCACAAAATTATGAATGAAGTGTGAATTTGATCTTGATGACGCTCAGATGGGTTTTAGGAATGCTTTCGGAACCCGTGAAGCTTTGTTTGGTATTAATGTCCTTCTCCAGAAGTGCCGAGATCAGCGTAAAGAGGTATTCGCCTGTTTCATAGATTACGAAAAGGCATTCAACAGGGTGCTACACTCTAAATTGATAACAATGTTACGCGAGGTACAATTGGACAGTCGTATAATTGAAAATCTGTACTGGGGACAAACAGCGGAAGTACGTATAGAAGGGATGACAACATCTAGTATCCAAATACAGCGAGGAGTCCGACAGGGTTGTATCCTCTCGCCTCTACTTTTCAACCTTTATTCGGACCGAATTTTCAAGGAGGTCCTCGAGAATGTGGACCATGGAGTTAGAGTAAATGGCGTACTACTCAACACAATTAGATATGCAGACGACACTGTCATCATATGTGATAAGAGAGAGGGTCTTCAAGAACTTTAAATAAAATCAGCACAGTTGGAACAGATCTTGGCCTTAACATTAATATCAGTAAGACGAAACTCATGATATTCAGCCGAGATCCACATAGAGACACTCATTTGTTTCTGAACAATTCTCAAATCGAACGGGTTGAGAGGTTCAGGTATTTGGGTAGCATCCTGACGGAACAATTAGACCCCGACATAGAGATAAAATGTCGCGTCGAGACAGCCAGGAATCACTTCTTGAATATGAGAACACTATTTTGTAATGACAACATAAATCTCAAGCTGCGTCAACGCATGGTCAAATGTTACATCTGGTCGGTTGTTTTGTTCAGTGCAGAAAGCTGGACTCTCAAAGTAAGCACGATTATTCGTTTAGAGAGCTTTGAAATGTGGACTCATCGAAGAATGCTGCGTATTCCTTGGACTGACTTGGTAACAAACGAAGACGTTCTTAGGCGTGCAAGAACAGGAAGAGAGCTACTTACAACAATAAAATGCCACTGGGTCACATCTTGCGGGGAGACAAGTATCGCTTACTCCAGTTAATCAAGGGAGGTATCAATTACGACCCTGTTACCGCCAGGTACGTGCGAAGGTCCTAACGGTCGTTTAATGTTTTTATTGCATCAATTTGCCAAATCACTTTCTTATATCTCGAAAAATACTATACTAGTTTTAGTTTGTAAGTTCGTTGTCGTTAGCTCGTTAAAAATGTAAACTTTGTCGATAAATATTTTTTCGCAAATCTTTATTAGTATTATTATCTTAATTCAATTATATGTCATTTTTCTGGTGAACATAGTTTTCTTTAAGCTTGGGTGCGGCGGCACTTTTTGAGTTTGCCTACGGCGGCAAAAAAGCTAGGGCCGGCCCCCCAGTTACAATAATACCACATAAATATGATGGAAATATATTTTAAATAAATTCAACCAGAATTATTAATGTACAAAATTATGTTTATTTCGAAATTTTCCATTTTTAATTTTTTTAAATGCACTTTTTTCAAAACGGCCCAGCAAAAAATTGTAAAATTGTTCACACATGTTCTGTATTACTACACTAATCGATTACCGTCGGAATATTTGGAGTGGTCGCCGAAGTCACTAAAACCTGTTTCAGGCTGACCGTGTACAGGGTGAGTCAACGATAGAGTAAAGTTCATTATCTCATTTGTTTCGGGAATGACGAAAAAATGTTAAATACAATAGTTTTAGAAAATGTTAAGGTGCACAGTTAAAAAATTATTTCTGAGTATACAGGGTACTTTAAAAAAGTGTGTGGCCGATATAATGTATGTTTTTTTTTAATGAACATTCTATTTTCTAATTTATTTTTAAATTCTGCGTAAAATGTTATAACTTTTTTTATTAATAATGTTATATACCTAAACATAATAGTTTTTTTAATATTTCAATTTATCCAAAAAAAATACTAGTTTTCAGTTTTGTAAAAAATTGCCAGTAGCGCCATTGTTTCTGAAGGTCCATCCATACTCATGATTGGTACGAGCGTTCTATAGAGATGAAAAAAAGATATATGTAAAGAAATTTGCGTTAGATGGACGTTCAAAATAAATTTATACATTTCGACTATTTTACCCCTCCAACTTTTATTAAGTATGTCAATAGTTTTCGATTTATTTTGAATTTTTCAATTTTTACCCTTGTTTTTAATACACTTACGCTATTGTGAAAACATAAACAAATAGTTAATAATAATTTTAATTAATATAGTTTAACTTATCTAGTGATTAATTATCATGACGTAATAAATGTTCAAAAATCCGTCTACTTGAATACACATATTTAGTCATTTTACTATATTTTCCTTCACTTTCCTTAGCATAAAGGGCGTTATTGCCTGCACGCTTCCCGTATCATATTTTCCATATCTACTGGTATTGTAAAGGGATTCACACAAACACGATCTTTAATGTAGCCCCCACAAAAAGAAGTCTAAAGGTGTTAAGTCACATGATCGAGGGGGCCACTGAATGAATCCATCCCTACCGATCCATTTTTGTGGGTAACGACCGTTTTTAAAAATTCCCGAACTTCCCGGTGGTAATAAGCAGGAGCTCTGTCTTGTTGAATCCACACTTGTTCCCTTTCAAAGTTATCAATGTCTTCAAGAAGTTGGGGTAAGTCGATTTGCAAAAAATTTAGATATTTAGGCCCGTTAAACAGTTCGCGGAAAAAATATGGACCAATAGTTCGAAAATTTAATATTCCACACCATCCATTAAGCGACCAATGGTTTTGGTTTTGAACTTCCCGGACTCGAAATGGATTAACTAATAATGCATGTTATTGCTGTTAACTGCTCCATTACTGCGAAAAGTATCTTCATCAGAAAACATTATTTTGGATAAAAAATTTGGATCGGCCTCTATTGCTCCATTCGTGGTGGTACAAAAGTTTACTCGTCGTTCAAAATCACAGTCTTAAAATTCTTGGTATACTTCCATATGAAACGGATGATACTTGTATTTTCTCGTGGTGCGATTAGCTGTAGATTGGGATGTGTCAGATAAGTTGACGGCTGCTGACCTGGGGATTATCTTCAACATGAAGTAAAATCTCCATATCTTTTTCCTCATTGGTAGCATTCTGGTTTACTACTTTCCGTTTCGTATACTCAACGCTACCACTACCATCAAACCGTTCCATTAAGCACTGAAAAGGTTTTCTAGATGGTATACGTCTATTAGGGTACTTCGCTCCGTAAAGAAAAAACATGACACTGAATTTAGTAGACATCTGAAAATTTTTAGAATTTTTTTTAACCGGTAAATTTTTATGTAAAAAAATATTTTAAAAAATTCCATCCATTTCATTTTTTAAATTTCATCATGTGGAATTTTTGAAAATTTTTTTTTTATAAAAATTACCGGTTAAAAAAAATTCTAAAAATTGTCAGATATCTGCTGTATTAAGTATCATGAAAAAACGCGAACCTCCTGGCTCTATTTATAAATAATCAAGATAAACAATATTAAATTCAATATTTATGATCCTTTACCATAGAATCACCGGTGTCGTCAAATTGCAGCCGTATCTGTTCTTCAATAAAATTCAAAAGAGGTATTTTTTATTTTATTTAGGTACATCATCTCCTATCACGGTCTTAAAATCCTTGGTATACTTCCATATAAAAGGGATAGATTGGGAGGTGTCAGAAAAGTTGACGGCTGCTGACCTGGGGATTATCTTCAACATGAAGTAAAATCTCCATTTCTTTTTCCTCATTGGTAGCATTCTGGTTTACTACTTTCCGTTTCGTATACTCAACGCTACCACTACCATCAAACTGTTCCATTAAGCACTGAAAAGATTTTCTAGATGGTATACGTCTATTAGAGTACTTCGCTCCGTAAAGCCTTACTGCTAAAAGACAATTTTTTCCCGCCTCGCCTAGTATATAAACCAAATCAATTAATTCGTTTTTAGGAAAATCCATAACTATTATCTTTATACGTCACTTACTACAACAAATTAAACTATTTTTACTTGTTTAATAGACATGTCAAAATTTGACAATGCCTACATTTTTGTTTTATCTTGGCAACTATGATGTTATAACGTAAGTGTAATAAAAACAAGGGTAAAAATTGAAAAATTCAAAATAAATCGAAAACTATTAGAAATAGGTATATAACATACTTAACCCTAGAAAGATAACACAGTGCAACACGAAAAAAAATAACCATATACGGACACCACCACGTGATAATAGACCAAAAAAAAAAGACCCGTGTCTCCCAGTTTTTCCGAAAGTCATGTACTTTTTTTTTATGGGCCCCCAAAGATTTGAGGCCTGGGTGTAATTTTTGCAAAAAACTCATCATATTCTGAGGGTCATATCTTGCAAACCGTTCGGAATTTTAATTTACTTTCTGTGGCAAAGTTGTAGCCCTTGTCATAAGGAACAAAAATTGTGAACATTTAAAGTAAAAAAAACTTCATCTTCAAGACCAAAATAGCAAAAAACTGTAAAAAATTCGATTTTTTTTTACCTTTTTTCCCTGTTTAGGCCCATAGCTAGCAAACCGTTCAAAATTCAAGGAAACAATCAACTACAAAAATGTAGCTAAGATCTTAGTAAACAACTTTCTAGAATATATGAACTTCCTAGGAATGATTCTTAACACTGTTTAGGTAGCCGCAAAAGTGAAAATTTTCCCGAAAAATCTACTTTTTTAAAGTTTTTTGCGATTTTGATCTGGAAGATGAAATTTTTTGGATTTTATATGTTCACAATTTTTGTTCTTTATGACAAGAGCTACAACTTGGCTTCAGAAAGTAAATCAAAATTCCAAACGGTTTGCAAGATATGAGCCTGAGAATATGATCAGTTTTTTGCAAAAATGACACCGAGGCCCCAAATCCTTGGGGCCTCATAAAAAAAAGTACATGAATTGGGCCAAAACTGGGAGCCTCGGGTAAAAAAAAAGACCCGTGTCTCCCAGTTTTGCCCCAAGTAATGCATTTTTTTTTATGAGGCCCCAAAGATTTGGGGCCTCGGTGTCATTTTTGCAAAAAACTAATCATTTTCTCAGGCTCATATCTTGCAAACCGTTCGGAATTTTGATTTACTTTCTGAAGCAAAATTGTAGCTCTTGTCATAAAGAACAAAAATTGTGAACATATAAAATCCAAAAAATTTCATATTCCAGATCAAAATCGCAAAAAACTTTAAAAAAGTAGATTTTTCGGGAAAATTTTAACTTTTGCGGCTACCTAAACAGTGTTAAGAATCATTCCTAGGAAGTTCATATATTCTAGAAAGTTGTTTACTAAGATCTTAGCTACATTTTTGTAGTTGATTGTTTCCTTGAATTTTGAACGGTTTGCTAGCTATGGGCCTAAACAGGGGAAAAAAGGTAAAAAAAATCGAATTTTTTACAGTTTTTAGCTATTTTGATCTTAAAGATGAAGTTTTTTTTACTTTAAATGTTCACAATTTTTGTTCCTTATGACAAGGGCTACAACTTTGCCACAGAAAGTAAATTAAAATTCCGAACGGTTTGCAAGATATGAGCCTCAGAATATGATGATGAGTTTTTTGCAAAAATTACACCCAGGCCTCAAATCTTTGGGGGCCCATAAAAAAAAAAAGTGCATGACTTTCGGAAAAACTGGGAGACACGGGTCTTTTTTTTTTGGTCTACTATCACGTAGTGGTGTCCGTATATGGTTATTTTTCCATAACTTAAAAAATTACACACAGTGTAACCTACGTTGAATCGACGTAATCGATTTTGAAAAATCGATATATTTCGCTCATTTATGGCGCCAGTGCGTTTGCCGTTCCTGCCAACTCAGTCGATCCACAGAGCTTGCAAGGGATATTTGTGTCGCTCAGGTAAGTACGCTATTTTCGTAAATAAATACCTACCGTACGTCGAAGTGACGTATGGTTATCTTTTGCGTTAGTTTTTTACGATTTGTCAGAAATATGCAACTAATGTTTTTTGTGACAGAAATTTATGTATTTTACATTATTATTTTTCTCTGTAGGCTTTATTTCTATAGCGAAAATGACGTCACAAGGCCGTTTAGAAGATGCACAAATTACACGGTTATTACAAGAATTGAGCGATGATGAGGTCGGGGGTTCGGACAGTGAAATTGAAGATAATTTGATCCAAGATGAAGTCCAAAGTGATGTCGAAGATTGTGAGGTGAGTCCACCAGTATCGGGAACTCCCGTTAGCACTGAAAATATGTCTCAAGTTGTGTCTGATAGCCTCCATAGCACTTCGCCTAATATGCCGAATTCTATTGTTATGCCCCAACATCAATCACTTAGAGGCAAAAACGGTCATCGTTGGATGCCTTCTAAAGGCAGAACAAGTGGCAGGACATCAGCTTCTAACATTATACGAACCTCTAGGGGTCCCACCCGAATGAATAGAAGTCTTTATGATCCACTGGAATGCTTTAGTATATTTATAACTGACGACATTGTGGAGGAGATAACAAAATGGACTAACGCAGAAATCCAGCTGAAGATTCGAAGGCCTGATATAAAAGCAACTTTTAAACCTGCAACCTGTGATGAAATTCGTGCTCTTATAGGAATATTGACACTTACGGCGGCTATGAAAGACAACCACTTGACTACGGACGAACTATTTGATTGTTCATATTCAGGAAACAGATATACTGCTGCCATGAGCAGAGACAGATTTGATTTTCTGATAAGGTGTTTACGTATGGATGATAAAACTTTGCGACCAGTACTAAGAAACTGCTGATCCATTTTTATACCAATCAGAAAAATTTGAGAAATCTTCATAGGCCACTGTCGTTCTAACTACATCCCCATTCCCGGACCGTATGTGACAATAGATGAACAGCTTCTAGGTTTCCGAGGACGATGTCCTTTTCGGATGTATATTCCGAACAAACCTAATAAATACGGGCTAAAAATAGTAATGATATGCGACAGCACCACACGGTATATGACGGATGCCATACCATATCTAGGAAAATGCACTCAAACCAACGGATTGCCTCTCGGCGAATACTATGTGAAGGAACTTACAAAAGCTATACATGGCAGTAATAGAAATGTGACCTGTGATAATTGGTTTACTTCAGTTCCTTTAGCAAAAAGCTTGCTAAAGCAGCCATATAATTTGACTTTAGTTGGCACTCTAAGGTCGAACAAACGGGAAATACCAGAAGAGCTGAAAAAATATGCGATCTAGGCGTGTTGGAACATGTATGTTCTGTTACGATGGGCCATTGACTTTAGTGTCGTACAAACCGAAACCAAGCAAAATGGTCTTTGTTCTGTCATCGTGCGATGAAAAAGGCACGCTTCATCCCACGACATCAAAGCCAAATATGATCCATTTTTACAATGAAACTAAAGGCGGAGTCGATACGTTCGACCAAATCTGTTCCATAATGTCCTGTAGTCGCAAAACGAACAGATGGCCCATGGCCATGTTTTATGGGATGTTGAATATGGCGTTTATAAACGCATACATTATTTACTGTGATAATATCACAACTAAGCAAGAAAAACCGCTAAATCGTCGTAATTTTATGAAAAAACTCAGCAATAGCTTGATGACTCCGTGGATGTTGACTAGGAAGGAAATGCCTACTTTGTTAAGGAATGTAAAAGACAAAATTAATGATATTATACCAAAACGTGACGTCGTACCTTCTACACAAAGCGAAGATGTACCTGAACCAAAGAAAAGGAAATATTGTGCCTTTTGTCCATCAAAAATTAGAAGGATGACAAAATCAATGTGTGACAAATGCAAAAATCCCATTTGTGGAGAGCACAAGTCAAGCGCTTGCCCTAAGTGCCTTTGAGGCTGTATTGAATAAAAAATGCTTATTTTTTTTTTATTGTTTCTCATATTAAATATATATAAAAAGTTGATTTTGAAAAGTTTAGTAAAAATTATAAGTCTGAAAAAGTGATTTCAATATTACGTTAAGTTTTTTAAAGTAAGAATTATTTGTTTTTGTAATTTCAAGATTTTTCTTAATAAAAGTATAAATAAACCAAAATATTTTTTATTTATCCATAACACAATGACATGCATAGTAACAAATTACCACTAACATAAACATACTACAAAAGAAGTCTATAAATATATGCACTCAAACATACACACGTCGAATCAACGTATGGTTATCTTTTACGCACTATGAAATATGGTTATCTTTCTAGGGTTAATAAAAGTTGGAGGGTTTTGTAAAATCTATCAGAAAAAATAATAATATACAGGGTGTGTCATTTAAAAAATTTGAAATTTTTGAATTTAAAATAGTCGAAATGCATAACTTTATTTTCAACACCCTGTAGCATCTACCTCAAATTTATTTACATATATTTCTTTTTTCTCTATATCTCTATAGAATGCTCGTACCAATTATGAGTATTCCACCTTCCGAAACAATGGGGCTACTGGCAATACTTTTTACAAAACTGAAAACTAGTATTTAAAAAAAAAAAAAAAAAATGAAATATTAGAAAAACTACTAGGTTTAGGTATATAACATTATTAATAAAAACGTTATAAAATTTTACGCAGAATTTAAAAATAAATTAGAAAATGGGATGTTTAATTTAAAAAAACATATGTTATATCGGCCCCGCTTTTTTGAAGTACCCTGTATACTCAAAAATAATTTTAAACTGTGGATCTTAACATTCCCTAAAATTATCGTATTTAACATTTTTTCGTCATTCCCGAAACAAATGAGATAATACACTCTATCGTTGACTCACCCTGTACAGCCCGGAAATCGTCCATTATTGTTAATCTATATTCTATCTATTAGCCAGTTTATTTGAAAACCAGTCAAGTCCTTCATGCAATCCCATTCCTGTTATAGCACTTGTAGGTTGCATATGCCACTCTCGATCTGTGATTAAATTCATTTTTAACTTTTCAATAAGTTCCGTAGTCGACATTACATCGGCTAAATCCTGTTTATTTGCTAATATTAAAAAAATGCAATTTTTTAAATCAGAGTCATTCATTATTCTGTGAAGTTCTCTTTGAGTGTCTAACACATAATTCCTGTCAGCTGAGTCTATAACGTAAATAACGCCATCTGTGTTAGGAAAATGGGCATACCATATTCTTGTATGTCCAGGTACATCAATTACATTAAAAGATACTTTCTTGTGTTTTATGTTTTCAAAATTATATCCTATGGTAGGTATAGTTGTAATGACTTCATTACGCTTAATTTTGTAAAGAATGGTTGTTTTTTCCTGCACCATAATCACCTAACATAATTATTTTCATAGGTTTTTTGTTAAATAATCTTGAAAAAATTAGACCCATTATAAGTTCGTTGACTTGTATACAATTAAACTAGAGTTAGAGATTCTAGATACACTTTAAAAACTCACATTTGCTAAGTACTAACATAAATAAAGCTTATGTAATCGAAACGGTATTTATTAATTTGCTTTGGTTATCATTTATTTGATAAGAGATAAAACAATAGAAATAATTGTTATAGAGGACAGAAAATAATTAATACAATAATTATTATTTTACGACGAATTCTGGAGTTGCAAAAAGCAATCTAATCTATTTCTAGGAGTGCGTCCTGACCAGAATTTTGAACCGGATACGCAGCTTTCTGTTGCGATACTGAGCGCGCATTTCGTACGATTTTGGCTCCCCTCTAAATATTGGTCAGGGCCGGATTGAAACTATTATTAGTAAATAACCGCTCAAGTGCAAATTGGAGAGAGAGAATTTAAGGGGATAGAGCGCATCGACCGTAACGGTCATTTATCGCCCGAATATTTTGGAGATTTATACTACGAAATTTATTTCCTTTACGCATTCACCAATTTGTCTACGAATGATGTAGGATTGAATGATCGATTTTAGGTTGGAAGGAATGTGATACATTTCACGAGTATCAGAGAAGTGTTGTGATTCAAAAATGTGTTTGACAGTAAGTGGTAGATGACATGATGGACAATTGGGGGATCCTCTTTGTTTAAAAGGAAGAAGTGGGTCTGATATGTATGGCCGATGGCCAGTCTTCTGAGAATGGTGTTTTCCTTTCTATTCAGGGATTGATGATGTAAAGTAAAAGTTTTGAGGTCCCAGAGTTTATTACTGGTGTGCTCAAGATCTCACTGTAATTGGAATAATTTTCTAAATTCCTGAGATAGATGTTTTATGTACTCTCTGGGATAATTTTCGCTCAGTACACGAGCGCCAGAGAGAGGCCTTTTTTGCAAAAGTATCAACTTTGTCGTTTCCCGCAATGTCACAGTGTCCTGGTATCCAAATGAGTGTAAAGGATTTGTTTTTTAATCTGGCAATATGTAATAAGTCCTTTATTTGTCTGATGTATGCGTCATCAAGGTTCGCATGTTGAATGGATTTAAGAACGCTCTGAGAATTCGATGCAATTAGGAATTTTGAAATAAGGAAGAGTAGTAAAAAAAAAATTTTTACTAGGTCATCGAGTGTGGTGTCAAAAAATGTTGAAAAAATTCTGGAATATTCTCCACGGGGTGTAGATTGAACGAAAATTATCACGAATGCATTAATAATTTATCTGGTATATAAAAAAACAAAAATTTTAAGGTCATCAGTTTTCAGTAAAGATTGGAAACAAACTTTGTTGAAAACTCATTTGGGGTGTGTTTTGTGAAGTCACTGATCATTTTATACCTCTGTAACAACATTTTTTATTTTAAAAGCAATCAATTTACGGACCACTAATTGCGCAAGTTCAACTTGCACTTGGCCGGTTATTTTTGTTTTTGGTTGCCCTTTTTTAATTATTCCAAATATATTTCATTAAAAATCTAAAATTTGATTTTTATTGACAAGTATCTCTACCACAATAGTCTGCAACTGTCACATCTGAACATTTTATAAATTAATATGAACAAAACACCAAATTTTCTATTCGGTTGACAATAATGTTAGTTTTCTATGAAACTGTGTACACCGGTCAGTAGTTGATTGTACAGTCAACAAAGTTTTAGGTTTTTTTTTATGGGTCTAGCACATGTGCTGCGGGGAAATCCCTAAAACGCTACAGGAGCGATACGTGTGCGGAAAAAGCGATTCACGTTGGGCTTGAATCGCTGAAAATTGTACTCGGTGGGAAACACAGTCCTGGGTAAGCCATTCCAAAGGGATGATGTGTTCCAACGAATTTAGGCCGACGGCCAGTTCTGGGTCTCCATATAATCCAACAAATGAAGTGTATATTTGGGAGTAGAGCCCCAAACATGATAGCAGTATTCCATAATTGGTCAAATTTGAGCTTTGTACAGAATTAACAGTTGTTTTGAAGTGTAAAGCTATCTGGTTCGAAATAATATTCCCAGCTTTCGATAAGCTCTCTTTGCTATGCTTGCAACATGTTCATGCCAAGACATATGCGGGTTCAGCAACGTTAACTTTTTTAGAAAAACTGCCATCTGCGTTTTTGTAGCGTTAAATTTCACTTGGTTACTGTCACCCCAAGATAAAATTTCTTCCAGGTCTTTGTTATGTTGAATGACTTCCTGCTGTCTACGGATATTCGTCTGAGTAGCCGATGTCCAAGCGTTCAAAATGAATGAAAAGATAACCGTACTGTCATCTGCAAAGCTGTAGATTAGGTTCCCGATCTTTTCCAACAGATCGTTAATGTAAATAAGAAAGAGAGTAGGAGACAGTATGGAGCCCTGTGGCACACAGGCGTTGATAGTGAAGATGTTAGAATGAAATCCGTCGACTGCCTCTCATAAAGAACGCTCTCGGAGCCACAAACAGAACTTTTCAGACATACCAGAAAAGTGTAGCTTAGCCAACAATCCATTGTGCCAAACACGGTCGAATGCCTTGAATATATCAAGAGCAACCGCTCGAGATCGTGTTCAAATGCGTTGTTCCAAACATGTGTTACATAAATCAGAAGATCTCTTGTTGATCTATGTTTACCAGAGCCATATTGATGGTCTCTAATAATGTTGAATCCTTCAAGATATTTTAGTAGATGCTGATGGATAGCCTTTTCCATGACTTTCGATATTATTGAAAGCAGTGCGACTGGTCGCTAGTTCCTTTTTTAGGTATCAGCTAAACTGTGGCACATTTCCAGCAGGTAGGAAATATTCCCTTTCTGTAGGATTCGTTGAAAAGTTTACAGAAAACTGGTGTTAATTCTCTCGCACAATTTTTGAGTACTATGGCAGGTATTCCGTCAGCGCCAGAAGCTGTTTTGGTGTCTAGCATCCTTGACTGCACTATGGAATAGCAGGTGGTGTTTTTCCTTGGAAATCGACAGTAGAATGTAAAGCAAAGAGTTCAGCTAACAAGTTTGCTTTCTCAACAGGGACTGTTGCAATAGAATTATCTGGCCGTGTGAGTGGTAGTATGGTAGATTTAGCGACTGACCAAAAGGTAGAAAGTAGTAAAGATATGCGTTTAAATTTTGATTTATTTAGGAAATTATTTTACAGTTTAACATAAAATGGATTTATCTAAATTATTTATTTTAATTCGGAAAAAATCCAGTGGTACTCAGCAGCCTAGACTACCTAATAGCTTTGTTGACTGTACCATATAGGTACTCCATCCCCATCTATGTAAAATTATGCATGAATTATCGAAGCTTTGAAACCTAAAATCCGTTGTCCCGTTTTAAGCGAAAAAAATTATCATATTACCCAAATATCAAGTGTGTCTTGGCCCCTGCGAATATTCAGAGAATTTTTTTAAACTGAATGCACAAAGATTCAGTTTAATAAAATTTAGTTTGATTTCAGAGGAATCTGAAACTCTCTTATTTTTCTTTATAAGTTGGATTATAAATATGTTGTTTTTTTTCTTTTTTACTTCCCGTGCTAAGGGGAAGTATTTTATTCGTTGAAAACATTGCATTACGTGATTTATGCATTTCTTCATTTTTATTGGTGCCTAGGTTACAAAAAATAGTCACTCATTTCCGTCAGTCTGTTGGTACGATAACTCAGGAACGAAATGGAATATCGATTTGAAATTTGCAACATATATAGTACTTGACATGGATATAGAACCAATCGTGGAACCTGTTGGGTAGGAGGAAGGACGTGAAAGGAGTGGAGGTCGAAAAATGTTGTTTATTTTCTACTTCATAATGTAAATTTTTCTCGGTTTTTGTTGATATATTAAACAAAAATCAGGCATAATTATTTAGAGTCAACATATCAGTGAGGGAGAGTGTTAGAAGGGTTGATTTAAACATATCGTGTTACACGTTCTTCTCAGAGTTCTTGAAATGAAGAATTCCGAAAATTCTGTTATTTTTTTACTGTTGTCAATTAATTATAATCAAACATATAAGGGGCTAATGGGGTGGAAGATGGAATAGGAGAGGTCGCTTCGTATATATCATATTATAATCCTTTTTAGGATTCTTGGAACTCTAAAATTACGTTATTTTTTCCTGTTTTCAATTATTTGCGATCATACATATAAGGGGTTAATGAGGTCGGATAAAGCGTTAGAGAGGTTGCTTCGTCTGCATCGTGTCATAAGTCCTTTTTAGGATTCTTGAAGTCAAGGATACTGAAAATCGTGTTATTTTGTCATAATTTTCATTTAATTGAACATATACGAAGTCATTGAAAAAGAGAGGAGTTGCTTCGAATATGTCGTGTCGTTTGTCCATTTTTGGAAGCGTGGAGTCGAAAAATCTAAAAATTGTGTTATTTTTTAGTGCTCCGTACGGAACACTTATAAGATAACTTCGGTGTTGTCCGTCTGTCACACCCGATTTTTCTCCGAAACTATTGAACATAGAAAGTTGAAATTTAGCACTAATATAGGAGTTGATGGCCCCATCAAAGCCGCGTAGTTTGGAAGTTAAATTTTGACTTAAAGGGTTAGTTTTTGGGGAGTGAAATAAATTATCAAATGTAATGCACTCGTGATATGTTTCGCTCAATCTACACTTTAGGAAGACTATCAAATTAAAAAAAAAAATTATCAGTAGTTTTTGAGATAAGGCGGGTAGACAGTGGTGTTTTTGCCATTTTTTAAAAATAATACCAAGAAAAGTGTGCCCAAGTATTACATTATATATATTTTTGAACTCATGTTTTCACAAACTTTCAGTTGATATCCCACTCGATGACCTGGTAATTTTTCTTTTACTTCCGATTTCACCCCCCCAAAACTAACCCCTTGAATCCAAATTTTACTTTCAAAACTACTCTCTGATTGGGCTTTCAATTCCCATATTTGTGCCAAATTTCAGCTTTCTATGACAAATAGTTTCGGAGAAAATCGGGTGTGACAGACAAGTGGACAGACGAACATAGAAGTGATCCCATAAGTTCCATACGAAACACTTACAAAAAATTCATATACTAGTTTATTAGTGAGAGTATTTAAATACTGAATGCAAAAAAGTTATTTGAAAGTAAACAGTTTTCTAAAGGAATGTACGGTACGGTAAAGTGATTTATCAAGTACTTCCCTTACAAGGATGCAGAATTTAAGGAAGCAGCTACTTTGATTTCTCCACACTAAGAAATCACTTAAATTGAGCAAAACAACTCGATATTCTAAATAATGTATTTTATGACGAGATATTAGTAAAAGAAAGTTAAGAAGAGGAATGGCTTCTAAAATTGGAAATAATAAATAAAATAATGTAACTTTCAGATTCTCTGACTGCAAGAATCCAGAAAAGTACATGTAACATGATAGTGGTTTGAGGTGTAAATCTCTGCATTGTATAAAATTGTTCTTGGTCCTGCTGAGATAAATTGTATAAAACAGCACCTCTGAATGCGATTATCATCTCGGCATTACTATATTATTGCTGCATCCAGTAGATAAAGTTCTGATGGATGGATGGAAAATTATCAGGTCATCGAGTATGGTGTCAAATGAAAGCTTCTGAATACTTGCGCACACTTTTCTTTGTAGTATTTTCAAAAATTGACAAAAATCTCTGTGTACTACCTTATCTCGAAAAATACTGATAAAAAACTTTGAAAAAATTCTGGAATATTCTCTATAGGGTGTAGATTGAACGAAAATTATCACGAGTGCATTACCTTTAATAACAACAAAATTTGACCAAACCTTTTACCCAGAAGCCAGAATATATTTTTCCGAAGGTTTTTGACGCGCTGAATTCGAATCCGAGGTCAGAATTTCTCTGATGGCTCTCGTTTTCGTGATATTCTAAACCAAAAGTGCAAAAATCACGGTTTTTCAACATATTTGAAGTTATGTTACATCGAAAGGAATTTTTTTTTTATCAAACTATTAATGGGATCCGAAAAAACTATTTTTCCTCTTCAAAACGCATTTAGATTTGTCCGGATTCTTTTTTCATCTTTGAGAAATCGTATGTTGAAATTAAGTATTTTGACATTTCTCGATTTTTGAAAAATGAAAGGGGTCGAATAAATACAATTCTTCGACGCATTAACTTTTGTAACTTAATTTATGGTGAAGGATGTTTCAAATTAGACCTATTTTGAGTTTAATAAACAAATAGAAAAATTAATGCGTCGAAGAATTGTATTTATTCGATGCCTTTCATTTTCCAAAAATCTAGAAATAAGTCTAACTACTTAAATTCAATATACGATTTCTCAAAGATAAAAAAGATCTACAGACAAATCCAAATGCGTTTTGAAGAGGGAGAGTAGCTCTTTCGGATCACATTAAGAGTTTCATAAAATATAATTACCCTTCGATGTAACATAACCTCAAATATCTCGAAACACCGCGATTTTCGAATTGTTAGGTTAGAATATCTCGAATACCAGAGCCATCAGAAAAATTCTGACCTCGGATTCGAATTTAGTGCTTCAAAAAACCTTCGGAAAAGTATATTCTGGTTTCTGATCAAATTTTGTCGGCCTGTGTAATTTATCTGATATATAAAAAAAAAACAAAAGTTTCAAGGTCATCAGTTTTCAACAAAGATCGGAAACAAACTTTGTTGAAAACTCATTTGGGGTGTGTTTTGTAAAGTCATTGATCATTTTATATCTCCGTAAAAAAAAAATATTTTGAAAGCAATCAACGCAATCACTAATTGCCTTTTCAGGGCTCTAACAGTAAAGAACTCTGAAAATTGTTTTCTCTTTCAATGTTTTTAATTTGTCAAATATATAATCCTTATATTGTAAGGCATTAATAAGATAAGGGAGCGTTTTAGAACGTATATTTCGTATTATATTATACATCTTTTTCAGGGTTCTTGAAGTGGGGGAATCTGAAAATTATATTATTTTCGAATATTTTTGATTTTAATAGAAATGCTGTATAGAGAAAATTGTATGATTTCAGTTGGAAATATTTTTGAGACTCTTTCTCAATTTTTTTTTTGTGATCAATATCTTCTATAAAGTACCTACACTGGTGAGCAAAAAAATCGACCCGATCCTTGAATTTAATTTGGAGAGAGTGGTATTATCTTTGGCGTCATTAGAATGCTGATTTTCTACTCTTTTCAATAACAAAAACTTATGGATTTCCACAAAGTTTTATTATTGATTAAAACGGTTTTACTCAATAGAACCATTTTTGCTCGCTGCGTGCTATTCTTCTCTATAAAACCACATGCAACTGCATTTTCCTATTATTTCTTTATCGGTACTTGAACCGTCAACATCTCTGCTATACCTGCTCACTAAGTACATCATCGGAAAATGGATACCACCACAGAAGACACGGCACAAGTCATTGCCCTATTGCAAGAAGGGCATAGCCAACGTATAGTCGCTGCGCAACTGCACCTGAGCCAATGAACTGTCTCCAAAGCCTACAGACGTTATCAAGAGACCGCAGCTTTACACAGAGACCAGGAACAGGAAGAAGAAGGTGTGCCTTGGAGCGAGACGACCGCTTCATTGTCAACACAACTCTAAGAGATCGTCTCTTGACCGACGTTGAGGACCAGCAGGAGCTCCGACAAGTTCGTGGTCGGGCTGTCAATCATTAGACCAGGGGTCGGCAACCTATAGCACGCGTGCCATCTCTGGCACGCCAAGCAATTTTGAATGGCATGCGTACCTATTCAAAGTTTACACATTAATTCTGTAAACTGAGACATGTTTCGAAATTAAGTAAATAATCGAAGACAGTATTACTTTAACGATACAAACAAAAACGATATATTATATAGGTCACTAGGTATTATTACCAAAAACTACAAAATATATATTTTGTAATTCATAATTTTACTGAATACATTGGTTTGGCTTTAATTTCGGCAAGTATTAAAGACGGCAAGCCTCAAAATATAAGCCTAGGCAAAAACACAAATAAACGTCCTCAATTCAGCTCAAAAGAGCCGCTATAAGGCGGTTTTTGTTTGACTTGACTTCAATCGTTCCGACGCGCGCCGCAACTCTTTTTATATTGCCGAACTTTAGTTTTTGTTAGATTTAACTTCTAGGTGGCCCTTCGATTGCAATGGGCGCGTTGTAGATAATAATTTTTTTAATAAACGTAATTATTGAAATTTTCTGGGAACATTATTTTTCTATATATAGCAAGCGGCTACACGTTTGGATCATTTAGTACAGAAGTAACATCGGTTCCAGTCAATAGTCGTCGAAAAGTTTAAAAATTAAAATTACGTCGCGTTATGGCCGCGAAGAAACAGAAGGTCATTTCAAACTTCATGGACTACAGATTACGGTTTTGTACAGCAAAATGATCGGGCCATTTGTGTCCTATGTCGGGAAAGCGTAGTTTTCCGGACATCTAGTGTTCAACGACATGTCCAGATAAAACATGAATCGTCATTTAAAGATAAAGCTGATAAAAGAGAGGCAATACAAAGAGCAAGTACGAGAAACAGTCAACATTCTTTAGCAAAGTTTTCCAAGAAAAAAATCAGGTAACTGAATGCAGTTTCAAAATTGCACAATCGTTGGCACAAAAGGGTAGGCCGCTCACTGACGGAGAATTTATGAAGCAAACGTTTTTGAGTACTGGCGAGATTTTATTCGACGACTTGCCCAATAAGGATACAATATTGACCAGGATTAGGGATATACCGGCATCAGCGCGGACCATCGAGAGACGAATTACCGAAATGACACAAAATGTCCAAAAACAGCAGAGAGACGCTATCAAACGGAGTTTTGTATTTAGTGTAGCATTGGATGAAAGCGTCGATATTAATGACATTGCCCGTCTGGCAATCGTTGCGCGATACTTCGATGATGGCAGTGTGTATGAAGAGCTGATTTGTCTGCTTCCATTGCAGGGCACTACAAGAGGAGAGGATATATTTTCAGAATTTGTTAAACATTTTGAAAAGCGGAACATTGATTTAAATAAAATTTTTTGCGTATCGACAGATGGCGCTCTTGCTATGATTGGAAGACATAAAGGATTTGTTTCCCTTCTTAATGAACGCATGGGTCGATCAGTTTTGAATTTTCATTGCATAATTCACCAAGAGAGTTTGGGCGCTAAAATCTCCGCTGGAAGTTTAAAATCCGTGATGGATAGGGTGGTTAAAATAGTTAACTACATTGTCGGTCGTTCTTCACTGATCCATAGACAATTTAAGGCGTTTCTGCAGGAATTAGAAAGTGCATATTCAGATATACCATTGCACAATAATGTGCGCTGGCTGTGGTAAGTGCTCTCTAGATTTGTGCAATGTCTGGGCAAAATTAAATCGTTCTTGTTGGAAAAAAAATCAAGTGGATGCTTACCCTGAACAAGAAGAAGGGTCTGTATGTTAATGTTTCTTACTGATATTACAAACCATCTCAGTGAACTCAACTTAAAGTTACAATGTTCAGGCAAAACAGTTCTGGATTTATACGAATCCTGGAAATCATTCAAATTAAAAATAGATTTATTTATCACCGATATTACTACAAACACATATAAATATTTTCCAAATTTAAAAACTTATATATCCAGTGTCGACCATGGTGCACTAATAGACGAAGTTCTTAAATATATGACTAATTTAAAAGAGGAGTTTATCGAGAGGGGTCAGGATTTTGATAAACATGGTCCTATGTTCGCTTTTTTAATCAAACCAGATTTAATGGATTTTTCCAGCAGTTGCTTTGACATATCTCTTTTTTCATGGATGGACATTAATGATTTTCATCTTCAATACATTGAATTTAAAAGCTCCGAGTTATGGAACACGAAATTTGTAGAATTAAGAAGGGTATTAGAAGGTGACTGTCAGAACCATTCAAACGAGATACTCAGTTGTTGGATGAGTTTACCAGAGAAATTTATTTGTCTTAAGAAAGTAGCGTTTGCCATGCTTACAACTTTCGGATCATCCTATATCTGTGAACAACTTTTTTCCCATATGAGAGTGATTTTAAACCCGTACCGAAGCAGGCTGACAACAGACAACTCGGAAGCAGGTGTGACACTGAAAATAACCAGACATGAACCGGATATACGAGTAAGAAAACTCTCTAAAGAACTTCAAGCACAGGGTTCACACTAGGTCTTAGGACTAGTATAATAAAATTATTTGTTAAATGTTAAAATGTTTTTGTAATTAAACCTTCTAAAAGCAATATTTTAAGTTAATTTAAGTCAATTTTTGTTAATTTTAGTTGTAGTAAGTATCTATGTCGGCACGCAAAATGTTGTATGGATGAAAACTGGCACCCATTAGTTAAAAGGTTGCCGACCCCTGCATTAGACAGTTCGACATCATTCCATCAACAAGCGCGACTCAGATTTGCCCGAGAAGATGTCGACTGGACCTTAGAGCAATGGCGTTCCGTTTTATTCTCCGACGAATCCCGAATGTGCCTACATGACCATGATGGGAGAAGACGAGTCTATAAGAGGCCTGGGAAGCGCTATGCGCAATGCTGCATTACTGAAACGGTCGGCTACGGAGGAGGTTCTGTCATGGTGTGGGGAGGCATCTCACTGGATGTGACAACCGATTTGGCTTTCGTGACTGGTGAGACTCGTAGCGGTGGATTAACTGCTCACCGGTACATCGAGGAAATCCTGCAGGAACACGTCGTTCCTTACGCTGGGTTTGTTGGCGATAGTTTCGTGCTAATGCACGACAATACGAGGCCACTGCGCGGAGTCCAGACCTTAATCCAATCGGGCATATGTGGGACGAGCCAGAAATCCAGCCCCTGTATCACTGAGGGACTTAAAGGGTACGATGGCGGAAGAGTGGGGAACAATCCCACAGACAGTGGTGCAAGAGCCCACCCGCTCCATGAAAAACCGGATGGAAGCAGTAATGAGGGCTAGGGGGGTAATATAAAATATTGATTTTGGTTCTTATCGATAAATTTAATTGTTAAACTTAAAATTTGTTTAATTTTTCCTTTCTCTTACC
This sequence comes from Pachyrhynchus sulphureomaculatus, assembly GCA_019049505.1. Classification (NCBI taxonomy): domain Eukaryota; kingdom Metazoa; phylum Arthropoda; class Insecta; order Coleoptera; family Curculionidae; genus Pachyrhynchus; species Pachyrhynchus sulphureomaculatus. The sequence continues at coordinate 102,262,534 of CM032451.1, forward strand.
CCTATTTTCGATCCTTGTTTTCCTTGTTTCCCCTTTCAATCATTTTAATTAATAAAAAGCATGAGGTATCCTGTGAAATTTGGTATCATTAGAAAGAGAATAGAATGGGCTTTTAAATGATACTAAAACCCGTAAAAATATATGAACACTAAATTAAGATCCGTCTTAGTTGGGAATGTGGAATCTTTGGCACAATGTCACTACTCTAGTATACCAGGTGTACAAGTATGAAATGCGGATTTTTTTTCTAAAAAAAACATATTAAATTCGGAAGAATGATAAAAAGTGCTTTATTCAAAGTATGCTCCATCGCTTGTTATACATTTTTCCCAACTTTCGGGCAATTTGTGAATAATACGCCAGTAAAAATCTTCCCCTTTTGCTGCGAACCATTCATCGAGCCATTTTTTCACATCTTCGTAGGAACCAAAGCGCTGCTCAGCAAGTGCGTGACCCATCGATGCAAACAAGTGGTAACCGGAAGGAGCCAAGTCTGGTGAGTAAGCCGCATGGAGTAGAACTTCCCAGCTGAATGCTTCCAACGTGTCGCGAACTGGTTTTGCCGTATGTGATGGAGCGTTGTCATGAAGAAAAATGACTTTGTGTTGCCTCTTTCGGTATTCTGATCTTTTTTCAAGCAGCGAACGGTTTAAATCGGTCAATTGTGGTTGGTAACGTTTAGTATTAACCGTTTCCCCAGGTTTTAATAGCTCATAATAGACCACGCCCCTCGGGTCCCACCAAACATAGAACATCGTCTTTCTGCCAAAGCGATTCGGTCTTGCAGTCGATGTGGATGGTGCGCCTGGGTCTACCCATGGTTTTTTGCGCTTGAGATTCTCAAAATAAATTCACTTTTCATCCCCTGTAACTATACGATGCAAAAACGACTTCCTTTTGTACCGAGCGAACAAAATGTCACACGTGTTTTTGCGCTTTTCCATTTTCCTGTCGTTCAACTCATGTGGTACCCATCTACCGGTCTTCTGAATCTTTCCCATCTCTCGTAGCCGATTGGAAACAACTTGTTGACTGATGCCCAATTGTTCGGCGAGTTGTTTTTGTGTTTGCGAATCATCTTCGTTCAACAATGCTTGCAATTCCACATCTTCGTATTTTTTTGGCAGTTTTCCACGTTCCTTGTCTGCAATATCGAAGTCACCACTTTTGAAACGCCGAAATCATCGTTCACACGTACCTTGCGATGGAGCATGTTCACCATAAGCTTCTCGAAGTAATCGGTATGATTCAACAGCAGTTTTCTTAAAATGAAAACAAAAAATTAATGCTGTCCGCTAATGCACTTTGTTCGGTATAAATTTCGACATATTGAACACAACACTATGCACGCACTTTTCCAATTTATCACGTCTGACACTGGTTGATGACACAACAAAATGGCGCAGTGTCAAATCTTTATAGCACAAACTGCATTGATGCACCATCTGTTGTCTGAAATCCGCATTTCATACTTGTACACCTGGTATATCACCACTACACCAAACACTTTATTTTTACGCTCGACGCGCGTTTCGCTCACCAGGTTAGCTTCATTAGGAGCGATCATTGATGAAATAAAGTGTTTGATGTAGTGGTGATATATACCGAGTAGTGTCTAAGATAATGAAGCCAAATCGGCTCTCTATTGGTAATACTAGCGTATTATTATTATTATTATAAGACAATCACCGATTTGTATGACTTCGCTCTTTTGTGTGATGTAATGAATGCTATGTACAACAAATGATTTAGTGTTAATAGGACAGTTTTTCCCAAAACTAGAGAGTAAAATATTTTTATAATCCTTGAATATATGCTTGAATAAGCTTGAATAACCATTTTTAGTTTCACGATGTACATTTTTAGTGTTCCGTACGGAACACTTATAAGATCACTTCGGTGTCTGTCTGTCCGTCCGTCTGTCTGTCCGTCTGTCTGTCTGTCACACCCGATTTTCTCCGAAACTATTTGTCATAGAAAGTTGAAATTTGGTAATAATATAGGAATTAATGGCCTCATCAGAGCCATGTAATTTTGAAAGTTAAATTTTGACTTAAAGGGGTTAGTTTTGGGGGTAATCGAGTGTGGTGTCAAATGAAAGCTTGTGAAAAACAGAGTAAATATATATATATATATATATATATATATATATATATATATATATAATGTAATACTTGCGCGCACTTTTCTTTGTATTATTTTTAAAAAATCGCGAAAAACCGCTGTTCACCCGCCTTATCTCGAAAAGTACTTAACAAAAAAATTTTAAAAAATTCTGGAATAATCTCCACGGGGTGTAGATTGAACGAAAATTATCACGAGTGCATTACCTGTAATAATTTATCTGGTATATAAAAAAAAAACAGAAATTTCATTGTCATCAATTTTCAGTAAAGATTGGAAATAAACTTTGTTGAAAACTCATTTGGGGTGTCTTTTGTGAAGTCACTGATCATTTTATACTTCCGTTACAACATGCACTTGACCGGTTATTTCAATTATTGTCGATGATGGCCTGCTAAGTGGCTCGCAAGTTCGATTCCGGCACTAGACCCGGCTGGGTGTGTTATGTTCTTCGGTGTAACAGATCTCTTGTTAATTAAAAAAACACCGTATCTACGTTTTTGGTACTTATTTATTCTTGAACTACAAAACTATATCATGTAACTTCGAGAAAGGTTAATATAGTATTATTAATACTGTTAATGAATTATGAATGTATCGCCTGCCCCAAAATATAAGATCCTGATTTTTGCCGTTTTAAGTGGGCAATATAAAAATTCTGACCTTTTGTTTATGATAGGTTGCAGAGATGCACTGAAGAATTTTATTCATTAATGCAAATAAATAAAATTATAAGTGTTTTGGAGATGTTTATTTATAGATGCATGTGAAAACCAATAGATAAGAAGTACAAATATACGGTTTGAATAAATGGTGTTTACAAGAGGGGACATATTGTATAAATAAAAATATATTTTCACTTAAGCCTAATTCGGTTTCACTATCACTGTCATCAGCTGAGGTAATTATCAGCGGTTTTATATTATTTACGTAAATATATGAATCCTCAACTTTAACAACGTGCTCAATGGAATTCTTACAGCTTTCACAATTCAACCACTGACACGCCTAAAGTAGGAGAAACATTTTGTGCCCTTATTTTTAATTTAACTTGATGCCAAATATGTTCAATTGGATTAAACATAGAATAATACGGAGGAAGCTGCAAAACAGTGTGTCCAATTTTCTCAGCCATACTATCACAAACATATTTCTTTTTCCATTTTTAGTCTTTCAAAACTTCCAAAAGATCACTTTTTTATAACTAAGGTCAAATAAATGTCATTTTCTAACATATATTCCTGTATTTCCGAGTTGGTGTTGGCTGCATTAGGAACCTTATTTAGTAGGCGACTATGGTAACTTGCATTGTCCATAACTATAACACTCTGTTCGGGAACATTTGGCAAAAGGGAATTTTGAAACCAATTTTCAAAAAGTTCTGCGGTCATCTCTTCGTGATAGTCCAAACTAGAATCTTTTATGTTTTTTGCAGATAATAGTAGACAATTTGAAACCCAGCCCTTTTCAGATCCAACATGCAAAATGGTTATTCGTTTACCTTTATCTGACGGTGCGTTAGTCTGACATTTTGTACTGATGTCAACCCACCCTTTTTGCACAGTGTCATGGGTATCGAATCATGTTTCGTCAAGGTAAATTATTGGCCAATTCTCTGATCGATACTTTTTAGTTTCTTGTATACAAGTATGTCGCGAGATTCGTAATCTTTGTGACTTCATCACTACTTGCCTTTTATTGATTTTTCGGAACGTGAATCCCATTCTGAAGGGAATTCTGTAAAAGGTCGATCGGCCATAATGTATATTGGTCCCGTCCTGCATTAGTCTTAATTTTATTTTGTCTAGTATCGGCACTAACTGCTCTTCATACATAGAATATATTTTTCTCCTGATGACGTCTTTTTCACAATCGTCTACATGATGCATTTGAAAATCTTTCCATTTTTTCCTGTTCCTAAGTGATGGTTTTCCTACAATACCCTTATCGTAGAAATTGGGGTTTTTATTAGTTCACTGGTTTCTTGCAAAGCACTTTGTTTATTCAAATTTCTTTTTACCAAACTGTCGTAAACATTTTCCACTATTTGTTTAGCGTCAAGTGATAAATGTTTTCTCTTGCGATAGCCGCTATTGCAATTTTCCCACGGACGCCACATAATTAAAATAGAACCGTTACGTCGTAAATTGTAAGTAAAAGTAAAAGTAATAAAAAGTATCTTTCGAATCGTAATGAGGACCTGTGGTCATTAGGCCAATATTATCAAATACTGAAAGGGCTCCAAACCGGGTTTCCAGGTAGTAAATATATAGGTAAAAATAGATCTAATATGATTGCAGATGCAAATGAGGGTGGTATACAAAGCAGGTAAAATAAAAATACGTTTATCGTAATACCTGGCAACTATGCACAAACCATAATAGGGTCGTTTATGGCCCCATTGAAAAACCAAAAAGGCAGAATCTTATATCTTGGGATTTACCATATATGTATACATCTGTATTTTTTATGTGAATGATTCTTAGGTTTTAAAATTTTTTGTTTTCTGTTATCCGTATTGCTTTTTGATAACATAATTAACTTTCAATGGGCGGTTTGCCTTTATTTACAATAAATTAATATTTTAGATAAATAGTCAATATGGTAATTTCCTAATTATATTTACATACAATATTTAGCTATGTCCAAGCTTACTTATCAATTCCGGTTTAAAAGGAAAATAACTATATACAGGGTGTTCTTACATTATATGTATACAACACCTCCCTCCTAAAAAGGAAAGTTGAATGAAATGAAACTTTTCAACTCATTGTTATACAAAAAATTTTCAACTAAAGTGTATTTGTTTGGAGTTGATAACAGAATTCTCTCATTGTAGATGTTGAGGTCCGCCCAAAAAAAAGAGATTTCTTATGCATTTTACTGGATTTTGGTACCTGTTTTGAATTATTTTTAAGGGTTTACCCTATTTTAGGCAGAAAACCTCTGCTATATAATAGAGTCAAAAAATTGTAAATGAGACTTTATCGGTAGCACAGCCGTCCGAGCGTAACCTACTTTTAGTGTTTAATAAATAAAATTATCTTAAAAATAAAGTTATAGAAATATAAGTTTTATTACCAAAAATTTTTTAATCTATAGATCTATGTATATTTACAAATTCACGATATATAAGTACTTTTATTACTTAAATTGATAATTAAGGGTTCTATTTCCACAGTTTCTTCGATGTATTCGTCAAGTTTCTACATTTTATTTTCTTCTTCTATAACATCTCTATTCCGGCGACTAATAATTGCCTTACGTCTTGAAGTTTGAATGTGGTATTTTCCCTTGAAACGAGACCTTTCCTTTGTGTCCAAATTAGCTCTATGGGATTCAATTCGCAATGATGTGGAGATAATCTGAGCACTGTGATATTCCGTTCCTTTGCTATCTAATCGGCTCCGTATTTCTTGAACTGTTTCGCAATTTTGAGAAGTTCCGCTTTTAACATACCATCTTTATATTTGAAATTTTTATTCCTTATCTATTGAAGAATATCCGCTTTCCTCCATGAATTTGTCGGGAATCGTTCTAATAATCGAGAATGATATGGGGCATTGTCTAATACTATAACTGATTTTGTTAGTATCTCATTGATAGTTTCATCATTTGTTGGAAGTTCTTCTCAAAAACATCGGCCGGATTCCAATAAGCCACCGTCGAGAAATCCATTTTCACTACCAATATAATTAACCTGCGACCTTTTTCTGAAGGGGGTTGTAATCCAGTTGACCAACCTTTCATAAAAGCTTGTTTGGTACTATTAATGTTTTTGTCAATCCAGAATTTTTTTCACTGTTCCTTATTAACCCAAGTCTCATCTAAATAAAAAATATTTCTTTCTTTGGCTCGAAATTTTCTGATTAGTGAACAGATTTTCTATTGTGGATTTCCCAACGAAAATTCAGGTTATGAAGTATTTTTCATAATTCCAATTTTTTAAAACCTGGTAAGTCCTGGTCTTCTCTGATTTCTTGCAAAACTTTCTCTAGTGTAGATATTTCTTTCTTAATAAAAAAAATTGGACTTTTCTTCTTATTGCGTTTTTAAAGTCTTCATTGACCTCTAAGGCCTCCTTTCCTTTGTGATTCTGAGGTTCGTTGCAAGGACCGCGTTTTTGTCTTTTAGAAATCTATTAATAGTTGCTGATCCAACTCCCGTCATATTGACACAGATTTTCACAATTTCACGGACTTTGTTTGTGGGCTGTTGGTGCACTAGAGCATCGTGGACGTTAAGAACACAGGGCAACAAAAAAATATTTTTGTTTTGGTGCCTGGGATTTTAGAGCTGATTTTAACTATAATTGGGACGCTAAATCTATACATGCAATCCGTTTTTCTCTATCAGCTCTACTTTTTTAGATACATCAACTTATCTACCAATGTGGTTTTTATTCAGTATATTCATTTATGAGAGTTCTAAAATTATTATATATTCATTAATGTAGGTACAATGGTTTTATTGTCAGTCTGTAATTGAGTAAATTCCAGGTAAATCTATAAATAGTGGAACCATTGCCTACCAGGTACCTGAACTGACCCTTTTAATCACCTAACTCGGGTAAGTCTCGTCAGTTTGTGCGTTCTTACTAATGAGAGTAGATCGAATTCGGCGTGTTATTTTATGTTAAGAAAAGAGTGTTTTTGTGTTATTGAACAGAATTAAAATGAGTTCAGGTTCCAGTTCAAGAAGAAGTTGTGTAAATCAACCTGATGTGTTTTGCTATATATGCGGAGAATACATGTTTCAACAAAACAGACAAACTATTACTGACTTTGTAAAGCGAGCGTATCTTGGATACTTTGGAGTTAAGCTTAGTGATCAGGACAAAACGTGGGCCCCGCATCTCGTATGTAAAACTTGTACAGAGCATTTACGGCAGTGGACTACCGGGAAAAGAAAATGTCTAAAATTCGGCGTACCAATGATTTGGAGAGAACCAAAAAACCACTTCAATGATTGTTATTTCTGTTTAGTAAATACTAATGGAATCAATCGAAATAACCGCAGTAAGTGGACTTATCCCAATTTATTCCAACATTTCATCAGCTACCACATATCTCTGATGACGAATATTTTCCCTCTGATCGCTCTTCTGATGCTAATAAAAGTTCTGATGCTAATGAAACTAACAGTGACTATGAGGGGAAGTCATCAGTTCCTCAACGGGTCAATCAAAATAAATTAAATGATCTCACCAGGGATCTCAATTTATCGAAAAAAGCTTCTGAAGTACTGGCTTCTAGGTTGAACGACAAAAATTTACTGGAACAAGGAACCAAAATTACCTACCTACCTACCTACCTACAAGAGAAAAAGATCTGCTACCATTCTTTTCTCAAGAAGACAATCTTGTATTTTGTCACGAAATTAGGGGACTCATGAAAGAAATGGGACTTTCTGAATATATTCCAGATAATTGGCGCCTATTTATTGACAGTTCAAAGCGAAGTTTAAAATGTGTCCTTCTACATAATGGGAATAAATATGGTTCAATACCACTACCTCACTCAACGAAACTGAAAGAAGAATATAATACCATAGCTTTGGTCTTGCAGAAGATAAAGTATTGCGAACATCAATGGATGATTTGTGTAGACTTAAAAATGGTAAACTTTCTTCTTGGGCAGCAAAGTGGTTACACGAAATATCCGTGTTTCTTGTGCCTCTGGGATAGTAGGGACAAAACACACCACTGGGTTAGAAAAGATTGGCCTCAGAGAGAAAACATGGACGTTGGGAAAAGAATGTCATTAACGACGCTTTGGTTGAAAGAGAAAAAATCATACTTCCTCCGTTACATATAAAGTTGGGCTTAATGAAGCAATTTGTAAAGGCTCTTGATAAGAATGGGTCTTGTTTTGCATATATAGGGGTAAAAATGCATCAGTTGAGCACAGAAAAACTCAAAGCAGGGATATTTGACGGCCCACAAATAAGACAATTAATTAAGTATCCTGCCTTCATAAATTCAATGAATCAAGTTGAACGAGAAGCTTGGACATCATTTGTTGCAGTTGTAGAAAATTTTCTAGGCAAACATAAAGCTCAAAACTATGTTGAAATGGTTAACAAGATGCTTAATAGTTTCAAATCCTTAGGGTGCAATATGAGTATTAAAATACACTATTTACACAGCCACTTAGACCGTTTTCCAGAAAATTTAGGAGACATGAGTGAGAAACAAGGTGAAAGATTTCACCAAGATATTAAAGTTATGGAGGACCGCTACCAAGGAAGATGGGACATGCACATGATGGCAGATTACTGCTGGAGTTTAAAAAGGGACTGTTTAAAAAAACATTCAAGAATGTCGCGGAAAAGAAGCTTTCCAAGTGTTGAGTGACTATTTCATTTCTTCAATGTTTTTTTTTTTGTTTGTAAGTACGACATAATATTGTATTTTGTATAACTAAAATAAAAATTTCGTATCTGCTTTTGTTTACTACACTTACGGATTTGAGTTACAATAATGTAACTTATATTTCTCTAAAATTGTATATCTTAAAAATTTGAGCTCCTAGGTACAAATGAATACGTTATTTGAATTCAGGACATCAAATTGATATAGAATCAGCTCAAAAAACCTCGACACCAAAACAGCTGTTCCCCTGTGGAATCATTGTTTTTTTCTCGCAGGGAAATGCAGATTTACAGACTCCGCGAAGTTTGACCGGGGCAAAACTGAAAGTTGAAGCCATCGTTCTTCTGATTTGAACTAAGCATATTATAGGTTTTTGCTTTATTTTTATACTTACACGGAATATTTTTATTGCATCCTTAGTTACTTAGGCACCTTCCTACCAGTAAGTACTTTGGTTAATTATATTCCAATACCTGCTAAAATCTCAAATAATTTTATTGTACCTATTATCATTAAGCTTTATAACACGGTAGATTGCTACTTCTTGAGAATTGTTAATTGTACTCGTATAGGCCTTTATCACACAAATAAGATTTTTAGTTTCATCATTTACTCATTAAAATAAACTTTGAAATGCGTTGATTTATATAGCTTATTGTAAAGTTTAGAAAGCATGTAATAAAATATTTTTCAGAAAAAGGTCGCACTGTTGTATAGAGATAGAAAATAAAAGTGATTAAAACCAAAAAAGGCAAATGCAAGTACTCGTGTTTTTACAAGTTTTGATTTGACACCCCGCATGATGACCTAATAAAATTTTTTTTTTTCAGTTCCGATTTCATCCTCCAAAACTAACCCATTAAGTAAAAATTTAACTTTATAAACTACACGACTCTGATGAGGCCATCAATTCCTATGTTAGTGCCAGATTACAACTTTCCATGTCAAATAGTTTCGGAGAAAATCGAATGTGGCAGACGAACACCGAAGATAAATGTTTCGTACGAAACACTAAAAAAACATATTGCTAATTCTTCACCAAAAATAAAATACTAACACTTAATTAATTAATTAAAAAAAAAGAAAAGAAAAACAAACATTAATCCATGTTTACAGAAGGTTTTCTTATGAATCGCCTTGCTTTTAATTCTGGTAGCCCGGTGGTTGACAAAACGGGTCGGGCCAAGGGACCTAGTTCAAGTAAGGGTTCAGCTTCATTCTGTCTCATCCTTTCTTCTTCTATTAGTTGGTTCAACTGGACTCGTGTAGCTGGTGGTATTGATATTGAACAGCACTAGTCGGACATTCGCTTGAGTTCCTTTATTAGCAGACCAGTGGATCTACTCTCGATAACTTCCATCGGAGACGTCTTACAGGAAAGCGTGAGTGGAAATGGGTTTGGCATAATGAATAACCACGTGTTTCCTCCTAGTGAGTGTCATATCTCGAAATCGGCCATTACTATCCGGAGTTGACAGTCACTGGGGATTCACTTGTTTATCGAAGTATGAAGCAGGATCTCGCATGTTGGGTGTTTTTGTATCCTTACGGTTTGAGTATTTTTGCAGATGAAGTCTTCCTGAGTAACGTTTATGCACTTGGATAGTTGTCGCATTTGCACGTAGTAACCTTTACTAGTACTAATTAGGACATAAGGAAAAGTAGGTTCGATGTAAGAATAGAGGTTCGAGTTGTTGTGAGGGATAGGTAAAGGAAGTAATTTAAATAAATCGTATTACAATTCTCCGACTGATTGAATAGAAATTGAAAATATTAATATTTCCTTGGTAGGCAAGACTTGCAATTCACTGATATCAAAATATTTATGAATGCCCGCATTTGATAATGAAAGAGATAGTTTTTGATCGCTACGTAAATTAAATTTAGATAATTGAGCGTTTGATTGATGATTTGATTAAAAAACTTGATACTTTTGTTTAAAGTTGCTTCGTTAATTTTAAAATCTTGAATACTAGAATTGAAATTTTGAAATGTATTTGAGATTATTCCGATTTGTTGTTTCATAACAGTCTGTGTTTCGCGGTTGCCATTTAATAAAGATTCTATTGACTCTTCATAAAATTTAGCGGCATCGACGTCAAGAATACCAAACAACCAATTAAAGCAGCTTTAAAAATGCCTCCTCTCTCTCATAATTTATTATGCCCTAATATCTCATTGATGGTTTCATCCTTTTCCTGAAATGATAGACCAAGAGGGCGACCCGAAATTTTGACTTATTGACTAACCGTCTGCCTAGTTGTTCAGTCTATCGGGTGAGTCGAATAAAAGTCTTTAACGTTGATTTTGCGGCCCCCCGTGCTCTGGAATGCCCAGGTAAGGCCTAAAATGCTACATCAAAAAATGGACTGTCGTTTAACCACTTGAATCAAGTACCGTAACATTTTTTGACACTAAAAAACATCACCTCACAAGCTTTACAAGTTCTAATAACTTAACGCTGTCTTTTGGAAATGAAATGTTTTTGTCCATCATCTAAGATTGGATGTTCTTTTTCAGCCAACCCAAGGTTGAAACTTATTCTATTTTTTAGAATGATTGCTTACGTTATCCATTACAACAACAGAACCATCTGGACTTAAGTCTGTCATCTGCAAAAACCAATTTTCAACGAAATTCATATCTTCATGATAATCTCCTGTTTTCGTGGATAAGAATGTTAAACGACCTCCGTCTACAAAAATACTTTTGTTTCCAGTATGCGTAATACTTACGTCCCTTACCAGATGGCGGTTTAAGACCAGTAGAGAGACCTTCACCGAATGTTTGGCGAGCATTTTTGATTTTCCTATTTTGCCAAAATTTCTTGATTGTGTACCCTTCATTTATCCAAGTCTCATCTAAGTAATATATCCTTTTTCCTTCAGAGTGAGCTTTTCTAACTTTCCTTAAATAGTCACTTGCAGAGAGCAATCACCAATTACTTCAAATGCTAGTCTTAAAATTCTGACGTTAATGCCATCAACATTACTTGTCTTGTTTTTTAGTTTTTTTTACAGTTTTTCTAAGGTCAGTCAGTTCTAATGTTTCAAAATTATTAAATTTATTTATTGGGGTTTCGATATTGTTTAGAACTTCCTGGGTTTCAATTTCCCCCATGTCTTTTGTTATGGCACTAATACTTTGTAAAAAATAGTCATTAAATTTTCCTGCTATTATTTTGTTATCTTTTTCCATCTTTCCCTTGAAAAAAAATGCCTTCTTGTCGTTTATTGTTTTTACTAGAAATGATTAGACCCTTCAGAGTTCTCCACATTTCTTTAGAATCTCCTTTAGCTTCATCTATTTTTCTATTATAATATGCCTGCTTTTTTTCTTTAATAAGCTCAACCACTCTGTTTCTATTCTGTTTATAGCTTATCCAGTCATCGTCAAGCCTAGTTATCATTGCTCTTCTGTACAATCTGTCTCTATTAGAAACATCTTTAATTTCGAGCGTCCACCAAAAATACAATAATTAAAGAGTGTTCATTACACTTTTCAAGATAATCCTATCAACTAATTTATGATCAAAACATCTCTTTGAATTTAACTAAATTTTTACAAATAAATACCCTACAAGCACTGTTAAACATGTACAGCCCTGTTAAGGACCTAATTTCAAGAGGGATCAGGTTATACATCCTGGGAGCCAAATAAGAAAAAGATCTATGTTTCTTTGATGTCCTATTTATAGGCATTTCTAAGTATCTACCGAACATACCTCTGGTACCATGAGCATAATTCACAAATTGTTTTAATTTGTTAGTTTTATGAATATAGGAGCAAGTTATGAGACAGTACAAAGTATGACAAGGTAATTTTGTACCACCTTCAAGAGATATATGGAATTCTGGTAAACATCACCTCACAAGCTTTACAAGTTCCAATAACTTAACGCTTTCTTTTGGAAATGAAATGTTTTTGTCCATCATCTAAGATTGGATGTCCTTTTTCAGCCAACCCAAGGTTGGAACTCATTCTATTTTTTTTAGAATGATTGCTTGCGTTATCCATTATAATAATAGAACCATCTGGTATTAAGTCTGTCATCTGCAAAAACCAATTTTCAACGAAATTCATATCTTCATGATAATCTCCTGTTTTCTTCGATAATAATGTTAAACGACCTCCGTCTACAAAATTACTTTTGTTTCCAGTATGCGTAATAATTAACTTACGTCCCTTACCAGATGGCGGTTTAAGACCAGTAGAGAGACCTTCACCGAATGTTTGGCAAGCATTTTTGATTTTCCTATTTTGCCAAAATTTCTTGATTGTGTACCCTTCATTTATCCAAGTCTCATCTAAGTAATATATCCTTTTTCCTTCAGAGTGAGCTTTTCTAACTTTCCTTAAATAGTCACTTCTCCACTTTCTATCAACAAAAGATTTTCTTTCACACATTTTCCAATAAAATTTCATACCTTTTAAAACACTTCATAGTTTTACTCTACTCATTTTGGGTGTTTCTGGATGGGTTGTCGCAGTATGGGTTAACTGCCCGAACTTTTGGTGTTTCGCTAGAGAAGACGTTTTGTTAATACACTAACTGACTTGTCACTAACTAGTTTGACACTTGGGCAGTCTGCTCTAAATATGTACTTATAGTTGGGGCAATAGGAAGGTATGTGAATAAAATGATATGATGGGCAATAAAACTTCGTTGTCTGAAAATAACCTGGAAATAGATAACACGCCTCTGTTATAGGACCACCTGACAGTCCACTGACATTTTTATTACTATCAGTTTCAAATAAATAGAGCATAGTAGTTCATATCATCCTCAAACAAACAACTTGTTCATATCATCCCCAAACAAAGGAAGGAGTACTTCAAACATTACATAAACGAAAACAAAATAATTGGGATGAATTCACACCATTTGCGATGTTTGCATGTAATACCCATGTCCATTCACCTACGAATTAGACTACGTATGAATTGTTATATTCTTATGACGATTACATAATTAATTTAAAAAATAAAATCAACTCGACTTAAAAACAAGCTAGAAATAATCTAATCCAATCCATATCAAAGTCGAAAGAAAATAATGATAAGAAAATTAGAAGTCATTCTTATAAGATTAATGACTTAGTTTATATTTTAAACAAACAAACTTCCCCCAGAAAATTTTTAATGACAAAAACGCTCAAAGTCAAATTGGAATATTAATTACACATTTAAACTTTATCTCACTATAATGAAAAGTTGAATTATGTCTCCAAAATTTATGAAGGGTCCAGTCATTTATGTAGTAATAGACCAAGAGGGCGACCAGAAATTTTGACCTGTCGACTAACCGTCTGCCTAGTTGTTCATTCTATCGGGCGAATCGAATAAAAGCCTTTAACGTTGATTTTGCGGCCCCCGTGCCCTGGAATGCCCAGATAAGGCCCAAAATGCTACATCAAATAATGGACTGTCGTTTAACCACTTGAATCAAGTACCGTAACATTTGTTGACACTAAAAAAGTCGAGCGGCCTAAAGGCCAGAAGCCGTCGAGACCGGACCCAGCTTTAGGGCTCAAAAAATGGACTGTCATTTAACCACATAAAATCAATAAATTTTGTTCGTTCTTGATAAAATTAGAGGGAACCTTCAAAAGGCAGGCACGGCCAATACCGGAGGACAAAGCTGGACTCGCTCTTTCCAGCCAAAAACGGTCGTTTTTCGAGTTTTTGAATAAATAAGACCATAAGTCCCAAGTTTTGGGTTCTACGCGTCTGCTCAAGTTATTTTTGGAAAATTTGGGGTTTAATTAATAAGAGATCACGAGGGCAGACTCCTCGCTCGTGCCCAAACAAGCCAAGGCATTTTCAAAGTTAAAAAAAATCGAAATTCTGATAGTATAGACGATGTTATAGGTTTTGCATAAAATTTGTACCGGATGACTGAAATTGTTATTTTATTATCTTTTTCGTCCTGTAGAATCCCAATTTGACATTCTCGAGGCCCCATAATGTTCGGGCCTTGCGCCAAGGGCCCGAAAAAGCGTTTTTTTTATGGAATTTCTGAGACAACCTATCTATTGGGAGGGTAAATTGATCATTTTCATATGTAATATAATTCGTAGAATTCGAAACAACTAGTTCTAATAAACAAAATTGTTTGGGTCTATTGCTATAGGCCCAATTAAGTCCAATTCGGTACTTGTTTGTAATACCAGCTTTTGGCATCAAAATGAAAATTTCCGGATTCTTCAAGTATAATTACGTTTGAAAAGGGTTAATTTCCTACTTTCTATGAAATATTATGCGATAGTCGCCAAAAATTCATACGGTAAATATTTTTAAAAATTTTTGTATATATATATATATATATATATATATATATATATATATATATACAAATATATACATAGATATATACGTATATATATATATATATATATATATATATATATATATATATATATATATATATATATATATATATATATATATATAAATATATACATAGATATATACGTATATATATATATATATATATATATATATATATATATATATATATATATATATAAATATATATACATAGATATATACGTATATATATATATATATATATATATATATATATATATATATATATATATATATATATATATATACATATATATATATATATATATATATATATATATATATATATATATATATATATATATATATATACAGTGAAATTCACCTTCGCGGACACCCTTCTTACACAGTCACCTCCCTTGGACGACCGACTCTCTTATAATTGGGGTTGTGTTAACTCCATCTTGGACGGACATTCCCTTGAACGGACGCGGACACAAAAAAATGTTGTCTTAACCGGACAAAAAACAATAAAAAATAAACGCGTTGTCTCATTTTTCTATGGCGAATATCGCTGTTGCACTTCCCAATCGCGCTGCGCGCGAACGTCGCTGCCTGCCTTCACTGAAGGACTTCTTCGAATAAACCGGGGATTTACCCATCTCAATTTTTCGGTACACGCGGGGATTTAATGTTAGCCTGACGCCTATGCGAAAAAGAGACACAGTGGACGACACAGTCATTGTAGAAATGGTTCCAAACAGAAAAATTCTCACGCTTAAACAAAAAATTGAGATTGTTTAAGTTTACAATAAGGAAAAGTTAAGTAAGTAAGGGACTTATCCAAGCGTTTTATTATCGGAAAAACACAGGTTGCTGATATAACTAAACATAAAGAAATCCTTCTAAACAAGTGGGTGTCGAACAGCAATTTGAATGAAAAAAGAAGCTTTATGACTGGTGTGATGGTACTAAAATTGACAAGTTGTGTTATAACTGGTTTATAGCAGCTCACCCTAAGGAGATTCCTTTGACAGGTATGCACATGAATTTTTTTTTTAGATAAGGTTTTCTTGAATTATTGCGTTGATTTGCTTTTCATGTTAATTCAAGGAATGGATAAAAGGGGTGAAAATATGAGTAGACTTGTCGTGACAAAAATGCAAAAATCTTATTGTTAATGTGTTTTTCAGATCCGCTAATACGATTCAATAGTAAAAGAAAAGATCATCAAACTGCATGCTATGATGTAAAAATATTCGATAACTGTCCGTGCGACAGTTACGATTTTACGAAAATCATCAATTTTTAATTATTGATTGTGGCAGAAGTAAGACATAGCTTGGAATCAACAAATAAACTTTATAAATTTAAGAAATAAAAATCTTCTTGCCATTATACTTTTGTTGGTCAAAAACTGACAAAATTCGATTTTTGTTCAGTACATCTCAAATTTTGTACATTACCACGAGTCTCTGGGACATTCTGCATTCAGTGCTTCTTCTGGTTGGCTTAATAAATTTTGAATCCGCCACAGCATAAGTTTTAAAGTGATTTCGTGAGAAGGAGCTTCGGTTATTGCTGAAGATGTTTCAGCATTCTGGGAAAAATGCTTTTCTTTAATTAAGGGATATTCACCGAGAGACATCTATAATGCCGATGAGACAGGCCTGTATTTTAGGGCTCTACCCATGAAGACGCTAACATTAAAAAAAGAAAAATATATTGGTGGTAAACATCCCAAAGAGAAATTTACAATTTTGCATTGTGCAAATATGGCTGGAGAAAAAGAAAAACTCTAAGTCATTAGTAAGGCAGCTAAACCCAGAGCATTTAAAAATATTAACATAAACAACCTGCCTGGAACTTGGAAATATAATAAGAAAACTTGGATGACAGGAGAAATTATGACAGAGTGGTTGCAAGATCTTGATTGGAAAATGACAAAAGAAACATTTTGTTATTTTTAGACAATGCAGGATCTCATGCAAAAGACTTAAAAAATATAAAAATCTTGTTTCTGCCCCCTAACAGTATATCAGCTTATCAATCACTTGACCAGGGAATTATAAAAAATTTTAAAATTGATTACCAAAGTCTAATACTAAAACACCTAATAGTAAACATTAAAACTGCTGTTGAGCTTTTGAGTTAATTAAGAAACTTACACCATTGGATACAGTTTACTTTGCAAAAACCGCTTGGGAACAAGTAACCAAGAAAACAGTTAAAAATTTCATTCTGTAAAGCGGGATTTAAGCATGAAAAAATGCAAAGTGAAGACCAGTTAACTGAGGCTGTTACATATGATCTAGAAGATGACTTACCACTTAACGTACTTGCAGATATCCTCAAAAATAAGAATGTTGGAGTTGACTGATAATGAAAACCTTAGTGATTTTTTGAATATAGATGAAAATTTGTATGTTAAAAATCCAGACTCAGAACGAGAAATTGAAAATCCAGTTGAAATAGAAGGACTTTCCGAAGATTCTGATGTCAAAGAGGTTCCAGTACCAACAGATGCTATCCCAAATTATGGTGAAGCTATTACCTTAACTAAGCAGCTTAAAAGTTTTGCCGAAGATCATGGAGATGCAGAGTCTTTAGACCTTCTTTCCAAATTAGAAATACGATTTGTGGATGCCATTTTAAAAGAAAAAGAGGAGACAAACAACAATATATGAATTTTTGCGTCATTAAAGTGACCTTTCATTTCGTATATATAACTCTATCCTATTATATTTTATATGTATATAAAGGTAACAAATCTTTGTTTTTTCCTTACGTTTTAAGTCTTTTGTTTATTTTAAAAATATATAAATACATAACTATACGTTTTAAATGTCCCAAATTCTTTAATTACAGTTTTCATTAAAAAAAAAAACGATTTTTTTGTATTTCTTTTAAGCGGACACCTCTCTTGAACGGACACTTTCGGTCGGTCCCGTTGGCGTCCGCCCAAAAGAGATTTCACTGTATATATATATATATATATATATATATATATATATATATATATATATATATATATATATATATATATATATATATACAGTCGACACTGTTTATAGTGAAACTCTATGTAGTGAAAAACTCTTTATAGTGCAATTTTTTCAAGACCTAGAATATCTTACATACATCTATAATATATATAAAATGCAACGTCTCTCTGTCTGTCTGTCTGTCTGTCCGTTAGTGCGCTTATCACTGGAGAACCACTTATCCGATTTACGTACCTTTTTTAAAAAACATAGATATGTTCTCTGGCCAGGTTATAGGCTATATTTTATTACGATAGGTCGCATAAGGAATGAGCAGTGACGATAATAGTAAATGAAGTCGGAAAAGTTTTCCGGTAGCGCGTTCCCTTGCAATACACAGTTTAAACCGTTAAATATGGAACAGTATTATGTAGCAGAGAATATCTATAATCTATAATATTTATAAAATGCAATGTCTCTCTGTCTGTCTGTTCATTAGTACGTTTATCACGCGAGACCCCCTAACCAATTTACGTGTCCTTTTTTAAATTCATACATATATTCTTTGGCCAGGTTATATAATAATAATAATATATATAAAATGCAGCGTCTCTCTGTCTGTCTGTCTGTCTGTCCGTTAGTGCGCTTATCACTGGAGAACCACTTATCCGATTTAGGTGTTTTTTTTTAAAACATACATATGTTCTCTGGCCAGGTTATCTATCTATAATATATATATAAAAATGCAACGTCTCTCTGTCTGTCTGTCCGTTAGTGCGTTACATACTTTTTTTTAGAACATACATATGTTCTCTGGCCAGGTTATAGGATATATTTTATTGCGTTAGGTAACATAAAGAATAAGCAGTGACGATAATAGTGAATCAAGTCGGAAAAAAGGCTACCGTTACCGCGTTCTCTTGCAATATACTGCCTAAACCATTAAATATGGAACAATATCATGTTGCAAAGGATATAATATATATAAAATGCAACGTCTCTCTGTCTGTCTTTCTGTTAGTGTGCTTATCACTTGAGAACCGCTTATCCGATTTACGTGTTTTCATAAGTTTATACATATGATATGTTCTATATAACTCGACATAAGCTTAGATAATGGAAGATAATGGGAGATAGGTATAAATAATGGGAGATAAGGAGAAATAATGGGAGATAAGCAGAAATAAGTCTAAGTAATGGGAGTTATGGTGAGATAATGGGAGGTAAGGAGAAATAATGGGAGATAAGGGAAAATATTGCGAGATAAGTCGAGATAAGCCTAGATAATGGAAGATAAGGTGAGATAACGGGAGATAAGTATAAATAATGGGAGATAGGCAGAGATAAGTCTAGGTAATGGGAGTTATGGAGATAAGAGAGAAATAATGGGAGATAAGGAGAAATATTGTGAGATAAGTCGAGATAAGCCTAGATAATGGAGATAAGATGATATAATGTGAGATAAGAAGAAATAATGGGAGATAAAGAAAAATATTGCGAGATAAGTCGAGATAAGCCTAGATAATGGGAGATAAGGTGAGATAATGGGAGATAAGAATAAATAATGAGAGATAAGGAGAAATAATGGGAGATAAGCAGAGATAAGTCTAGGTAATGGGAGTTATGGTGAGATAATGGAAGATAAGGAGAAATAATGGGAGATAAGGAGAAATATTGCGAGATAAGTCGAGGTAAGCCTAGATAATGGGAGATAAGGTGAGATAAGGAGAAATAATGGGAGATAAGGAGAAATAATGGGAGATAAACAGAGATAATCTTAGATAATGGAAACTATGTAGAGATAATGCGAGATAAGGAGAAATAATGGGACATAAGGGGAAATAATGGCAGATATTTTTTTTACGTTAGGTAACATAAGGAATAAGCAGTGACGATAGTAGTGCGCGGAGCCGCGGGCACGGCTAGTAGCAATATATACGGATTTTTTCTTTATATAGTGAAAAACTTTCACTATATAGAGTGTCGACTGTGTATATATATATATATATATATATATATATATATATATATATATATATATATATATATATATATATATGTATATATGTATATATATATATATATATATATATATATATATATATATATATATATATATATATATATATATATATATATATATATATAGTATATTCTATTACATATGACAATGATCAATTTACCCTCCCAATAGATAGGCCCATGGCGAAAGGCCCGAATACTATGGTATCTCGAGGATGGCAAATTCGGATTCTACAGGTCGAAAAACATAAAAAAATAACAATTTTAGTATTCCGGTACGAATTTTATGTGAAATCTATACTAGCGTCTATACAATCAGAATTCGGGTACAAGCGAAGCGTCTGCCCTTGTGATATCTTATTAATTAAGCCCTAAATTTTCCAAAAAATAACTTGGGCAGTCGCGTAGAACCCAAAACTTGGGACTTACGGTCTTATTTATTCAAACAGTCGAAAAACGACCGTTTTTGGCTGGAAAAAACGGGTCCAGCTTCGTCCTCTGGTATTGGCGGAGTCTGCCTTTTGCAGGTTCCCTCTTATTTTATCAAGAACAAACTAAATCTATTGATTTTATATGTTTAAATGACAGTCCGTCCATTTTTGGATCGACGTTTTTTGGGCCCTAAAGCTGAGTCCGGTCTTGGCGGCGTCTGCCCTTTGGAGCGCTCGACTTTTGTAGAGTCCACAAACTTTATGGTACTCTTTTGGATGTAGCATTTTGGGCCTTATCTGGGCATTCCAGGGCACGGGGGCCGCAAAATCATCGTTAAAGTCTTTTATTCGATTCGCCCGATAGAATGAACAACTAGGCAAACGGTTAGTCAACAGGTCAAAATTTCTGGTCGCCCTCTTGGTCTATTACTACATAAATGATTGGACCATTCATAAATTTTGGAGATATAATTCAACTTTTCATTATAGTGAGATAAAGTTTAAATGTGTAATTAATATTCCAATTTGAATTTGAGCATTTTTGTCATTACAAATTTTCCGGGGGAAGTTTGTTTGTTTAAAATATAAACTAAGTCATTAATCTTATAAGAATAACTTCTAATTTTCTTATCATTATATTCTTTCGACTTTGATATCGATTGGATGAGATTATTTCTAGCTTGTTTTTAAGTCGAGTTGATCCTTTTTTTTTAAATAATTATGTAATCGTCATAAGAATACCTAAATTCTGGTTCTTGAGGTAATGTATTAGGTAAAGAAGCTTGATGACCAAATAACAATTCATACGTAGTGTAATTCATAGGTGAGTGGACATGGGTATTACATGCAAACATCGCAAATGGTATAAATTCATCCCAATTATCTTGTTCTCGTTTATGTAATGTTTGAGGTACTCCTTTAGAGTAAGATGCTTCCAAAGCTTCATTTGTTTGGGGATGATATGAACTACTATACTCTATTTATTTGAAACTGATAGTGATAAAAATGTCAGTGGACTGACCGGCGCTCCTATAACAGAGGCGTGGTATCTATTTCCAGGTATTTTTCAGGTAATGAAGTTTTATTGCCGATGATATCATTTTATTCACATACCTTCCTGTTGCCCCAACTATAAGTACATATTTAGAGCAGACTGCCCAAGTGTCAAGCCAGTTAGTGACAAGTCAGTTAGTGTATTAAGAAAATGTCTTCTCTAGCGAAACACCAAAAGTTCGGGCAACTAACCCATAACGCAGACTGCGACAAACCACCCAGAAACACCCAAAATGAGTAGAGTAAAACTATGATGTTTTAAAAGGTATGAATTTTTATTGGAAAATGTGTGAAAGAAAATCTTTTGTTGATAGTAAGTGGAGAAATTGTACGCTGGAGAAGTGACTATTTAAGGAAAGGTAGAAAAGCTCACTCTGAAGGAAAAAGGATATATTACTTAGATGAGACTTGGATAAATGAAGGGTACACAGTCAAGAAATTTTGGCAAGATAGGAAAATCAAAAATGCTCGTCAAGCATTCGGTGAAGGTCTCTCTACTGGTCTTAAACCGCCATCTGGTAAGGGACGTAAGTTAATTATTACGCATATTGGAAACAAAAGTAACTTTGTAGACGGAGATCTTTTAACATTCCTATCCAAGAAAACAGGAGATTATCATGAAGATATGAATTCCGTTGAAAATTGGTTTTGCAGATGACAGACTTAATACCAGATGGTTCTGTTATTGTAATGGATAACGCAAGCGATCATTCTAAAAAATTAGAACGAGTTCCAACCTTGGGTTGGCTAAAAAAGGACATCCAATCTTAGATGATGGACAAAAACATTTCATTTCCAAAAGACAGCGTTATGTTATTAGAACTTGTAAAGCTTGTGAGGTGATGCTTACCAGAACTCCATATATCTCTTGAAGGTGGTACAAAATTACCTTGTCATACTTTGTACTGTCTCATAACTTGCTCCTATATCCATAAAACTAACAAATTAAACAATTTGTGAATCAAGCTCATGGTACCAGAGGTATGTTCGGTAGATACTTAGAAATGCCTATAAATAGGACATCAAAGAAACTTAGATCTTTTTCTTATTTGGCTCCCAGGATGTATAACCTGCTCCCTCTTGAAATCAGGTCCTTAACAAGGCTGTACATATTTAACAGTGCATGTAGGGTATTTATTTGTAAAAATTTAGCTAAATTCAAAGAGATGTTTTGGTCTTAAATTAGTTGATAGGATTATCTTGTGAAAGTGTAATAATGTCTATTTACTTATTGTGAATACTCTTTAATTATTATATTTTTGGTGGACGCTCCTAATTAAAGATGTTTCTAATAGAGACAGATTGTACAGAAGAGCAATGATAACTAGACTTGAGGATGACTGGATAAGCTATAAACAGAATAGAAACAGAGTGGTTCAGCTTGTTAAAGAAAAAAGCAGGCATATTATAACAGAAAAATAGATGAAGCTAAAGGAGATTCTAAAGAAATGTGAAGGACTCTGAAGGGTCTAATCATTTCTAGTAAAAACAATAAACGACAAGAAGGCATTTTTTTCAAGGGAAAGATGGAAAAAGATAACAAAATAATAGCAGGAAAATTTAATGACAACTTTTTACAAAGTATTAGTGCCATAACAAAAGACATGGGGGAAACTGAAACCCGGGAAGTTCTAAATAATATCGAAAAACCAATAAATAAATTTAATAATTTTGAAACATTAGAACTGACTGACCTTAAAAAACTGTAAAAAATCTAAAAAACAAGACAAGTACTGTTGATGACATTAATGTCAAAATTTTAAGACTAGCATTTGAAGTAATTGGTGATTGCTCTCTGCAACAACACTAGCCTAGAAAGAGGAAGCTTCCCCCAAGAATGGAAAAAGGCAACGATTATGCCTATAGAAAAAGTAACTAACACAAATAGATGTAAAGAATATCGACCAATTAATATGGTAACTACATATGAAAAGCTTCTTGAAACTATTGTAAGCAAACAAATGAGAAAATATATAGAAACCAGGTTGCTTACATATTGTCAGACTGGTTTTAAAAAAACTCATTCTTGTGAAAGTGCACTATAGACTGTTATTTCCAAGTGGAAGTCTTCTGTAGGTGAGAGAAAATTGGTTGAAGTAGTTCTACTTGACTTTCAAAGGGCTTTTGAGACTATAAACAGAAAGTTGTTGGTTCAGAAATTGCAAAAATATAGTTTTGAGGGAAGTTTATTAAAATGGTTCTGTGAATATCTGGGCAGCAGAACACAACAAACAAAATATAATGGAGCGTTATCTCCTATTAAGATCAATAGTCATGATGTTCCGCAGGGCACAGTGCTAGGACCTGACTTATTTGTGTTGTATGTAAATGATACAGTAAATCATAAAAAAATGTGAATTACAGCTATTTGCAGATGACACAATCCTCTATTATGAAAGTGATAACATAACAGATCTAGTGCAAACAATAAATGAAGACTTAGATAGGTTACACAAATGGCTGTGTTGTAACAGTCTTAGTGTCAACATTAAAAAAACCAAATTAATGATACTAAAAGGCAAAAATAATACTCTGGATAGCACTACTCACAATGGGATTGTGATAGACAATGTCAGAATTGAACAAGTTAAAGAATGTAAATATTTGGGTGTAGTTATTGATGAAAATCTATCATTCTCTAGTGATGCCACTTATATAACAAAAAGGGTATTAAAAAAAAAATTATTTTTTATGAAAAATAAATTTAAGTACTTGGGCTAAATTGCTAACATATAAGATGATAATAATGCCCCACCTCAATTATTATTCCACAATTCTCTTTACGTTCAACAAAAGAGATATAGATAATCTCCAGAAAAAACAAAAATGGGCATTAAGATGTATAATAGGTTGTAATAGGTAGTCAAGAATAAGAGATATCTTGAAAACAACAGACTTATTAAGTGTGAAATAAAATATCTTTTTAAATACAATAGTCATTTTTAAAACTAAAAATAGAATGTACCCTGAATATATTTTAAGAAAATTACAATTTGTCAATGACATTCACGCATATAACACTAAACATAGATTGGACTTTTATGTTCCCACTGTAATTTCATCATATGCTGAAAATTGCTTATTCCATTGAGGACTTATAGAATTTAACAATCTTCCAATGAATTTGAAAAATGAAACTTTAAAAAATTAAGAAGCTACATAATAGATAACCATAGCATTTAAGTTAGTTTTTAATGATATATATTTTGTAATTGTATTTGTTTACATTGGCTAATAATAAAGATTATTATTATTATTTTTATACAATTCAAATGATTTTTGAGCTGTTTTTTTCCTTTTCTCTTTTTAAATTATATGTAGCACATACTACCTAGGTGCAGTACAAAATTCTGATTGAATTACTCAATATGTTGTAAATTTAATTTTGTAAACTATTATATTATAAACTATGCGAGTATGAATAAACTATATTGTTACTTTTTAAATCTACCTATTTTTTCTAACTTGCCTTTCTATACCAATATATTAAGTTAAGCGAGTTAAAAGATATATATTATTATTTTAGTTTTTAACAAGCTTTATCAAAAACATGATCATAATCTTATGTTTTAAAGTAAAACACGTTAAGTCAAGTCTTTAATGTAAGTCCTTTATTTAATTTTTTCACATACTTATATTAAATTCATTATGATTAATTTGGACAAAATTATGTTTACAATTTTATAAATATAGATAACACAAGTAAAAACTAAATTAGATATTATAAAACAAATAAAAATAGTGCCCGAAATAGTGTATCTATCTGCTAGCTAATTCATTTGATAGCCAGTCTAGCCCCTCATATAACCCAGTTCCTTGGGTAGCACAAGTAGCTTGTATGAACCATTTTCGATTCCTCATTGTGTGCAATTTAAGTTTGTCAGTTAATTCTGCTGTGGACATTGAATTAGGTAAGTCCTGCTTATTAGCAAATATTAACAAAACCGAGTTCCTTAGTTCGTCCTCCTCTAGCATGTTGTACAATTCTTGTTCAGCCTCTGCAATTCGGTCCCTATCTTCCGAGTCTATCACATAAATAATACCATCTGTATTAGTAAAGTAATGTCTCCATAATTTTCTTATCTTCGTTTGGCCACCTACATCCCAGACAGTGAATGAAATGTTTTTGTATTCTACAGTTTCTACATTAAAGCCTATTGTGGGTATTGTTGTAACAATCTCTCCGAGCTTCAGTTTATAAAGGATTGTTGTTTTACCAGCAGCGTCCAGTCCAACCATAAGTATTCTCATAGGTTTTTTACTGAACAGTCTTGTGAATATCGAAGAAATAGTCAAACCCATTGTCTTGGTTTTTTTTACTGTGACGAAGTACCCGTTAACACTATGTCTAAAAAATACTGTATATTTGCACTTTTAGCACAATCTTGATGACTGTTCCCCAGTCAAGTAGTGACTCACAGCCTTTGGTGGGATATATTCAATATTACAAAGAAATTAATAGAGGAAACGTATTTACTTCTACGCCACAAATGAAAATGTGGCAAAACTTCTGACAAATATGTCAGCTAAACGTCAAGAACGGGCAACAACAAATGGGCGTCATCAAAAATTCCGTTTGTGACATTCTAGTCCTGAATTTTGAAACCGCTTAGGGACTGTCTCCGTATTAGATCTACCGTTTTGTTAGCTATCCTTTTCTAATGCATTGTTTAAATAAGGAGAGTATACTTACCGGTGAATCCTTTAAATATTTATGGTCAAACACAGATAATTTTAATGAGGTAGAGGAGAGGGTGAAAGTGGTTTTTTTCAGTGGCGTAGCCCGGTTTCAAGGACAGTGAAGACACATGTATACAAAGAGCGTTTATTTAAAGAAAAAAGCAACCACAGCTCCTTATAGAGATGTAGGGTACATACAACCTGCAGCGAAAATTTTCCCAAAAACGAACTTCTGCCTATAATGAAACTCGAAAAACTCCATTTTTACAATCGGTGGCAGATGGACAGTGCGGTAGTAAATAATTGTTTTACACTTTTATTACCAGATTCTAGACTGAGCTAGAGCTAGCTATTAGATAGCTAAGATGCTATAACTATTATACATTGTTGGTTAAGAAAAAACGTGAAAATACATATTGGATCTTAAGATATATAGATGTCAGGAACTTTCTGTTTTATTGAAAATTCATTTGAGATATGTCTAGTGAAGTCACTGGTTATTTTATATCTCCGTAACAAAAATTTTTATTTTAAAGGCAATCACAGTACGGAATACTAATGGCGCAAATCCAATTTGCACTTGGCCGATTTTTTATTCTAAATTTCAAAAGTCTGACAACACTAGACATTGGCTCGATTCGTTAGTAGTCGATACAATAAACCAGTTTTCAGGACAATTGTATGATGTAAATATGCGGATGCTTGGTAAATCACTACCGATTTTTTTTTTATTTAAGTGCATCATTAACCTTAAATGGCAAATGGATCAGTTCTTAACAATTCAATCTTAAAATATAAAAATCTACAATATTCAGTAGTCCAAACAAGACATTTGATATTTTGAGGTTACGTTTGTTTGTTTAAGTTCGTTTATTTATAAGTAATAAAATATGATCAACAGTGAAGAGCCGCCAAATAAAAAATTAAAAATAAGCCGTAATGAAGGTAATATAATACGTGTAAACTACTAATATTACGTTTTTAATGAGGAAATTCAATTTTAGAGCCACCAAATGTTGAGATTAAAACAGAGCCTCAATCGGCACCTACTCAACAAGGTAAGGTTTTTTGAATAAACTCGCAAGATCTCTTTTTACTAAGCAATTAATTTTAGGCCCTAAAATTCCAAGACTCTGCCCCTACTTAGACACAATTAACAGGCAATATTTGGATTTTGATTTTGAAAAATTGTGTTCAGTTTCTTTGACTAGAATTAATGTATACTGTTGCTTAGTTTGTGGAAAGTATTTTCAAGGCAGAGGTACTAATACCCACGCTTATACTCACTCAGTTGCAGAGGGACATCATGTGTATTTAAATTTACATACATTGAAGTTTTATTGTTTACCAGATAATTACGAAATCATTGGTGAGTTCTTTCTCTCTTAATTTATTTAAGTAATTTAAGTAAAAATGCTTTCTATTTTATTGTAGATTCATCTCTGGATGACATTAAATATGTTCTGAATCCAACTTTTACTGAAGGGCATATAAAAAATCTTGACAACAGTACCAAACTTTCAAGAGCCATAGATGGATCGCTTTATACTCCTGGCATTGTAGGACTTAATAATATTAAGGCTAATGATTATTGTAATGTTGTTTTACAGGTAAAAATTTTTCTATTTATTTATTTACTGCACTTTACAGATTGATCACAGAGATCTTTCCAATTACAAAGTACTAGAACTTAAATTAATTTAAATAATATTACATAATAATCTACATACACTTAAAACAACGCACGCAATTTAGTTTTTGAAAAGACTGCACTTATCGTTAAATATATCTACACTATTCTGAATTCCATTGTATAGCATGCGAGCATTATACAATGGACATCCCAGGTGATGGTTATTATGGGCTACATCTGATATATAGAAAGTGCTATGATTTCTTGTGTACGTTGGCATACTAAAATATAAGTTGGACAGAAAAGCCGGGTCATCAATGAGACCATTCACTACTTTGTACAAGTAGAGCATGCAACATTGTTTTCTATGTTTCTCTAAGATTACCATCCCATAGTGTTCATGCAACAGTGTAGAAGAGGTCATAGAGTTATATGAACCAGTTTTTTTATAATGCATCTAATGCATCATTTTATTCTGTATTATTTGAAGTATTCACTTGTGACAATTATAAAAGTGTGACCATACTATACTCGCATATTCTAACATACTTCTAACATAGGATATGTATAGCTGTTTTATGCAATTTGTACTTCTAAAATCTTTTGTGCTTCTGACAATTAAGCCATACATTTTGTTCGCTTTGCTTGCTGTATAACTTACATGATAGTTAAACATTAATTTGGAATCAAACATCACCCCTAAGTCCTTTATCTTATCCTCATACAAGAGTGGGACATTCTCAATGCCGTATGTAAACTTTATCGGCTTCAGTTTTCTAGTATAAGAAACAACAGTACACTTACACTAAAGTAAATCTTATTGTCAATTGCCCATTTTGCAACGTTGTCTATATCATTCTGCAAAATCCGGCAGTCAGCAGGCGATCTGATTTCATAATAAAGTTTTGTTGTCAGCAAATAACAGGCAGGATGCATTTTTAACTACACCAGTGACGCCGTTGATATAGAGTAAAAAGAGCAGAGGTCCTAGGTTGGACCCCTGCAGAATCCCAGATGTAGGTGTAAAAGGTTTGGACTCATACCCCTTTATCTTTACTACATGTTCACGATTATAAAGGTAAGATTCTAAAAACTCCATTAAATTCACGTGGAATCCAAAATCCTTCTCCAGCTTCTTCAACAGCATTGCAAATGAGACCTTATCGAATGCCTTTTCAAAGTCTGTATATACAATATCCATTTGGCTGCGCCGATTTAAGACATCTGACGTTGCCTGCGTTACCGCTAATAAATTACTAATGACAGATCTATTAATTATGAAAAATTATTTTTTTATGTATAAGCTTTTTTATTTTTTTTAAATCACTTTATTTATCGTAAAGAGTAAACTCTTATAAACAAGCTTCCATATCATTAACATAATTTGGCACTTAAAAGAATAATCTAGAGATAAACATACAGGATAAAATGTCAAAAACAATTAAGTTAGCTAAACATAATAACATCATATTCAGTTCAAAAAAAAATAATTGGGAAAATCATTGAAATTATACTAAATAAAAAATAAATTATAATTATTTGAACAAACACAGGTCCATCCAAGCACCCAAGAACTTGGTTTGAAGTCTTATGGGAAATGGTATATGATTTTCAGTTATTTCAGATTTAAAAGTAATTATGTTCATTTTATTGATATTGAGACTAACCAAATTAGTCTATCATCAGGATTGAATTTTTTGCACATCGGCAGACATGCTTCTCATTAACACTTAATTTTAATAGCCCTTAAATTGTCCCTTTAATCAACTATCTGTTTATACTTAGGGTCATGATTAACAATGTAAATAAGAACAAATTTTTTAATCCAGTTAGATGTCCCAGAGTTATTCCAATTTGGTATGGTCTCACCCCAAAAAATATGATTTAATTATCCAAGTTCCAGATTATCAAAGTTGCGTTTTGGTATTTTTTGTTTTCAATTATAGGCACTAACTCTGAGCTTCATATTACTCAGGTACAGATCTCCAGTAGTTGATGTGCAACCCCCTGTATTTCTTTTCTTTTGATGAAAATGTATATCATAATCCTGTGTTTACTTTCAGTTGAGTCACATAATGCATAGTACAATATACAGTATGGAGCAAAACAGTCATAAATGTACCCATTGAAGAAAAATTTAGTGAAATAATACTTTGAGATTGAAAAAGAGAGATAAAATTGAAGAGTGTTGTACAGGGTGAGTCAACGATAGAGTAAAGTTCATTATCCCATTTGTTTCGGTAATGAAATTGTATTTAATAGTTTTAGGGAATGTTAAGGTGCACAGTTTAAAATTATTTTTGATTATACAGGGTACTTAAATTCTGCATAAAATTTTATAACTTTTTTTATTAATATTATATATCTAAACGTACTAGTTTTTCTAATATTTTAATTTAAAAAAAAAAATACTAGTTTTCAGTTTTGTAAAAAATTGCCAGTAGCGCCATTCTTTCTGAAGGTTCTCATAATTGGTATGAGCGTCCTATAGAGATAAAAAAAATATATATATGTAAAGAAATTTGAGTTAGATGCTACAGGATGTTCAAAATAAATTTAAGCATTTCAACTATTTTAAATTGAAAAATCTCAAATTTTTTAAATAGCACACCGTATATATTATTATTTTTTTTGATAGATTTTACAAATCCCTCCAACTTTTATTAAGTATATCATATACCTATTTCTAATAGTTTTCGATTTATTTTGAATTATTCAATTTTTACCCTTGTTTTTAATACACTTACGCTATAAACATAGTTGCTAAGATGAAACAAAAATGTAGGCATTGTCAAATTTTGACATGTCTTTTAAGCAAGTTTAATTTGTTGTAGTAAGTGACGTATAAAGGTAATAGTTACGAATTTTCCTAAAAATGAATTACTTGTTTATATACTGGGCGAGGCGGGAAAAAATTATCTTTTAGCAGTAAGATTTTACAGAGCGAAGTACCCTAATAGACGTATACCATCTGGAAAATCTTTTCAGTGCTTAATGGAACGGTTTGATGGTAGTGGTAGCGTTGAGTATATGAAACGGAAAGTTGTAAACCAGAATGCTACCAATGAGGAAAAAGAAATGGAGATTTTTATTTCATGTTGAAGATAATCCCCAGGTCAGCAGCAGTCAGCTAGCTGACTTATCCCAATCTACGGCTAATCGCACCACGAGCAAATACAAGTATCACCTCCTTCATATGGAACTACACCAAGAACTTCAAGACCGTGATTAAATTTTCGAATTATTGGTCCTTATTTTTTCCACGAACCGCTTAATGGGCTTAGATATCTAAATTTTTGCAAAACGAATTACCCCAGCTTCTTGAAGAAGGTAATAACTTTGAAAGGGAACAAATGTGGATTCAACAAGACGAAGTTCGTGCTCATTACCACTGGGAAGTTCGGGAATTTTTAAACGATCGTTACCCACAAAAATGGATCGGTAGGGATGGATTCATTCAGTGGCCCCCTCGATCATGTGACTTAACACCTTTAGACTCCTTTTTGTGGTGCTACATTAAAGATCGTGTTTATGTAAATGTGAAGGAAAATATGGTAAAACAACCCAACCTGTGTATTCAAGTAGACAGGCATATTTTTGAACTTTTATTACATCATAAGAATTAATCATAGATAAGTTAAACTATATTAAAATTATATCTGTTTATGTTTCCACAATAGCGTAAGTGTATTAAAAACGAGTAAAAATTGTAAAATTCAAAATAAATCAAAAACTATTAGAAATAGGTGTATGGAATACTTAATAAAAGTTGGAGAGTTTTGTAAAATCTATCAGAAAAAATAATAATATACAGGGTGTGCGGTTTAAAAAATTTGAGATTTTTCAATTTAAAATAGTCGAAACGTATAAATTTATTTTGAACACCCTGTAGCATCTAACTCAAATGTCTTTACATATAACTTTTTTTTTCGTCTCTATAGAATGCTCGTACCAATTATGAGTATTCCACCTTCAGAAACAATGGCGTTATTGGCAATTTTTTACAAAACTGAAAACTAGTATTTTTTTAAATAAGATGTTCAACTTAAAAAAACATATGTTATATCGGCCAGACTTTTTTGAAGTACCCTGTATACTCAAAAATAATTTTAAACTGTGCACCTTAATATTCCCTAAAACTATTGTATTTAACATTTTTTCGTCATTCCCGAAACAAATGAGATAATGAACTTTCCTCTACCGTTGACTCACCCTGTACAAGGAAAACATTTTCAACTTATTGAGGATTATGTGTATACACAGGTTCAAATTCATAACTGTGATGAAAGAAATTGCAAAAATGCTTCCTTCAAAAACATTGGTATCTCGGCAGAAACGTTCTGTTTCTGGGTACAAAAGTAACAGACTGATTGCCTGTACTAGTATTTTATGCTCATCAAAAAAACTGCTTGTCCAAGTGCGTCGAAGACATCTTATCTAAAGCACTGCTGGTTTATTATCAGAGTGAGTAAAATACATGGATAGATTAACAATTGTTTACAACCTGGCTTAAAGAAGCATTTATTCCAGATTTTGAACCAAAACCTGTTAATAAATATTGAGCCTTTTAAAATCAAAATTGTGAAAATTGTTTTTATATTTTGAAAGAACTTTATAAAACCAAATATGTGCCATTTTTCTGGCCACACACACAAAAAATTGTGACAGGTAGTTTTCACAGGCAACAAATAGTAATATGATAGTGCAAGATCTGGGCTGTACAGTGGATGCATCAAAACTTCCCGGCCAAGCTCTCTCAATTTTTGCTGAGTCATCAAAGATGTAGGTGGTCTGGCATTGTCATGATAGAAGACTAGTTCCGGTCGATTTTTTCAATCTTGTCAACTGCTGACAGTAGAGTACAGAATCAATCGATTGGTCAGGCTACAGCAGCTCATGATGCATGATTCCCTTCTAATTCCACCAAACACACAGCATCACCTTTTCTGGAGTCAGTCTGGTCTTTGCCATCATTTGTGAACCTTGATGCTTTTCCGACCACGATTTTTTTCACACACCCTTTTTGTTGACTAGTTCCGGTATATTTTTTTTTAGTTTCAGCAGTTCATTTTATTACCTATGTTTTTTTTATACAATGAAATACTTACAGAGCAACAACTCCAAATAGTATAACAATAATCACAGATACAAAAAAATAAAAAAGAAAAGAATGCACATACAATAATTTACAAAAAGAAGTAAAAACAAAGATGACAGATAAATTGTTACTTTCGTTGCCTTAGAGTTACTGTATTAATACATCTATACCTTATTTTGTTTTTAAATGTTATCATA
This sequence comes from Pachyrhynchus sulphureomaculatus, assembly GCA_019049505.1. NCBI lineage: Eukaryota > Metazoa > Arthropoda > Insecta > Coleoptera > Curculionidae > Pachyrhynchus > Pachyrhynchus sulphureomaculatus. Next base: position 102,295,438 of record CM032451.1, read on the forward strand.
CTATATCTAAACAAATCTAAATCACTAAAATTTGCATTATAATTACTTAACAGTCTATTAGAAAAACTTTGTGTTCCATACATAGTACGATGAAAAGTGGTATAAAAAGTTGTTGAGATCTAGTGGTCCTGTTTGGAATCCAAAAATCAATATAGGATAGCAGAGTATGACAGTTTATCTGACAGTTAAGCAATTTGTACAAGAATAAAACTAAAGCATTGCATCTTCGTGTTTCAAGTGTTTCTATACCTACTAATTGAATACGCGTCAAGTACGGTACATTGCTGTAGGGAAACTTTAGTTTGTATAAAATGAACTTTGCAAACTTATTTTGTACAGACTCCAGACGATTAATATGACAGTTATAAATAGGACCCCATATGACACTATTATACTCCAAAACACTCCTAACAAGACAATTATACATAAACTTAATAGCTCCAGTACCTCAGATATAACAGGTACGACTTAGAAAACCCAACCCACGAGATGCTTTCAGTAATATATTATCAATGTGACTATTGAAAGCCAAGTCACTGCTAAAAATCACACCCAAATCATTAAAACTATCAACAGCTTGTAAAGGCTTGCTATCTAAAAAATAATCAAAATTAATAAGATCTTTGCGTTTATAAATATTAAGAATCCTACATTTTGCGGTATTAATTTCTAAGTTATTTAAGGAACACCATTTGACTAGCTTGTTCAAATCAGTTTGTATGTCTACACAGTCTTTTGAAGAATCAACCGCACAGAAAAGTTTAAGATCGTCGGCGTACAGTAAACATTTACATTTTCGAAAAACAGAGGTAACACTATTAATAAATATTAAAAATAAGACCGGACCTAGGTGAGATCCCTGTGGTATACCCGAAAACACATTTATTTCACGGGATACGGTACTACCAACTTTAACACACTGTTGCCGTTTGGTTAAATAGGACTCAATCCATTGAATATATGGCCCGCGCACACCCAGCCTAGACAGTTTTTTGATGAGTAATCGGTGGGATACCCTATCGAAGACCTTGGTCAGGTCTGTGTGATGGCATCGACCTGAGAACCACTCTCGAGGGCGTTCACAACGTAGTCCTGAAATACTCTTCGATTTGTACCTTTAAAAAACCATGTTGTTCGACTGCTATGTGGAATTTGAAAGCTTCAAACAGCTCATCCGTTATTAGGAATTCAAAAATCTTAGATAATATGGGCAGTAACGAAATCCCTCTATAGTTTTTAATATCCTTCTTTGAACCAGACTTGAATATCGGAACAACCCATGAAAGCTTGCACAGCCTAGGAAATGAACCATGATCAAACGAAGATTGATAAAGAAGGCTCAGAGGAAGTGCCAAAGAATCACAACACTTCTTAAGGAACGATGCTGGTAATCCATCTGGTCCTCTACTCTTGGTGGTGTCCAAGCTGTGGAGTTTTTTCCATACATCATCTCGGCCAAAGGAATGTCGTGCAAGACTCACACACTCATTTTCGGTGACAACAGCCAAGTCAATCCCCCTATCCGACTAGTAGCAGCTCTCAGAGTGATCTGCGAAAGCGTTGGCAATATCTTTGGTTGTTTGTTTGATGTTCTTATTTAACTCCATGGTAGTGGGGATACCATAGCCCTTTTTTAATGAGTTAACAAAGACCCAAAAGATTTTGATGTTCTTAGGAATCATTTGTTCCGTGTTAGTAACATACAAAAGATAGCTAACCTGAATAAAATGTTTTGACGCCCTACGTAGCTTGGAGTATTGTCTATAGTCCTTCAGTGATTTTGTAACTTTAAATTTTTGATTCTTCCTAGAGATTATTAGTATCTGCTGTATACCATCGGAGATATTTCCTCTCTTTGATGATGATGCATGATTCCCTACCAATGCTACCACACCCACATCACCTTCTTTGGCGTCAATTCGGGCTTTACCGTCATTTGTGAAGCTTCATCCATTTTCGACTACGATCTTTTTTGCACGTTGTGTCGTACATGATCAACCGTGTTCAATCGCTTCAGAAATAGCTCGATTTTGTTACATTTCTGTAGGGATTCGCAGATGGAAATTCGACCAAGTAACGACCAAATCATGTAACAGGCGCTCTAAATTAAGTCTGAATGAACGATTTCCAACAGTTTTTGCACGTTTACTACTGGCAAATGTCAGCTTTCAACTGACGCTAAGTATGATCCGATGTGACTTACATTAATTGAGATATTTTACATCTAATGAGAAAAAGGCTCAAAACTTTTTCGGCAACCTAATATAGCGACTAACATACATAAATATTTAAACAATATTATATCAGTTAAAAAAAATAGTCAGTATTCAAACCAAACCTCTACAACTGTACATGTGTGCCAGTTGTCTCGCGATTTATTTATTTATTTATTTACTGCACTTTACAGATTGATCACAGAGATCTTTCCAATTACAGAGTACTAGAACTTAAATTAATTTAAATAATATTACATAATAACCTACATACACTTATAACAACGCACGCAGTTTAGTTTTGAAAAGACTGCACTTATCATTAAACATATCTACACTATTCTGGATTCCATTGTATAGCATGCAAGCATTATACAATGGAGATCCCAGGTGATGGTTATTATGGGCTACATCTGATATATAGAAAGTGCTATGATTTGTGGTGTACGTTGGCACACTGAAATATAAGTTGGACAGAAATGCCGGGTCATCAATGAGACCATTCACTACTTTGTACAAGTAGAGCATGCAATATTGTTTTTCTACGTTTCTCTAAGGTTACTATCCCATAGCGTTCGTGCAACAGTGTAGAAGAAATCATAGAGTTATATGAACCGGTTTGTTTATAACGCATGTAACGCATCATTTTATTCTGTATCAATTGAAGTGTTCGCTTGTGACAATTATAAAAAGGGTGACCGTACTATACTCGCATATTCTAATATACTTCTAACTTAGGATATGTATAGCTGTTTTATACAAGTTGTACTTCTAAAATCTTTTGCGCTTCTGACAATTAAGCCATACATTTTATTCGCTTTGCTTGCTGTATAACTTACATAATATTTAAACGTCAATTTGGAATCAAAAATCACCCCTAAGTCCTTTATCCTATCCTCATACAGAAGTGGGACATTCTCAATACTATATGTAAACTTTATCGGCTTCAGTTTTCTAGTATAAGAAACAACAGTACACTTACTTACACTAAAGTAAATCTTATTGTCAAATTGCCCATTTTGCAACGTTGTCTATATCATTCTGCAAAATCCGGCAGTCAGCAAGCGACCTGATTTCATAATAAAGTTTTAAGTCGTCAGCAAATAACAGGCAGGATGCATTTTTAATTACATCAGTGATGCCGTTAATATAGAGTAAAAAAGAGCAGAGGTGCTAGGTTGGACCCCTGCGGAATCCCGGATGTAGGTGTAAAAGGTTTGGACTCATACCCCTTTATCTTTACTACATGTTCACGATTATAAAGGTAAGATTTTAAAAAACTCAATTAAATTCACGTGGAATCCAAAATCCTTCTCCAGCTTATTCAACAATATCGCAAATGAGACCTTATCGAATGCCTTTTCAAAGTCTGTATATACAATATCCATTTGGCCGCGCCGATTTTAGACATCTGACGTTGCCTGCGTCACCGCTAATAAATTACTAATAACAGATCTACCCTCCATAAAGCCGTGCTGATAAGTACTTATACTGTGACGAACCGACGTTGATATATTGTTATAAATAATCTTTTCAAAAACTTTAGCTGCCATTGGGAGTATTGCAATTGGTCGATAGATCTTTATATCGTTTTATCATGAACTTCCACAAATTTCTTATATTTTATTTAAGTCTACAAGAAGCCCACTTTGATGGGTTACACCTACTGATTCATTGTTAAGACTGAACAATTTTCAAGCATCTGTTTAATGTTACTGCTAAATATAATTGTATTAATCAAGATATGTATTTTAGGCTTTGTCACATGTTACCCCACTCAGGAATTACTTCCTCCGTGAAGAGAACTATGCAAAAGTTAAACGACCACCTGGAGACTCATCTTATCTTTTAGTTCAACGTTTCGGTGAACTAATGAGAAAATTATGGAATCCGAGAAATTTCAAGGCACATGTATCACCCCACGAGATGCTTCAAGCCGTTGTTTTGTGGAGTAAAAAAAGATTTCAATTTACCCAACAAGGTAAGGTGTCGTAAAGATTTCATCACGGTAATATTAAGGTTCTCTTTTTAGACACCATGTAATATGCTTTAAAGCAAATTTGAGCGACTTCTGTTTTATTTGTAACAGTTGTTAATAATTTTACAAAAACATAAGATATAGTAAATAAAATAAAATAATATGTTATTATTCTCAATAAAAATTGAGGAAAACAAAGTAAATATTTAAGCAATCGAACAGTTTCAAAAGATACAATAAAAACAACAAGAAAAACAAATAAACGAGACGATTCATATACTTAAACTAACCCTAGTAACAGCATCGATGTCGTCGTATACTTGAAATAACTACCAGGGTCTTCACTGCGCCAATTTTTTTTATAAAAATACTTTAAAATTTACTTTTTGAAAAATTTATTTTTCACTTTTACAAAATAATAATTTTACTTGAGTTACAATTTACAATTTCAATGGACACAGTAGCACCATATAGTATAACTTATTTTTAACTAACTTAGTAAGTAATTCATTGGATATTTATAATAAATTATATGTTGATTCAGCACCTAAACTGTGGAAATTGCTTATATATATATATATATATATATATATATATATATATATATATATATATATATATATATATATATATATGGTATATATATATATATATATATATATATATATATATATATATGGTATATATATATATATATATATATATATATATATATATATATATATATATGGTATATATATATATATATATATATATATATATATATATATATATATATATATATATATGGTATATATATATATATATATATATATATATATATATATATATATATATATATATGGTATAGGTATATATATATATATATATATATATATATATATATATATATATATATATACCATATATATATATATATATATATATATATATATATATATGGTATATATATATATATATATATATATATATATATATATATATATATATATATATATATATATATATATATATATATGGTATATATATATATATATACGAGGCTGGTTTGAAAAGTCCATGCAAAAATAAAAACTACTTATGTGTTTGGGGTAAACCTTTTTTATTTTTCGACATAGTCTCCTTTTAGGCTTATACACTTCGTCCAACGATGTTCTAGTTTGTTGATCCCTTCCGAATAATAGGATTTGTCCAAGTCTGCAAAATATCCATTAGTGTCTGCAATCACCTCCTCGTTTGAATAAAATCTTTGTCCCGCCAGCCATTTCTTCAAATTGGGGAACAAATAGTAGTCCGAGGGAGCCAAGTCTGGAGAATAGGGGGGATGTGAAACGAGTTGGAATCCTATTTCCATTAATTTTGCGACCACAACTGCTGAGGTGTGTGCTCATGCGTTGTCGTGATGGAAAAGGACTTTCTTGTGGGCCAATCGCCGGCGTTTTTCTTGCAGCTCGGTTTTCAAACGGTCCAATAACGATGAATAATATTCACCTGTAATAGTTTTACCCTTTTCCAGATAGTCGATGAGGATTATCCCTTGCGAATCCCAAAAGACAGTCGCCATAACCTTTCCGGCCGAAGGAACGGTCTTCGCCTTTTTTGGTGCAGATTCTCCCTTGGTAACCCATTGTTTAGATTGTTGTTTGGTCTCAGAGTAATAGCTTTCTCATGTCCAAATGTTTATGCAAAATATTATGTACCCGTTCAGTCGAGATGCCCACAGCACTAGCAATCTCACGCACCTTAACTCTTCTGTCATCCATCACCATATCATGGATTTGATCGATGATTTCTGGAGTCGTAACCTCCACAGGCCGTCCAGAACGTTCAGCGTCACTTGTGCCCATATAGCCAGTCCGAAAATTTTGAAACCAGTTATAAACTGTTCTAATCGAAGGTGCAGAGTCACCATAATGTTTATCAAGCTTCTCTTTAGTCTCCTGAGGCGTTTTGCCTTTTATAAAGTAATGTTTAATCACCACACGAAATTCTTTTTCGTCCATTTCTTGAAAATCACTCGACATTCTTGATTCACACGAATGCCAAACACAAAGAAATAGACCAATATGGCTGAAACTTGGTGTGCGTTCATTCAAGAGATGCTACTAACTAAACATGACCTCGATACGCGCCGGTGGTGCCATCTCTCGGACTTTGCACGAAATTTTTAAACCAGTCTCGTATATATATATATATATATATATATATATATATATATATATATATATATATGTGTGTATATATATATATATATATATATATATATATATATATATATATATATATATATATATATATATATATATATATATATATATATATATATATATTATATATATTATATATATATATATATATAAATATATATATATATATATATATATATATATATATATATATATATATATATATATATATATATATATATGTATGTACCTTCAAGCGGCAGCAGCAGCAACAAGAGCACTTGATAATGCCAAATGAGATTTAGGCGAAACGTCGTGCAAATTCATTGTTAGACGAACGGATTGAAACCCGGAATTTTATTATCCGAAATCATATGGACCAAAGTGATTTCAGATAATCGAAATTTCGGTTAATCCGAATTTTTTTATAAAATAGAAGTTTAGAATGAATACAACATTGCAGATTGACTTAAAAGCATTTATACAATATGCTATTACATACATAGGTATTTATTAAAACAAAGAATAGAACAATTAGTTTACTTATATTATGTATATGTACGGAAAATCGAAAATAAAACAGTTTCATTCTTAACTTTATTGTCTTAAAAATGAGGTAATTTTTAACTGCACTCGTTTTGCCTTAGTTCTGTTTTTGGTTGCAATGTCTCTCCAACGTTTGATAAGCAAAACGTCCGCGGCGGTTGCATTTGCTTGTTCTACATAAGTTAACGCTTTTTCTAGGGCCTCTAGTCCTTCTAAATGTGACATTTTTACTGGAATATGGTCAGTGGCTTCTACTTCGTTATCATCATCGTCATCACTGTCTATTTTATTAGCATTTTTGCAGACACTTAATTCTTGGTCAGTCATTTCATCTTCCACACTATTACTGTTTAACCATTCGCAAACATCGGTTTCCGTAACACTTTCACATCCTGATATTCTTGTAATAATTTGATGTAAACTTTCATTATCTTCTGTTTCTGCCTCTGAGTAATGTATCTCCTCTTGTGGAATCAATTTTGACCAAGATTTTTCCAGAGCACTACTCTTTATTTGATTCCAGGCTGAAGCTATCCAATATATAACATTTTTCAAATTTATCTTTTTTAGACAATCAGTAAGATTGTCACCTTCATCTACTTCTTCTAAAATATGTTCCAATAAGAAACGCCTGTAATTGCGTTTTAAATTTTCCAGTACACCCTGATCCATAGGCTGAATGAGAGAAGTTACAGCAGCAGATAAAAACATTGCTTTTATTTCCCCACTTTCAAGTTGCTCCGCACTTGGGTGAGTGGGGGCGTTATCTAGTAATAGAACACATTTTCTAGGATATCCATGTTCTTTAAAAAAAGTTCCACTTTGGGAATAAAATCTCCAAAAAACCAGTCTTTAAATATAGTCGCGTTTATCCAGGCATTGTTTTGATTTTTATACAAAACAGGAAAAGCATTGTGACGAATATTCTTAAAGGTTCGTAGATTTGCTGACTTACCAATACATAATAATGGGAGTTTGTGTCTTCCAGAAGCATTACTGCATGCTAGAACAGTAATACGTTCTTTGCTACGTTTGTAACAAGGTGCTCCCGCTTCCGTTTTTAAAGCTAAGGTATTTGACGGCAACATTTTGTAGTTCAAGCCTGTTTCCTCACAGTTATAGATTTGGTCTGGTTGTAAACCATGTTCTTTCATAAGCTGCTCAAAATTCTCTGCCATTTTTTTTGCAGCAGATAGATCAGCCAACAATATTTCTCCACAAACTTTCAGTTGACGTACATGATATCATTTTTCACCTGTCTAGCCATCCATCACTTACAGAAAAATTTACAGGCGCTTCAATAACCAGCAACTCTTCGCTTAAACTCACTGCCTTATGTTTTAAAATTGTTCCTGAAATTGGTATTCCACGTTCTCGATTCTGTGTAAACCACAAAAATAAAGAATCATCCACTTTTCATACTTTTTCGTGCCTGTGTGGGCGATAACGAAACACTACATCATTTTTCAAGTTTTTCGCGATTTTTTCTCCACTCTGAAACAGTACTCACGGCTACACCTAAATCCTTCGCTATATTTTTAAGAAGTTCACCATTATCTAAATGTTGAATTGCTTCAAGTTTCTCTTTTTAAGGTAATAACGACACGTTTAAGCTCCATTTTGTAAAATATCTATTAAAAACGATAATGATAACTTATAACACTCGTAGACTAACCAAAACATAGACAGCGGTGAAATTCTAGACATCTGGGAGTCCCCGACTCGTTAAGAAAACCACTCATCGTCTGTTTCGAATAATGGAGATTTTTTCGTTTAATGAGAATACAATTTGCTTTTTAACAGTTTGTTTCGGATAAGCCGGATTTCAGATAATCCGGATATATATATATATATATATATATATATATATATATATATATATATATATATATATATATATGTAATATCATATTCATTAATCGGTACAGATGCTACAGACCGCATGATCTTCCATTTTCGATACGTTAAATTGTCAGTACTTTAACTCCCGTTAGTTTTAAGATATTATAGTTCTGTAAATTGATATGTCTTTAAAATAAACCATATTTATTTCAGGTGATCCTATTGATTTCCTATCGTGGTTTCTAAACGCTTTGCATAAAGCTTTAAATGGTACGAAAAAAAGAGATAGTTCAATAATTTATAAATCTTTTCTGGGAAATATGAAAATTTACACTAGGAAAATTCCGCCCATAGATTTGGATGATAAGCAGAAAAAATCCTTGATGCTGACTTACGAATATCAAGAAACGGTGGCTGATTCTACGTTTTTATATTTGACCTGTGATTTACCTCCACCGCCCTTGTTTATTGACGAGTTTAAAGAAAACATCATTCCTCAAGTAAGTAAAAACCGCGATATCTAAAATAAAATAATATAGTCGCCAAAATCCGGACAAATCAAACCTTTTTAAGGTAAAAAATTATTTCACATGCACTTAGGGCAGGGATGTTAAAGATACGGCCCGCGGGCCGCATCCGGCCCCCGGGACGTATCAATAAGGCCCGCGATCGCAATGTGTCACAGAAAGAAGAATCATGTTTTTTAGAGCTTTTAGACTTCACTCGATTCCTCTACGGAAGTTTTAAAATGCGCACACTACATTTATAAGTAATTTCAAGGGCAGCGCGTGCCTTGACAAGCGAGAGAGATAGACACTAACGCCATCTCTTAGCAACAAGCGGAAATACACTATTATTTTTGTTGAGAACAATAGAATCTTCCACGCGCTTCGAGTCTAGACTAGAACCTTCCTTATCGATATTATAAAGGAGTGCGTCGGCGCGACGTGAGTCAGTTGAGTGCGAGTCGAGTAATCGAAGCGATACGGTCGGAGAAGGATTTTAGTTGTACTGCGAAGTAGTGATTGTGAAGGTATTGTGCATTTGTTTGTGTCGTGCGCGTGCGATATCCATAATTGTTGTGTCGAGTTCCATAATTGTTACGATTTTGGCATAATGTCACAAAAACGTAAAGTTGAGTGTGTTTTTCAGTCTAAATGGGAAATTGCATATTTTTTCATAGAATGGAAAGGTAAACCACTGTGTTTGATTTGCAATCAAACAGTTGCTGTTTGTAAGGAGTTTAACTTGAAGAGACACTATGATACGAATCATAAATCAAAATTCGATTGTTACACTGAAAAAATAAAAATGGACACATTGTCATCTTTAAAATCTAAACTTCAAGGTCAACAATCGATGTTTACTAAAGCTAATACTGAGAGCGAAGATGCCCTGAAATCAAGTTTTATTATTGCATTAGAAATCGCGAAGAGATCAAACCTTTCACTGATGGTGATTTTATTAAAGACTGTATGTTGAAAGTTGCCGATGTTTCATTTCCATTTCAAAAGTCAATAATTCAAAATATTTCGCTGCAAGAAACACTGTTGCTTCAAGAATAAATGATTTATCTCAACATTTGGTTCTTCAACTGAAGGAGAAAATTAAGGAATTTACAAACTTTTCACTGGCTGTTGACGAGAGCACTGATACTGTTGATACAGCTCAACTTGCTGTTTTTATACGAGGTATTAACAGTAACTTTGAAATAACTGAAGAACTATTAAAGTGCGTTCCATTGACAGGTACTACAACAGCAAATGATATTTATTCTGCAATTGAGCATTTGATAGCAGAATATGAACTCGACTGGAATATACTTAGCAGCACAACTACGGATGGCGCTCCTGCCATGACTGGCAAACATTCGGGCGTTGTAACTAAATTAAAACAGAAAACATCAGGGAATTTTGTGGGATTTCACTGTATAATTCATCAGGAATCATTGGCATCCAAACATTTAAAAATGGACCATGTCATGCAACCTATAATTAAAATAGTAAATTTTATAAGGAGCAGAGGACTAAATCACCGACAGTTTCAGGCAGTTTTTTTACAAGATTTGGACTTCACCGAAGTTCGTTGGCTCCGTCGAGGAGTAGTTTTAGAAAAATTTTTGCATTACGTGACCCTATTCAAGCTTTCATGTTAGAAAAAAGGCAACCCAATTGATTATGACAATGACTGGTGGGTTGATTGTGCCTTTTTGGTAGATATGAATAAACACTTGACTGATCTGAATGTAAAGTTACAGGGTAAAAATCTGATTGTCACTCAAATGTATTCATGTATTCAAGCCTTTGAAACCAAGTTGAGGCTGTGGGAAAATCAGGTAAAAAATCAAACTTTGGATCATTTCCCTCATTTAAAATCATTTGGCACAGTGAACCAAAAAAATTGGATCAATATTCTGAACTTCTGCAAAATTTGATCACAGAATCGTTTTGAAGACTTTCACAAAATGAATGAAATGGAATTCCCAGTTTTCAAAAATCCATTCAATTTTGAAGCTTCACAGGCACCACTTCATTTGCAAATGGAGTTGATAGATCTTCAATCGGACAGTATTTTGAAAGAAAAATTTAAAGAGATTAACGCTCTTACATTTTATACACAATATTTTCAAGAGTTTGGATAACTACCCGGAATTAAAAAAAGCATGCAGCACGCATTCACTGCATGTTTGGTAGCACCTATTTATGTGAGCAGATGTTTTCCGTCATGAAAATAAATAAGAACAAACATCGCACAAGACTTTCGAATGGACATCTCCAATCAATTCTTAAAATAACTACAACGAATATGATACCTGACATCAATGAGCTTGTCAAAAACAAGAGAAGTCAGGTATCTGGATCCTCGAGCTCAAAATAATTACCCTCTTTTATAACTTTGATATAATTTTTAACAACCGTATATTATATACTATATAATTAAATAAATAAAATGTTATAATTCAGTACATTTTTTTTATTTGAATCTGGCCCGCCTACACATTCTAAATTTAATATATGGCCCTCTGCAAAATTGAGTTTGACACCTCTGACTTAGGGCATCTAGGTTAATAACAGTCATTCATTGTATCTCTCATTAGCTTGAACAACGGCCTCCATTGTCGGTCTGAAGCGCCAGCACGCCCTCTGTAATTCTGTGTTGGTTTTATTGGCGAACGCTGTCTCAGTAGCGGTCATTAATACTGTCACATTGAGATACCGAAACTTGTTGGTGACCTTTTCCACTACGCCTCATGCAGTCGGCCAAGAGATTCAAGTCTGAACTATTCGGAGGCCAAAATTCCTTGGACTAAAACATGTCAAAGTTGTCTAGGAGCCAGTTCGGGGCCGAGTGGCTCGTGTGAGCCGATGCACCGTCCTGGTGGAAAATATATAGCCTTATCCTCGCAATATCTTCTATCCACGGCTTCACTATACGATACAGAACTTTTAAATATACCTCTTTGATCACAGTTTCCCCTTTTTGGAAGAAATTTTGCCAACAACACAATTTTTTCGTCGTAGAAGAGTCTGATGCATCCGGCCGCTCCGTGTTTTAAAGAACAGATAAGCAGATTGCAGCGGGCTACTCGCTTTGTCTTGCCACCTTCAGAGAGCATCTGCCTTATCTTACCTATGTAGGAGTGGTATTGAAGGTCCTATTCGACAATTCTACGCATTTTTAACTCGCTTACATCCACAATTGACGCCCTAATGTTCTCATATGCTCTTCGCTCCAAGATCGAGATCCTATCGATGTACATCCTCTTTTTCGGTATATAAATGGGAATTCGGATCAAGTGTGACTCCCATTGCATTCATCATCGTTGAAAACGCAAGCGGCGATACATGTTGCAATTTCAACGATTATAGAACCACTCGGAATAAGTTTCGGACTAATTTTCCAAATCGGTTGTAGCTTTCGTTGTTATTCTGAGTGAAGCCACCGACGCATCTTTCTATTGAATATCCATTGCCGAGATCTTCATAGATTGGTCGTATAGCTGAAGCAACATTCTATGGTAAAGGCTAATAATCATGTTTGAATGATTCTAATTCATTCGCAGCTGCCGCTCGCTGCCAACAGCACCATGATTCTTCTCCAACTGGGCACTTCTCGTGTTACGGATTCTCATTCGTTGAACAGCAATGATCGTATGTGGCCCATATCGCATTATGCATATTTTCTACAGAATCGCAGACCATAATAGCTTTTCTTTTCCACCATGAGTTTTTTTTTTGTCTTTTGCCATCTTTTTCAACGACTTCTGCATTTTTCTTCATCCATTCTCAGAGTCGCGTGCCCATTCTCTTCTGAATGTGCCCAATGCATTATTTTTTAGTGACTTGATTATCACCGTAAGGTGCAGTCTTCAAAATCCCAGCGTAAGTTTTGGAGTCACCGTCTCCAATGTAGTTTTTATACTGCTCCTTATCTTTCTCCTCTGAACGCTTGACATTTCGACAACGGCATCGACTTCCATTCTTCCAGAAGAGCCCTCATGATTTGAACAGCATTTATCTTTATGAGTTTTATACCAGTCATATTCTTCAGTGTCTTTTTTCTTACTCCAAACTTCACACTCTTGGCAATACGAACTTTTCACGCAAATATCCAGAATTTTCCCAATATAATATCTGATCAGCGATGTCACGCCATACAAAAAAGTAAATCCTCGCTTCTTCCATGTTCCATCACCAGATACTGTCAATCCTGTAGAACTTGTATTATTTTTCTGTTGAGAAGTATTGTCTTTTTCTTCTGTAGCAGCACGTTGGAAAAATTTTTCGCCGACAGTTTTTATACAAGTATACATATGCTGTACGATAATGCCATAGAAACTCTGATGGAGGAAAACTGGCATATCCATTAATCCACAGAATTTTGTTGCACCTTTCAATCCTAATCCGAGCACTCTCATAACTAATAAAAAAACGTCTATTTATTTCATAAGAATGTCCGATAAAAAAGACTGGGATCGGGTACGAGTCGCGCACTTGTCACATACCATAGCAATCTTCAAACCAAGTCCTCGTTAAGTAGCAGTTTGAAATCTCACATTTCCATCACATTTTTTACACTTTACAAACTCGGAGATTGCTGCAATTACAAAATTCTGTAATCAGCCGATGGATCACACGGAACAACGATCTCCTCTTGGTTCTTGAATTCTTTCGCGGAGGCACTGAAATTGCTCTCATCAACCACAGCTGTTTTAGGATTAACAATGTTTTTCCTCTTCTTTGTTCTGGATTTTCGAATTTTTAAAGATGATCTCTTTTCTCTACTACAATTGCTTCGTTCCATTTTCACAGAGAAATCACGATAGTAAGTACAAACGAACGCACAATTTTACAGCTCAGCGGCGAATTTTATACTGACTAAGCACGTAACCTTCCTAAACACAGTAGAGTACAATAGATGATTAGGCAAAAAGAGCAGGTGTGTTTAAGAGTAGCTGCCGCTCATGTCTCTGCTCCGCCCAGTCTCAAACGCGCCGAATATTTGTCGGACCACCGTAAAAAAATTAAAGGTCTGGTAACCAATGAATACTTTAATACCTATAGTAAAGTACTGAAGCAAGTTATAAAATATGCCAAAAAAATATCATATAACAGCTTTATAAATTCTGCTGAAAACAAAGTTAAAGCTGCTTGGCAACTTGTAAAGACCCTTACAGGGAAAAAAGAAATAGTAACAATTTACTTCACAATTTTTCGAAAAAATTTAATGATCCGTTTAAGATAGTTAACAACCTAAATCACTACTTTATAAGCTCTTGTCCGAACATAAGTACAAATAAACACAATTATGTCTTTTCCCTTGATCGTTCTGTACGCTCTATTTATTTGAGACCAACTACCCCTCTGGAAGTGTCCAGGACAATAAAAAATCTAAAAAAAGTCAGTCGGAGATGATAATTTACCAATACGTGTTATTAGAGAGGTTACAGATTCTATCTCAGAGCCTTTATCCTATATCATTAATTTATGTTTTGATACAGGTGTATATACGTAGGTAAAATATTTGAAAAAATTATAAACAATAGGCAATAAATCTACAGTTAGAGCAGTTTATCAAACTTTAACTCATATACTAAGTTCTTTAAATAATAAGAAGCTCACGGTGGCAATGTGCATTGACCTGTCAAAGGCGTTTGATAGTGTCAATCATAATACCCTATGTTCCAAGCTGGAATTGAATGGTGTTCGGGGAAATGCGTTGAATTTGTTAGCATCCTACCCGGAAAATCGGACACAACAGGTTATGGAAATTGATGATTTTGGTAGGCCTATAATTTCCCACAAGATCGAGGTGTCGAGGGGTGTTCCTCAGGGATCAATATTAGGACCTCTCTTATACATTATATACAAGAATGAACTCAATAGAATATCCGGAGAATTTACTATACTTTACGCTGAAGACACTACATTGATTTTTAGTGAGGAGAGCCCGCACGCAATGCTGACCAGTGTGCAAGGGGGTGCGAAGCTCTTGATGGATACTTTTCGGCTCATGACTTATTAATAAACGCCCAAAAAATACAATGCCTATTTTTCGGCAATAGAATAGAAAAACACTTTATCTTTTACATATCGAAATATTAATATTCAATCGTCCAAACGTGTTTCCTTCTTGGGGGTGGAAATAGATCAGAGACTGGAGAGCGCATATTGAGAATGTTGCGTTGAATGTTTCAAGGTATTGCTATACTTTAAGAATTATTTCTGAAAATGTTGGAGTCGATGCTGCTCTGTCAGCTTATCATGCCTTTATACAGTCAAAAATAAGATACGGTCTTATCTTTTGGGGTAATTCACCGGAAATTGAAAGAGTTGTAATTCTTCAGAAAAAATGTATTAGAGGTATATTTGGAATGACTCCGCGTGATAGCTGTAGAAATGTGTTTAGAGACAGAAAGATCTTAACCATTCTTTCTATGTATATCTTGGACAGTTTTATGTTTGTTCACACCAACAGCGATATTTTTGAGACTTACATGAACAATCACAGGTATGCCACTAGACATAAATTGAATCTGCTTCCCGAAAAAGTGTAATTACAGCTACATACAGAAAAATGTTAATTATGTCATATTAAAGATATATAATAGTTTCCCAGAGAGTGTACGTGCGTTATGTAAAATGGAAGTAAAGAGATTTTTAACCAAATATCTTCTTCAAGGAGCTTATTACTCATTAAATGAATTTTTCTTAAGTCCAGTTGAAATTAGCACAGGGATTTGATAGCTCTGTCAGCAGAGGTGGTTTCTTGTCTTTTCCGTTGTTCCTCTTATTTCATTGTATCTTTGTTACTATATTGTAATTTTGCTTTTAAAGTGTTTTTACTTATTTGCTATTTTTTACTTTTCCTTTATTTAATTGTAGGTTATTGTAAACTTAGTTAACATTCTTTAATGCCTATTGGCTTATAAGTGTAACCTATTGTTACATGAAAACAAATAAAGTATTATCTATATATCTATCTACGAGGCTGGTTTGAAAAGTCCGTGCAAAAATAAAAACTACTTATGTGTTTGGGGTAAACCTTTTTTATTTTTCGACATAGTCTCCTTTTAGGCTTATACACTTCGTCCAACGATGTTCTAGTTTGTTGATCCCTTCCGAATAATAGGATTTGTCCAAGTCTGCAAAATATCCATTAGTGTCTGCAATCACCTCCTCGTTTGAATAAAATCTTTGTCCCGCCAACCATTTCTTCAAATTAGGGAACAAATAGTAGTCCGAGGGAGCCAAATCTGGAGAATAGGGGGGATGTGAAACGAGTTGGAATCCTATTTCCATTAATTTTGCGACCACAACTGCTGAGCTGTGTGCTGGTGCGTTGTCGTGATGGAAAAGAACTTTCTTGTGGGCCAATCGCGGGCGTTTTTCTTGCAGCTCGGTTTTCAAACGGTCCAATAACGATGAATAATATTCACCTGTAATAGTTTTACTCTTTTCCAAATAGTCGATGAGAATTATCCCTTGCGAATCCCAAAAGACAGTCGCCATAACCTTTCCGGCCGAAGGAACGGTCTTCGCCTTTTTTGGTGCAGATTCCCCCTTGGTAACCCATTGTTTAGATTGTTGTTTGGTCTCAGGAGTATAGTAATGTATCCATGTTTCATCCACAGTGACGAAACGACGCTTAAAGTCCCCCAGATTCTTCTGGAACAGCTGCAAACCATCCTTGCAATAATTCACACGATTCCGTTTTTGGTCAAGCGTGAGCAATCGCGGCACCCATCTTGCGGATAGCTTTCTCATGTCCAAATGTTTATGCAAAATATTATGTACCCGTTCAGTCGAGATGCCCACAGCA
Organism: Pachyrhynchus sulphureomaculatus; assembly: GCA_019049505.1. Taxonomy (NCBI): domain Eukaryota; kingdom Metazoa; phylum Arthropoda; class Insecta; order Coleoptera; family Curculionidae; genus Pachyrhynchus; species Pachyrhynchus sulphureomaculatus. The sequence continues at coordinate 102,312,525 of CM032451.1, forward strand.
CTAGCAATCTAACGCACCTTAACTCTTCTGTCATCCATCACCATATCATGGATTTGATCAATGATTTCTGGAGTCGTAACCTCCACAAGCCGTCCAGAACGTTCAGCGTCACTTGTGCCCATATGGCCAGTCCGAAAATTTTGAAACCACTTATAAACTGTTCTAATCGAAGGTGCAGAGTCACCATAATGTTTATCAAGCTTATCTTTAGTCTCCTGAGGCGTTTTGCCTTTTATAAAGTAATGTTTAATCACCGCACGAAATTCTTTTTCGTCCATTTCTTGAAAATCACTCGACTTCCTTGATTCACACGAATGCCAAACACAAAGAAATAGACCAATATGGCTGAAACTTGGTGTGCGTTCATTCAAGAGATGCTACTAACTAAACATGACCTCGATACGCGCCGGTGGTGCCATCTCTCGGACTTTGCACGGACTTTTCAAACCAGCCTCGTATGTACTGGAAAATCTATTTTTTGAAAATCATGACTAAGTATAACCCCTTAAATTCTACTTGGTTACTGTCACCGCAAAATAGAATTCCTTCCGAGTCTTAGTTTAGTTGAACAACTTCCTGCTGTTTGCGGATATTTGCGGATGGTCGATCGTTTAAAGTAAATCAAAAGATAAGCGTACTCTCATCTGCAAAGCTACACATTGGAGTCCTGGTTCTTTCCAGCAGATCGTTATTGTAAAGGATTGGCGTTGGTAGTGGAGGTATTAGAAAAAAACTTGCGACTTGTAGAGAACGCTCTTTGAAGAAACTCCAGAGTCATAAACAAAACCGTTCAGACATATCATAAGAGCGTAGCTTAGCCAACAATTCTTCATGCCAAACACGGTCAAATGGATTTGGATATATCAGGTTCTCCATAATTGCGTTGTTCCAAACATGTGTAACATAAGTTAGAAGATCTTCTCTTGATCTTTGCTTAATGGTCACTGATAATATTGAATTATTTTAGATAATTTGGAAGATTCTGATTGATAGTCTCGTTCGATATTATTGATTAATATTTGTTCGGTAGTTGGTTGGCAAGGTCTTGTTGCGTTTTTTTAGGTATCGGCTGAACTGTAGCGCATTTCCAGCAGAAGGGAAATAGATAAACATAGATCAACAGGAGATCTTCTGACTTATGTAACACATGTTTGGAACAACTCTTGACATATCCAAGGCATTCGACCGTGTTTGGCACGATGGATTGTTGGCTAAGCTACGCTCTTGTGGTATATCTGAAAAGTTCTGTTCGTGGCTCTCATGTTTCCTCAGAGAGCGTTCTTTACGAGTGGCGGTCGACGGATTTCTTTCTAACATCTTCACAATCAACGCCGGTGTCCCCAAGACTCCATACTAGTGGCATTCTGAATGATATCTTTCTCTTCTAACGACGAGAATAAATATTCATCGACACTTAGATCCAAGTATTTTTTTGTGATACATAATTGTAACTTGAAGCTCCTCTCCGTATTTTTTTTTTATCAATTTTTCTCAAAGAAGGTCTGACCAAAATCACTGTCATAATCCTCTCCATTATCAGCAGCTAATTTTTTTTAAAGTGTCGATATAGTACTGACACAAGAAAATAAAAAAGAGGTATCTCTTATTTCTTACTATGTTTTCGTCAATAAAATAGCAAATATCGGAAAAAGCCCGTTGGCGATAATTGAGCTTAATATGATAATCAGTTTTAGGCTTGTCTTCATATAACCTTAAAGAATTTAAATACTCAACTCTTTTTCATTTACATTAACGATCTGCTGGAAAAGACCGGAATCCAATCTACAGCTTTGCAGATGACAGTACGCTTTGTCTCTTCATTCACTTTGAACTGCTCAGCCGCAGACAGCAGGAGGTCGTTCAACTTAACAAAGACCTGGAAGAAATTCTATCTTGGGGTGACAGTAACTAAGTGGAATTTAACGCTACAAAAACCCAGGCGGCAGTTTTTTTTTCTAAAAAAGTTAACGTTGCTGAACCCGACATAATTATGTCAGGGCACTCCATTCCCCTAGCATCGTCGCTCAATTTGTTGGGCGTTAGTTTGGGGGCAAATATGTCCTGGTATGAATATGTTGCAGGCATAGCAAGGAGAGCTTCTCAAAAGTTAGGAATATTATTTCGAACCAGAACAACAACTGTTAATTCTTTACAAAGCTCAAATTCGGCCAACTATGGAATACTACTCCCATATTTGGGGCTCCGCTCCCAAACATACACTGCATTTGTTGGATTCTGTCCAGAGAAGAGCTCTGATTGGAGGCCCGGAACTGACCGGCGGCCTTGATTCACTGGAACATCGAAGAACGGTTGGCGACTCGAGTCTGCTCTACAAGTATTTTCATGGAAAGTGTTCAAAGGATGTAGCCCGCTTAATTCCTCCCAAAGCGGTGCATGTTAGAAATACACGTCGCGCTGGTGCTTCACATCCATATGAGGTTCAGCTTGTTACTCCGCGTACAACGCTTTTCAAGCAGTCTTTTATATGGAGAATATCATCCCTTTGAAATAATTTGCCCAGCGCTGTGTTTCCCAAAGAGTACAATTTACAGCGATTCAAGAGCAACGTGAATCGCTTTTTCCGCACACATGCAGCTCCTGGGCCTCTTTAGAGACTTCCCTGCAGCACGTGTGCTAGACCCATAAAAAAAATCCCTTTCTGTAAGATAGATTGAAAAATTTACGCAAAACTGGTGTCGGTTTATTCGCGCATTTTTAGAGTGCTATACCAGATATTTCATCAGCGTCAGAAGCTTTTTTAGTGTCTGGCTTCATTAAAATACATTTTATGACAGGCTCTCTGAAGATAATATCGGGCATCCTTGATTGCACACTGTCATTGGCCATTAGTTGGTGTTGTGGAGTAGAATGTGAAACAAACAGTTCAGCTCACAAGTTGGCTTTCTCAACAGAGCCACACAATGTGTTGTAAAATTATTTTATATCTGTGTATTTTTAGGTAAATCTTTATCAGCTTTTGGCCAAGTTTAATGGTCAAACAGAAAAGGAGTACAAAACGTATAAGGAGAACTTCATGAAGAGGTTCGAAATAACTAGGCTACCACCTTACTTGATTCTCTACATTAAGAGGTTTACGAAAAATACGTTTTTCGTTGAGAAAAATCCGACTATTGTTAACTTTCCTGTCAAGTAAGTAGCACGCTAAAATAACAAACCTAATTAACTTACAGTCGGTCAAGTATGAACGTGTCGCATATTGTTTATTAAAAATGTATTTATTTAAAAGTTTTTTTACGCCATTCGACAGTAAAGGATTACCATTAAAATGCTAATGATTCAGTAACTCTTCCAATTCCCATCACCGTCAATGATAGCCTAGCCTCTTCGGGACATAGTTTCGACGAGAATTTCCGCGTATTCTTGGGGCAAAGCATTTCCAAATTGCCCGATATGACGTGACAGCTTCACTGTGTAGACCTTTTTACTACGAGGCTTCTGTTTGATGTTTGACCACACGTTCTCGATTGGGTTTGCATCGGGCGGCTGGGATGGCCTACTCTGATGTTTGGGGTCATCCTCTTGAAGAATACACTCCTCATTTTAATCGACAAACCACCGTTTAGCAGTCAGTACTAATGCCTTGTTGCAAATCTGAAGCATTTTCTCAGCATTCAAATTGTTTTGTACGCATTTCTTACATGAAAGTCGGCCTAAACTTACTTCTTTAAAGCAAAATTCATGATTTTTTTTAGCCATCTTGACAAACTTTTATTGAAATATACTAAAGTGTATCTATTAGTACATGTTTTGAGGTACTTGTATATTTTTTTTATAAGAAAATCTTGAAAACTGGAGGAAATACAGCCGTTGCCCCAAAACATCTCTTTTTCATCACAGCTTGCGGTGAGCATGATAACTCCAGAAAGGCTTATCTGAAAACAAAAAATCAAAAAGATTTCATTAGTATATCACTATGGCTCCCTCGTGAACGAAGGGTATAGCAAAATATTAATACAGTGCCACCTCGATAATCCAGATCTCCATTAAACCGGATTCTTTAATAATCCGGACAAACATTTCTATTGCATTGTGTACTTTATAATCCGGATTTGATAGTACTAGGTAATCCGGACCTGCGTTTTTAGACATCTACTTAATTTAAACGACATGGGAAAACTAAAATCGATAGTGAAGGGATTCCTCTAACTTACAGTCTAATACATCTGGAATTCACACAAACTGTAGGTGCCTTTGATTTGCCTACAACGCATCGCGTATCGCGTCTAAAGATTAAGGACTTTGTAGTTGTTTGTTTATTGTCACAAGTACAACATACCTACGTTCTATTATGTGGTTCATATAAGTATGTAAACGTTTTTTTTACGTATATGTACCTACATATTAAAAATGCCTTCTAAAAGAAAACATATTACACTAACAATAAAACAAAAGTCCGATATATTAGAAAGACTAGTTCTTGGTGAAAGCGGAAAAGTGTTGGCAAATGAATACGGAGTAGGGACATCCACAATTTCGGATATAAAAAAGAAGCAAGGGAAAATCAAAAGGTATGTATATATGATTTATTTTAAAGATAATTTTGGACACTCACTATGGACGTGTAACTTCTTTTAGATTTATTTCCAAATGTGATTCCGGTCCTGGCGACAGAAAAACCTTATGAAGAGCCGAATATCCAGAAATGGAAACTCGTTTGTATACATGGTTTTGTACGCAACGATCAAGGCACGTCCGAATTTCCTATGAAATTTTATCAGGCAAAGCAAAACAGTTTTACACTGAAACCTACGGGAATGATAATTTTAGAGCTAGCAGAGGCTGGATTTCTAACTTCAGAAAAAGACATGGTATGCGTGCTTTATAAGTTTGTGGCGAAAAACTATCCGATGATGAAAGTCCCGTCGATCCTTTCCTAACTTTATTCGCAGATAAGATAAAAGAATTAAACCTTGGACCTACTCAAATATACAATGCTGATGAATCAGCTCTGTATTGGAAAATGTTGCCTAAAAAAACGCTGGTTCGTTCTCACGAAAAGACCGCACCAGGTCGAAAAATAAACAAAGAACGCGTTACCTTTCTAGCATGTTGCAATGCTGATGGATCACAAAAATTAGAGTTGTTAGTGATAGGAAAGGCAAAAAATCCGAGGGCCTTTAAAAATGTGAAGATATCGGTTGAGTACAAATCATCTGCCAATGCATCGATGACTACAGCAATTTTCTTAGACTGGTTCATCATTCTTTTATTCATCAAGTCAAAAGTCATTTAAGAAGTCTCAACTTGCCTGAAAGAGCCCGGCTAATCGTTGATAACGCTTTGAGCCATGGAACTATAGAAGAGCTGACTAGTGAAGATGGACAGTTTACAACATTATTTCTTCCACCAAATTGTACTGCACTTTTGCAGCCTATGGACCAGAATGCAATGAGACTGACAAAATTATTTTATCGGAAAAGTCTTTTAGCCCATATTTTATCAAATAATGAAGAGAACCTTGTTAGATTATTAAAAGGCATTAACCTAAAAGATGCTGTATGTCTTCTATGCAATTCATGGGAAGAAGTCTCCCCTGAAGTCTTGAAAAAGTGCTGGCACAAAATTATGGCTTATGTGGCAGATACCAACCCAGACACTGAATTTGATGCTGAAGATCTGATTCCTCTGAGTGAATTGCGGCACAATTTGCGTTCCCACGAATGAAGAAATGAAAGGTAAAGCCTGAAATTTTTCTTTTAGTATTTTTTTTGGTTAATTCGTAAATATTTAACAGATGTTTCAGATATGCTGAATGTTCTCACTGAGCAGAATCTCACGAACGTGGAAATATGTAATTGGCTTGAAAATGATGGAAGATTTGTTACCACTGGAAGACATAGATGGTACAGATGAACAACAAGAGAGTGATAATGAAGGTTCAGAGTTAAATAATAATACAAACCAGACTGTTAAGAACACTGTGAAGAATGATGAGGCAGTTAAAAGTTTCAGTGTGTGCATCAAATGGGCAGAAGAAAATGATATCCCTCTAAGTGATGTTCTTCTACTTCAAAGATTAAAAGAAATTGCTTTTAATGATGAACCAGAGAAGGGTCAAGCAAACAAAAATTACAAATTTTTTTTACAAAATAAGATAAAACTTGATAAGATATGCTTCTATTTTGAATATTATTCTATGTATGTACTATTTTTTAGTTGTTTCGTATTAAATGATTCGTTTTTTAATATAAATAATTCGGATCACCGCAGTTTTAATTAGTCCGGATTATCGAGGTCGCACTGTATTTAAAAAAATGGCGACGAGTTTTTTCCAAAAATTTCGATTTTAGAGGTTCCAAAATATATATATATATATATATATATATATATATATATATATATATATATATATACACATACATATACATACATACATACATATATACATACATACATACATACATACATATATATATATATATATATATATATATATATATATATATATATATATATATATATATATATATATATATATATATTACGTATTCAATCCAAAAAGCGACCAAAAGATTTTGCCTAGAAAATTGGGCTGCTGTCATTACAAAGCCTAAACTCCTGAAGGCAAGCTTGAATCTAACTAATAGGGTAAGTATAATTTCTCCACTTTCTCGACACGACACGCTTTTTATTAAATTTCATTCTAATGTTTCCAATTTTTTTGACTACCTAAATATCATGATCACAGGTTGTCCCAGAAATTTATGAATTAGAAATTACTCATACATTATCTAGTACTGCTTTTTTCGAAAATCACTTTTTGCCCATACACTCTGGAACTTCCTGTATAAAATATTAAATTATCTAAATAAACAAAAAATTAATCATAATAATAATAATAAAGCACGAATTTTCTATAAAAGTTTATGGACTAGATGAGGGATACTGGATTTACCTACATTACGTTAGCGTTAAAAAAAATAGAAATTTTGGTCCAAACAAAAACTCCTTCGTTGACGACGTTGCCATTGTAATTATAAATAAGCACATGAAACTTCAAATCGATTAGTGAAATGGTTTCCGAGATATCTTGCTCGCCGTAACGACACTTGAAAAACATAGTATCGAGATAATCGCGTTTAAAGTTTCAACCTTATGTTTTTGACGGATAAAATTAATTTTTTCGGACTTGAAATGATCGATTCCAGGGCTATAAAGGGTCCCGTCTGCATCTGGAACAGCCTCGAAAACGTCGACTTGATGTTGTCTACGAGCCATCTTTCCCTCTCTAGTGCCCTTTTGCGCACGTTGCTCGGCAGAAGACACAAGCTTCTCGTTCTGCTTCGCTACGAACTCATGGGCATGAGGGCCACAGGGTATCCCCAATGTTTCGAAAATCTTCAAAACTGCTACATTACCCTCATTGAAAATGCATGCAGATGTGTAAGCTGCTATTTGCACTTGCAAGTACACCTCCAGGAATATTCTTCGGGCTGATTTTCTAGACGAGTTGGTTATAACTAGAGACCGGATTATATGCAACATAAAAATCTTGAAATATGCATGAAAAATGCTTAAAATATGCATGAAAAGGGTCAAAATATGCAATATTAAATAATAATAAAAGTAGTAATTTTTAGTTTTTTATTTCAAAATCAGCATAAAATTAACAAGTTATCGACGATGTTTAAATTTAATTAACAATTATTTAACATTTTTTTAAAATTATTTAACATTTGTATTCTTGTACACGTAAACAATAAGGTATTGTTCCAAATGTTGGGTAGTAAGATTATGTCTTCGATCGCTTAAAATATTTTTATAAGTGGAAAAAGACCGTTTCACATCCACTGGGCAGTATTTGAATTTGGGTGCTATGTTAGCACTTATTGTTTCTGGCAAAAGTTCACCCGTCCCATTAATAAAACTATTAATTTGACACAAAGGTTCAAAGCCTGGGTTATTTCACAAAATGTTTTCAAACTTTTCTTTAACTCTACGCGGGAATACATCTGGCAATGTGGAGTTTATTTGACGGATTTTATTCATTAACTGAATTGATTCGGTTAACGCCAAACTTCGAGTTTCAAGCTTTTTAATACCCGCAGGTATGTGGGAAAAGTGAGTGCTAATCAAAGCTATGTTTTTTTTTAATATTAGAATCGTTATATGCTTCCTTGGATTGACGAACTGCCATAGCCTCTGCACTATCGAAGTCATTTACTACACCTTTGATGGCCTTGAAATATTCATTGTAAAATAGTACAGCTTCAATCCATGTTCCCCTTCGAGTTACCACTGGTTCGGGAGGTAAAGGCACATTTGGCAGTTTTTCTTTATAGGCGTTATTGCGACCACAATTGTCGGTAGTTTTATCAGCTGAAATCCAAATAATGTCATCCTTAAGTTCATTACGTATTTCTTCCAGAACATGTTGGTAAATTGTTGGTATGTAATTTTTACGCAGTGTTGAGTCTTTCTTCTGGTATTTTTTTATTCGAGCAATATTTTCGCAGAAAATCTTTGAATGTAGGATTTGTAAGTTTGTGGAGAGGAATATTACTTGCAAGCAATGCTTCACATAAATCCATGCTAAAGTGGTTTTGAACTTTGAATTGTTGTGGCTGTTACTTGATGGAAATGCATAACGAATGTAATGAAAGACTGATTTTGTCAAATTTCCACTTTATTTAGTTTCACAGAAACTGTATAACGCGTTTCGCTCAGACATCATCTTAAACGAACAAAAAGATACCTGTCTGGCCCATGGTAACTCACCTTTACTCAATTTATACAATTAATATTCGGAATGGATTTCTCAGCAATATTCATTAGCATATAGTATTAATTTTATTACCTATCTACCTTAGGGTATTTGTATAAATGTAACCACATTAATATTCAAATATCATTTTGTATCAGACGAAGCTATAGTATAGCGAAACGCGTCATACAGTTTCTGTGAAACTAAATAAAGTGGACATTTTACAAAATCAGTCTTTCATTACATTCTAAAGTGGTTTTTTGTTTGCCTATAGAAGTGGAATCACTGCTACTTGCTGCTGTTATAAGTTGTTGTCGTGGGCCTTTTTTTGCAATCGTGCGATAGACTTGTCTTGACATGCTGGTCAATTTGAAACTTTTTTACAAACTCGACAATATAAAACATTTCCGTCGTATGTAAATGTTCCAGGATAATCAGCTACCCACGAAGAGACACTTTCTTTGGGGGTGGCATGGTACACGTTAAACTTTAACACAACACGTTAAAAATTGCAAAAAGACTACACTGATGCAAGCGCGACAACAATAATGTTAAAAGTGATATCTTGTTTTAAAATAAAAATTCGTCTTCGAGAAAATTGTTTATTTGATCCACGCTCAAACAAATATTCTTAGAAAACTAACTTACTTATCACTTAATATCCCGACAAAGAAACAAAGGAATAAAATACCGTCGTAATTTTGGGTATTCCCTCGGCACTAGAACCTAATCGATGTTTAGACTATTGCAGGTAATGTCTCGGCGATAAGATCAGTTCCAGACGGCGACATTAACAATACCCTGAGCAATTCAATTGCCTAGTAATACCGAGAAATATTGTAAATATAGGAAAAATATGCATCATTACTAGATTTTGGGTAAAATATGCAATAATCGGTGAGAATGGTCTAAATATGCAAATGCATATGAAAATATGCAAATGCATATAACCCGGTCTCTAGTTATAACTCTCATTGTTATTCTGTGTAAACCCGCCTACACATCTTTGAAGCAATTTCTTCTTCGAAAGATCTTCAACGAGTTGACCAAGTGGTTTGAAAAAAAGCAGAGATCTATCATAAATGGGTTGTGTGTGGAAATTCCTAAAGTTTCAAGGTCATCTATTTACGTGATCATAACAGAACAGCTACGCTACAAAAAAATTCTCATCTCAATTCACTGGCGGCAACATTCTATGAAGAAGAGAATGGAAAGCTCGTCCACAGATATGACAAATGCCTCAATCGTCGGTGATTATATCGAAAAGTAACCATGTTGATACACAACTTTTGATAATAAATTTCTTTTATGTACACTTGTCTTATTTTTATGGACCATCGGAGGTTGAAAAAAAAACAGCCCTCGTACTAATGTACATTTACGTATACATGTCCCTGCGGAGCGAAGTAACGATACAGCCATCAAGGGCTACGCATGAAGACTAGCTCTTTCAGGTAGAGCGCTATATATGGCTATAACTTTGCTTCTAGTGCTCAGATCTTTCTGAAATTTTAAGGGAAAATTTTTAAGATAATTTAATAGGTAAGGTGAAAAGTTTTTGGTCTAGCTACTTAAAACACATTTTTTTTTTTTTGCAAAATTCGACTTTATTCATCAACATAGTCTCCTTCAAGAGCGATTCAATCAGTCCTACGCTTTTCTAACACTTTTATATCTTTCTTGTAGAAGGATTTGTCTTTGCCTTCAAAATAGGCCTCAATTTCGGCGATAACTTCTTCATTGGAGCCAAATCTCTTTCCCGCGAGCATTTTTTTGAGAGCTGTGAATAGATAATAGTCGCTGGGGGCCAATTCTGGAGAATACAGTAGATGAGGAAGCAATTCGAACTTCAATTCATGCAATTTTGCCATCGTAACCATTGGCTTGAGACACGGTGCATTGTCTTGATGAAAGAGCACATTTTTCTTGTTCATTTGGGGCCGTTTCTTTGCACTTTCTGCCTTCAAATGCACCAGTAACTTTATATAATATTCGCTATTGATGGTTTGTTCCTTCCAGCATAGTCGATGAAAGTTATTCCATGCGCATCCCAAAATACAGAAGCCAAAACCTTCCCAGCCGACTGTTGTGTCGTTGGTCGCTTGGGGGCTTTCTCCGGCTGCGTCCACTCAGCTGACTGCCGATTTGATTCCGGTGAGTAGTGGTGGATCCATGTTTCATCCATTGTCACATATAGCATGAAAAAATCTTTTTATTGCGCTTAAACAGGTCCAAACAGCGCTCAAAATCATCAACACGTTATTGTTTTTGGTCTACTGTAAGCAAACGCGGTACCCATTTCGAACAGAGCTTTCTCATGTCCAAATGTTCATTCAAAATATGACCAACGCGTTATTTTGATATCTTTAGGGTGTGAACTATCTCACACAATTTCACTTTACGGTCATCCAAAACACTTCTGGTTTTTTTTTTATGTTTTCCGATGTAACCACCTCATTTGGGTGTCCAGAGCGTTCAGCATTATTTGTGTCTGTACGACCGCGTTTAAATTCAGCATACCAAATGATAAGTGATTTTCCAGGGGCAGAGTCCCCGTAAGATATATCAAGCCATTGCTTTGCTTGAAAGGTATTTTTCCCATCAAAAACAGCACTTAATCAACACCCGAAATTCGATTTTTTCCATTATTTTGAAAATATCAAAAGTAGCGGCACTAAAACCACTGTAACTTGTAAACTAAACTAATCGTCGAAATGTCATGAAATTTTGACACGTATCGTTTGAAGGTTGGTACTTCCTAAAAATCATATGGATTTTTTGGAAAGGATTTATTTGTCGGACGAAAAACTTTTCAGCCTACGAGTTACTTTGAAAAAAAAATATAATATTTTTCCGACCCAAACAAATATAACACATGGGCTGAAAAGTCCCGGGCCTAACAAAGAAAACACGGTTTTTTTTTGGTTCAAAATTAGCTTTATTCATCAACGTAATCTCCATCAAGAGCAACGCAATCATTCCAGCGCCGCTCTAACATTTCAATACCACTTTTGTAGAACGATTTATCTTTTGCCTCAAAATAGGCCTCAGTTTCAGCGATAACCTCTTCATTCGTGCGAAATTTCTTACCGGCGAGCATTTTTTTCAGGTCTGCGAACAGCCAGTAGTCGCTGGGAGCCAAATCTGGCGAATACGGTGGATGTGGGAGCAATTCGAAGTTCAATTCATGTAGTTTTTGCCATTGTTTTGATTGACTTGTGACACGGTGCGTTGTCTTGATGAAACAAAATTTTTTCCTTTGCCATATGCGGTCGTTTCTTTGCAATTTCGGCCTTCAAACGCTCCAATAACGCTATATAATATTCACTGTTGATGGTATTTCCTTTCTCAAGATAGTCGATGAATATTACACCACGCACATCCCAAAATACCGAGGCAATAACCTTTCCAGCCGATTGTTGTGCTTTCGGGCGCTTTGGACGAGATTCACCAGTTGCTGTCCACTCAGATGACGATCGTTTTGATTCCGGAGTGAAGTGATGGATCCATGTTTCATCCATTGTCACATATCGACGCAAAAATTCCGGTTTGTTACGTTTAAACATGGCCAAACACTGCTCAGAATCATCAACACGTTCTTGTTTTTGATCAACAGTGAGCAAACGCGGCACCCACTTTGAACAGAGCTTTCTCATAGTCAAATGCTCATGCAATATAAAGCCAACACGTTCTTTTGATATCTTTACGATGTCAGCTAACTCACGCAACTTCACTTTTCGATCATTCAAAACGATTTTATGGATTTTTTGATGTTTTCTGGTGTTACCGCCTCATTTGGACGTCCACTGCGTTCTGCATCATCGGTGTCTCTACGACCACGTTTGAAGTCAGCAAACCAACGTTTTATTGTTGTTTCTGATGGAGCGGAGTCCCCATAACACTTTTCAAGCCATTGCTTCGCTTGAACGGTATTTTTCCCATCAAGAAGCAGTGTAAAATTAAAACACGAAATTGTTTTTGATCCATTGTTTTGAAAATAACAAAAGTAGCGTCACTCTTAGCACAATAACTCACAAACTAATGAATAGAATATCATGAAATTTTAACAGCTGTCTTTTGAAGGTTAGTATTAACTGAAAAAAAGGTGACTGCAATAAAACTAGCGCCATCTATGTGTTAGGCCCGGGACTTTTCAGCCCATGTGTTATATATCAGGTGTACAAGTATGAAATGCGGATTTCAGACAACAGATGGTGTACCAATGCAGTTTGTGCTATAAAGATTTGACACTGCGCCATTTTGTTGTGGCATCAACAAGTGTCAGACGCGTACGAGTAATAAATTCGAAAAGTGTGTGCACAGTGTTGTGTTGTTGTGTTCAATATGTCGAAATTTATACCGAACAAAGAGCATTCGCGGACAGCATTAATTTTTTGTTTTCATTTGAAGAAAACTGCTGTTGAATCATACCGATTACTTCAAGAAGCTTATGGTGAACATGCTCCATCGCAAGATACGTGTGAACGATGGTTTCGGTGTTTCAAAAGTGGTGACTTCGATGTTGCAGACAAGGAACGTGGAAAACCGCCAAAAAAATACGAAGATTTGGAATTGCATTGTTGGACGAAGATGATTGGCAAACACAAAAACAACTCGCCGAGCAATTAGGCGTTAGTCAATAAGCTGTTTCCAATACGAGAGATGAGAAAGATTCAGAAGACCGGTAGATGGGTACCACATGAGTTGAACGACAGGCAAATGGAAAAACGCAAAAACACGTGTCACATTTTGCTCGCTCGGTACAAAAGGAAGTCGTTTTTGCATCGTATAGTTACAAGGGATGAAAACTGGATTTATTTTGAGAATCCTAAACGCAAAAAATCATGGAGAAAGACGATGCTCTGTGTTTGGTGGGACCAGAGGGGCGTGGTCTATTATGAGCTGTAAAAACCTGGGGAAACGGTTAATACTAAACGTTACCGACAACAATTGACCGATTTGAACCGTTCGCTGCTTGAAAAAAAGCCAGAATCCCGCAAGAGGCAACACAAAGTCATTTTTTTTAAATGACAATGCTCCATCACATACGGCAAAAACAAGTTCGCGACAAGTTGGAAGCACTCAGCTGGGAAGTTCTACCCCAAGCGGCTTACTCACCAGACTTGGCTCCTTCCGATTACCACTTGTTGGCATCGATGGGTCACGCATTTGCTGAGCAGCGCTTTGGTTCGTACGAAGATCTGAAAAAATAGCTCGATGAATGGTTCGCAGCAAAAGGGGAAGATTTTTACTGACGTGATATTCACAAATTGTCCGAAAGATGGGAAAAATGTATAACAAGCGATGGAGCATACTTTATCATTCTTCCGAATTTAACATGTTTTTTCAGAAAAAAAATCTGCATTTCATATTTGTACACCTGGTAATATAACCCCTTAAATGTAGGCGATTTTATAAAGTGAGAGGTTTTATTCCGTCCTAAATCCACAGTACTTATTTTACTATTGCTTTTAGGAATGTAGACTTCGGCGAATTTCTCTCTCCTGAAGTGAAAGCCCAGCACAAAAATACCCTCTACGACTTGGTAGCGAACATCGTCCACGACGGCGAACCAAGTAAAGGTACCTACAGAGTCCATATCTTGCAGAAATCGACAGGCCAATGGTATGAAATGCAAGACTTACATGTAACTGATATTCTACCGCAAATGATCACGTTAACAGAGGCTTATATTCAGATTTATGAGCTTAGGACATAATGTGCGACTTGTGTGAATGTGTTAAAATAAGTAATATTTTATAAGAATAAAATATTTTAAAAATTTAATGTTTTGTGCTAGTCAGGATATTATCCTAGAATTCCTTATTCGCTCACAAAATATTTTAAATAATTATTTAAAAACAACACTGTTTATTTGTTTTATTTTTATTTATTAATTGTACTAGTTTAACAATTGTTTATGTTATGATGTTTTAAAGACGTTCGGAGCCGGCATTAAACTGTAGGTCCCCTTTGTCCATGTGGGAATACTTAAATACAGGCGAAAGCGAGGGGGTCGCTTGCGTCTAAATCTGATAAGAAGAAGACATAATGTTCATAGCACAGTAACCCCTATACAGTAGTGAAACTCAGGGGTAAAGTAAATCCCAAGATATAAGATCCTGCCTTTTTGCTTTTTCAATGGGACAATAAACGGTCCTATTAAGGTTTGGTGCATGGTTGCGAGGTATTACGATAAACGTATTTTTATTTTACCTGCTTTGTATACCGTCCTCACTTGCACCTGCAATCATATTGGATCTACTTTTACCTATATATTTACTACCTGGCAACCCGGTTTGGAGCCCTTTAAGTATTTGATAATATAGGCCTAATGACCACAGGTCTCCATTACGATTCAAAAAATACTTTTTATTATTTTTATTTTTAGTTTTACTTACAACTTACAACGTAATGGTTCTATTTTAATTATGTGGCGTCCGTGGGAAAATTGCAATAGTGGCTATCGCAAGAGAAAACATTTATCACTTGACGCTAAACAAATAGTGAAAAATGTTTACGACAGTTTGGTAAAAAGAAATTTGAATAAACAAAGTGCTTTGCAAGAAACCAGTGAACTAACAAAAACCCCAATTTCTACGATTAAGGATATTGTAGGAAAACCATCACTCAGGAACAGGAAAAAAACGGAAAGATTTTTAAATGCATCATGTAGACGATTGTAAAAAAGACGTCATCAGGAGAAAAAAATATATTCTATGTATGAAGAGCAGTTGGTGCCGACACTAGACAAAATAAAATTAAGACCGGTGCAGGATGGGATCAATATACATTGTGGCCGATCAACCCTTCACAGAATTCTCTTAAGAATGGGATTCACGTTTCGAAACATCAACAAAAGGCAAGTAGTGATGGAGTTACAAAGATTACGAATCTTGCGGCATACTTATTTACAAGAAACTAAAAAGTATCGATCAGAGAATTGGCCAATAATTTACCTTGACGAAACATGGTTCGATACCCATGACACTGCAAAAACGATGAGTTGACAGCAGACTAACGCACCTTCAAATAAAGGTAAACGGATAACCATTTTGCATGCTGGATCTGAAAAAGGCTGGGTTTCAAATTGTCTACTATTATCTGCAAAAAACATAAAAGATTCTAGTTTGGACTATCACGAAGACACGTCTGCGGAACTTTTTGAAAATTGGTTTCAAAATTCCCTTTTGCCAAATGTTCCCGAACAGAGTGTTATAGTTATGGACAATGCAAGTTACCATAGTCGCCTATGCAGCCAACACCAAATCGGAAATACAGGAATATATGTTAGAAAATGACATTTATTTTGACTTTAATTATAAAAAAAGTGATGATTTTGGAAGTTTCGAAAGACTATGAATTGAAAAAGAAATATGTTTCTGATAGTATGGCTAAGAAAATGGGACTAGGGGTGTTTTGCGGCTTCCTCCGTATTATTGTGTGTTTAATCCAATTGAACATATTTGGCATCAAGTTAAATCAAAAATAAGGGCACAAAATGTTTCTCCTACTTTAAGCGGGTCAGTGGTTGAATTGTGAAAGCTGGAAGAATTCCATTGAGCACGTTGTTAAAGTTGAAGATTCATATATTTATGTAAACAATATAAAACTACTGATAATTACTTCAGCTGATGACAGTGATGGTGAAACCGAATTAGGCTCAAGTTAAAATATTTTTTATTTATACAATATGTCCCCTCTTGTAAACCCCATTCATTCAAACTGTATCTTCTTATCCATTTGTTTTTACATGCATCTATAAATAAACATCTCCAAAAACACTTATTTATAATTTTAATTATTTGCATTAATGAATAAAATTCTTAAGTCCATCTCTGCAGTCAGAATTTTTATATTGCCCACTTAAAACGGCAAAAATCAGGATCTTATATTTTGGGACAGGAAAATCGGGTCTGCCATGTTAAAAAGGGGACCAGGGGGAGATTTTAAATAGAAATAATGTTACTGTGCAAGTTTTATCATTCAAAATCATAGATATTTGAAAATTTTTGATTTAATAAAATATCAAGTTAATGCATGAGTAATATAAAAAAAGAAAACAAAAAGAATTGCGCGCTTTGTTAGAAAAGAAATCAATACAAGTGAAAAACTTGACAGGAAGGCATTTTCAGGAAACATGTTGCAGACAAAAGTTTTAGCATTTTCTCCAGGTAATTGAATAGGCATATCAGATTTTGGGCCCAACGCTTTGTTGGGACTCTATAAAGCCCAAAAGTGAAAACTGAAACTAGAACCCAAATTTTTCAATACATATTTGAATTCAGCAAGGAATTTTATGTCCGAATACAAATTGAATGCTTGATTGGGCCTCATTGTAACTACAATAAAATCTAACTCTTATAAGGATCCTTACCTGTGTTATTAGCTTTTGACACGCGGAGTACTCTTTATCTAATCTTATATTAACGTCTGGATATGCATGGTCGAATAAATGACACTGATAAACAAAATTGTAACTTTGTCGTGCCACATGGACTTTTATGATATTTTTTACTTTAATAGATGGTTAGCAGTAAAAACAAACATTAAAAAAAATCTGTTAGCCAAGAATTTTATTCTCTTGTAATTTAAAATATTTCAAAAAACAATGACCTAAACCAAAAATGTAAAAAAGTTTTATTATGAAGTTACGATCTAAGATTTTCTAGCAAATTTAGATCCTGGTTGGTCCCTTTTGATTGTCCAGCAGTAATTTGCCAATATATTTGGGTTCCATTTGCCCTGGTAACGTTTTTCCATCATAGAAATGTCCTGATGGAACCTTTCTCCGTGCTCATCGCTCACAGCCCCCAAATTCTGAGGAAAAAAATCCAGGTGTGAGTCTAAAAAATGAATCTTGAGTGACATGTTGCAACCCAATGCTTGATAAGCCAACAAGAGCTCGCTAACCAACTCTCTGTAGCTCTCACGCTTAGGGTTACCCAAAACATTTGTAACAACATTCTTAACACGTTCAGTGCCGATATGAAAAGTGCGTCAATTAGCCGTGGCCGACCTGAACTTTAACCAATTCGACACCCGACGCGGTCCCGCGTCAGTGGCCATAGCTATTCACAACCTCCAAACATGTTTTAATTTTCCACTTGTTTTCGTTTATTTAGAGGGGATTAGAAGTAAATATACTAAAATATTTGAATATAAATTTATTTATTTACAAAATTAAAAAAAAAAATGTTTGTTATTAAAAGTAAAATAAAAAGAAAATTGAAAAAAAAAATCGTTATGAAGCAAGAGTACAATAATGTTCAATTGTGAAACATTCAGGGCAGAAGCCAGGAGTATTTACACATGTTTTACATTCGTAAATGGTATCAGTCCTTTTTTTTTATTTTTTGAGCATACAGTGCACCTTTTCCTGCATATTTCTCCTTTGGCGTTCCTTTTTAAGATTTTGGTAAGTCGGTGTGAGGGGGCTACTATATTTCTCCGCTTTTCAATATTGAGACATGAAAACACCTGTTTTGTTGGTTTACCAACAAGTGCGTAAATTATACTCAGTCTGTAGTCATACAGACTGAGTTTTTTGTCACTATATTTGTTAAATAGTAAATATGAGTTATGGATCATTTGCAAAAAAATGTGGATTGATAATTTTTTATACCATCTCATTGTTTTCTTTTCGCAGCTGTAATAAGACAGTAACTGGTCCTGCAAATCAATTCCACTCATAAATTTGTTGTATAAAGCCACCGCACTAGGTTTTTCTATGGTTGTGTGGCGTTTTGTTGTGACTTGGCAATTTTCCATGGTAGTTTCTGTGGAAATCATCATTACGTTTCTTTTGTCCTTCCACTTACCCACACATACTCCTTTCGAATTAAACCTTTCAATTACCTCTCCTTTTTTGAGGATTTTATTTTTAATTTCTTCAGGAATGCCAACTCTATCGACCCGCATGGTTCCAGTACAATTTGTTTTATTTTGTGCGAGTTTTTCTATTAGACTTATACTATTATAATAATTATCCATAAATAAACTATGGCCTGCATTCTTAAAATCATCTATCAGAGCCATAACAATTTTCTCAGCATGTCCAACTCCACCAAGAGTATCTGATTTTCCAGAATATATTATGGATCGTAAAACAAAACCGTTTGGTTCAGTCAGTAAATAGAATTTGACACCATATTTATGCCTTTTGTTTTTAATATAGACCCTAAAAAATAATCTTCCACACCACAACATTACGCTCTCATCTATGCATGAGTTTCTGTTTGGATAGTACAACTGCTTATTTTTTTTCATTGAAGTGGTCTATTACTGGCCTTATTTTGCACAACCAATCATCAGATTCTTCATTGCCAACTGGAAGGCACCTCATTATTTAAAAAAAATCTGTTACGGCTCATATAGGGCGCCAAAACCCAAGTTAAAAAGTGGGCCCTTTTTCCAGTAGTCTATAATCCTGCTTGCTCTAATGGTACCAGTGTGGAATAAAAGACCTAGAAATACCTTCAGTTCTGGGACATCAATCGGTTTCCACTTAGTTATACGGGATTGTTCTCGAACACCCGCACTTTGAAATACACACTCAGCATAGTCATTTGTTGCATTTACTATGAGTTCAAGAAATGTGTCAGTAAAATATAAATTAAAAAAATCTATTGGCTCTGTGCCAGTTAATATATCGCATCCCAAAAAAGAATTACTTTTTGTGAAGGGAAATTTTGTGATATTGCTGTTGTTACCTTCGAACCAACTTTCAATTTCTTGTCGCATCTCGTCCAAGGGAGTTGGGTCTTTACCTTCAAACATCTCTCTCATTTGCTCCTCTACTTCATCAAATTCATCTTCTTCAGTTCTGTCTACAACCGCAGGTTCACTAACAAAATTTTAATTAAATCAATCACCATCTTTGGGGAAGAAAAAGAAACTCTCTCCTGGCATACTTTTTGAATTATTTTTCCAATTATCAACGGCACAAAAACCTCCTTTCCCCATGATTATATAAATTGTTTATCGACCTTTTCGATCATTTTCACTTACAAACGTTTTTAATTCTCTTATTATACAAACTCTCTCTTCCTTCTATCTTTAAATTCATATAAACTACAATCACATCAACAAACGATCGACAATATATTTCAAAAGACACATTCCGAGATCAGATAAAAACATTGACCGGTCATCAATATCTTGTCACCAACTTGGAACTCACTTTCGCTACTGTGTTGAGTTTACTGTGCTTATAGTAAGACCGCAACATAAAATACTCACGCTATCAAGCGTTCCCTCTAGAAGCTAAATATCTTAAAAACTGCAAGGCCCGTCAGCCTCAGCAGCTTTCTGTTCAAAGTACTGGAAAGGCTCGTGGACAAACACATAAGGGTATCGCCGTTGGAGGCACAGTCGCTACATCCTAAATAAAAGTCAGGTAGACCACGGAAACGACGTTGCATCGAGTCGCAAGTAAAAATTGAGGACTTTAGAGCGTGGAAATAATTATCTGAGAGTCTCCACAGACCTCGACAGCGCACTCGATAATACATCCTTTGAATTGATTGGCAGGGCTGTCCAGCAAAGGAGGAGGTGGAAGACAGCGTGAAACGCTAGATGGATACATTCTTTCAAAGAGATCTTTGCTGAAAATAACACGTAGGCTAAAAAGCTTTTGATCTGACACATAGATGTCGCCCTTTTCAAAAAAATCCATATGATTTTTAGGAAGTACCAACCGTCAAACGATACATTTCAAAATTTCATGACATTTCTACGATTAGTTTACAAGTTACAGTGGTTTTAGTGACGCTTGATATTTTCAAAACAGTGAAAAAAATCGAATTTCGGCTGATATGGCCGAGTACCCTGCTAACTTTTTTGAGCAAGATAAAACCAAATTAAAAGTGACATTTATTTAAAAATATGCATAACAAAACATTTTTAAACAACCCTTTCTGGGTTATAATTTAAAACAATGAAAAAAAAACACCCTAATTTTTGACTGACTTTAAAATGTCTAAAAACGATACCTACGAATCGACCCCTCTAATCTTCTCCTCCAC
Source organism: Pachyrhynchus sulphureomaculatus (assembly GCA_019049505.1). Taxonomy (NCBI): domain Eukaryota; kingdom Metazoa; phylum Arthropoda; class Insecta; order Coleoptera; family Curculionidae; genus Pachyrhynchus; species Pachyrhynchus sulphureomaculatus. The sequence goes on from CM032451.1 coordinate 102,333,276, forward strand.
CCCTTTCGTTCTTTATTTGTTTGACTATAAATATGTAGACATAAAATTTATTTGTTTATATATATATATATATATATATATATATATATATATATATATATATATATATATATATATATATATATATATATAAATCTGAACACGAAAAGGAGCTTGACACTGCTCTCAACGAAACTTGTGGGATAACTACAGGCTGCATGAGACCTACACCACTCCCCCAATTGTACAAAGCAACAGACTTTACAACTCCTGCCAATCAAAGAGCAGCTGCAGAATACGTTGAAAGTTTTTAATGAGCGTCACGTTCTATGAAGCACAACAACCTCAGAAACAACTCATATCTAAGAAAACCTTCCTGGGCCATGTCGACATCGAACCTCCCAAAAGAACCACCAACCGGCCTTGACCTGGAGAAAGCTCGATAGAATCCGAACGGGCGTGGCATCAACAAAGTTAAATGGTGACTCCAGGACCCTCAAGATTGCCTTTGTGTGTGTAGCGAACGGCAGAATATGGTACACTTTCTTAGTGTTGCGTACAGAACAATTATAAGATCTGTCTATCCGTCGGTCACACCCAGTTTTTTTCGAAACTATTTGACATAGAATGTTGAAATTTGGCACTAATATGGGAATTTGTATTGCCATTAGAGCTGTGTAGTTTTGAAAGTTAAACTTTGACTTAAAGGGTCAGTTTTAGGGGGTGAAATCGGAAGTGAAAAAAAATTTACCAAGTCATCGAGTGGGGGTGTCAAATAAAAGCGACACGAGTTCAAAAATATATATAATGTAATACTTGCGCACACTTTTCTTTGTATTATTTTTAAAAATCATGAAAAATCGCTGTGTCCCCCCCCCTTATCTCGAAAAGTACTGACAACAAAATTTTGAAAAAATTCTAAAATATTCTCCACAGGGTGTAGATTGAACAAGAATCATCACGAGCGCATTACCTTTAATAATTTATCTGGTATACGAAAAAAAAAAAATTTAGGGTCATCAGTTTTCAGTAAAGATCGGAAAAAACTTTGTTAAAAACTCATTTTGGGGTGTGTTTTGTGAAATTATTGATCACTGTATACCTTCGTAACAAAAATTTTTATTTTAGAAGCAATCCACGTACGGAACACTAATTGCACTTGGCCTTTTTTTTTGTTTTACATTGCTTTGCTTTAGTGTCTGTGTGTTAATCTTTGATTTTTTTTTTTCTAGATTTTTGTAATTTTTTAGTTTTTATTTTGATTTCTTCTTGGAGGCAGCTCAAACTGGATGTTCATTATAACGAAATCTGCCTCTTGGCACTAGTCGGTCACTTCAGCCGTTTTTCTTGTTCCTAGTCCTAATTTTCCCACTATATTTTCCACTGCGCCTTTCCCCACCTTCTCGTTAAGATCAATCATGATCATATTTGTTTCCTCAGGTTTCATATGTTTTAAACTGTCCTTCATTGTTTGATAAAAGCCTTCAATTTCCTCTGCTGTGCTTTCATATGTTGGTTGGTCGGGTGGTGGTTGAAGGTTGTTCATATTGATTGGTTTTGCTTTTATTTTCAACAACCCAATGACACCGTTCTTAATTTTCTGACTTACGATGATTGCGCCACAATTCCTGTTTTATATCGTGTCGTCTCTAGAATAGTAGACACAATGTTCTTCCACTGTGGATTGACCGTTATTTGGCCAACGAGTTTCACTACAGCCAAGTATATCTATCTTGAGTCTTTTCATTTCCTTAATGATATTAGCTGTTTTCCGGGTTGGTACATATTCTGAACATTCCACTTATCCATTTTATGTTTCGTTTGTTAATTTGTGTAACCAGGGGATTCTTCGCTCCCTCTCTCCACTTAAGGAATGCCTAGGACTAACGGCCGTTTCTATTTTAACTATTTCCATTGAGATCTGGCTAGGGAAAATTAGTAGAGTGGTTTCCCGTGACCTTCTCCACCGATATGATTCTCACCACTCCATTTGGTTTCTGGATACACAACCATATTAATCTTCATGATTTGAGTCAGTCTTGGGACAGCCAGCTGATCCTCAGTTGCTAGTTTTGGTCTGCCCCGGGTATTTCATGTCCCCGGTGCCACCTATATCTGAGAGGCATTCCCGATCCTCCACCTTGGGAGGCGTTCCGCCCGATGGAGGACTAGCAACCCCACAGGGGCATAGTTTTACCCAAATTTGTACTTTAATAAGTTATATATCTGCTATTAAAAGAAGCAAATCTAAGTGAAAACACTGGTAGGCATTCCCAAAAAGTTTTACTACCTGTCCACGTGCGATCATTTAGGTTTTTAACGGCGCTGTACTGACGCGGGATACTGTATTTTTTTGCATAAGACAGTGTTGGAATTCTGTTCAGTGTTGCTGCATTCAATGTAGTTTCTTATGGATCGTTAATTTGGCGAGAAACGATGATAACGATTCTTTTTTGTGTCTGGGAAAATTCCTAATAAGATAAAGCTGGATGCTGGAACAAAACTTATTTTACAGAAGAGAGCTTTAGGATTAATTTGGAAGGTAGTTGTTAAACTGTACCTTACAGAATACAGATTGTTGACTATTCTTCTTGTAACTTTTAGAAAGTATAAACATAAAATTTTATCTATAATATTACCCTCACTTCAGTAACATAGGCAGAGGCAAAACATTTATTTGTCTATACCAATAAACACCAAACCACCAAATAAAAAATTAAATACTATACACTAGTGAGCAAAAAAATCGACTCAAACTATTTGGCTTCATTTAACAAAGATCCTAGAATTTAGTGTTCACATATTTTTTACGGATTTTAGTGTCATTTGAAAGCCCATTCTATTATCTTTCTAATGATACCAAATTCCATAGCATACATCATACTTTTTACTGATTAAAATGATTGAGGGAGGAGAACAAGGACTGAAAATAGGGGTAAGGGAAAAGAAAAATTAAACAAATTTTAAGTTTAAAAATTAAATTTATTGATAAAAACCAAAATCAATATTTTATCATACCTCTCCTAGCCCTTATTACTGCTTCCAGTCGGTTTTTCATGGAGCGGGTAAACTTTTTCACCACTGTCTGTGGGATTCTTCCCCACTTTTCCACCATCGCAACCTTTAAGTCCCTCAGCGAAGCGGGGGCTGGATTTCTGGCTCGAATCCTTCTTTTGACCTTATTCCACATGTGCTCGAATGGAATTAGGTCAGGATTCGGCGCAAGCCAGTCTAATGTGGGTATTCCCACTTCCGCCAAGTATTGCCGCACCGATGCAGCAGTATGTGGCATCGCATTGTGCATTAGCACGAAGCTAACAAATCCAGCGTAAGAAATGACGTGTTCCTGCAGGATCTCCTCGATGTACCGGTGAGCAGTTAATCCACCGCTATGAGTCTCATCAGTCACGAAAATCAAACCGGTTTTCGCATTCAGTGAGATGCCTCCTCGCACCATGACAGAACCTCCTCCGTAGGCGACCGTTTCGGTAATGCAGCATTGCGCACAGCGCTCTTCAGGCCTCCTATAGACTCGTCTTCTTCTATCATTGCCATGTAGGTACATTCTGGACTCGTCGAAGAATAAAACGGAGCGCTATTGCTCTAAGGTCCAGTCGACATATTCTGGGGCAAATCTGAGTCGCGCCGCTCCGAGGTACACCTTCTTCTTCCTGATCCTGGTCTCTGTGTAAAGACGTCAGTAGAATATATACCCTCTCCAAACTTAACGCGCTTATATAGGACATGGGTCTTTTACCACATCCTTTATTAACAATGTTTTAAGGATATTTCCCTTAATTTCTATGTCAAATTCGTAAAAAATATCGGTGAGCGTAAAATACTTTAGCTACCCTTAACGTCAGCAATATATCTAGAACTTTCTAATTCATTAATTTCTTTCTGCAAGGGCTGATCGTAAAGTTCTCTTATTTCTTAAAAATAGATAGCAACGTTTATTTTCAAAACCAAATACATGGTTTCGGCGTTTCAAAAGTGGCGACTTCGATGTTGCAAACAAGGAACGTGGAAAACCGCCAAAAAAATACGAAGATGTGGAATTGCAAGCATTGTTAGACGAAGATGATTCGCAAACATAAAAATAACTCGCCGAGCAATTGGGCGTTAGTCAACAAGCTGTTTCCAATCAGCTACGAGAGATGGGGAAGATTCAGAAGACCGGTAGATGGGTACCACGAGTTGAACGA
>CM032451.1:102342459-102352703 GCA_019049505.1 Pachyrhynchus sulphureomaculatus
AAGAAAAAACAATAATGCCACTTTCGAGTTCATTGATATATAGAAAATTCTCACCCTTCCTAGTTTTGATTTCAAATGTCTCTAAAACACTAAGCACCTCCTCAGCACTTCTTGGATTACTTCCTGGCAAAAATTTTCGTCTATGGTTATAAATGTTTTTGCTAATATATTCGACATCTTTTTCTGTTACTGTTTCAGGCAGCGTGTTTTGTAGTTCTTGTCGAATAATTTTAGATGGCCTTTCACTCATATGCTCTCCGACTTTTCTTTTGCAGGAATTACTAATTATTTGCCGATTCAGCTTCGTGTGTATGGAGTCCTTCACTTCTGGTAACTAAATTCTCGGGCCCAACGGCGAAGACTTTTGATTTGCAATATTTTTTTTGAACATCTCCAAAATGGTTCTCCGCATTTTAGCATCTTTTGTCGAAAGTAAGTGTAGTAATTCATACATAACATGTCCTTTCCTCGATTACTTTTTATTAACTTTGCTTCCATATTAGCAACACTTTAAAAAATATACGCACAACCAAGTAATAATCACAAATTAATAATATGTACTAAACTGATATGTAGAAGGGTTTAATAATGATTTAATTGAACAGGCCGGTGCGTACCAACACTCATTTATCAACCCTCATCTTCTACCTGTAAGTACTCGGTGTGGAATTTACTTCTGCAATTACAATCCCTTAAATATATCTAGGTCATAAACGGATTAGTGGTGTGGAAATTACCTGCGCCCATCGTAAGGAAGACGCAGCATTTTGTCGGTAACTGATACCAGTCGACGAGTTATATCTTATACCTCAATTTTAAATGGAATGGAAATACTTAATTTATAATACATTTTTAACTACATTTTACTTTCCATTTGATTTTGTTGCATTAAAAAAAAATCAATTTAGCGATAACAAAAACTTTTTATTAGGTATATAGTAAAGTCCAAAAGTATCCGGCCGAAACATGTTAAAAACAAGTCTAAACAGGTCTAACTCCGTCAACTCCCTATTGTATGTTCTCTTTAGCTGAAGTTATAATTTTGTGGCTCTACATTCAATAGAACTTGAGCCATTATGGTGAACAGAAATTCTGTTAAATTGTTTAAACTCGAGAATCCTGCAGTCATTAAATTTTTCACGAGAGAAGGCAAAAGTTTGGGATAAACTAATTAGATGCTATGTAAGGCGTCAACAGCTAAAAAAAAGGTTAAGAAGTCTCGACTAGGGCAAGATTCGACTGAAGATGTTGCTAGCCAAATCAGACTCCAAATATAATTAGGCTGGTGGAAAGAAAAAGTTCTAAATAGGCAACTAACAACTAAAGAATCATCAGAAAGTCAAGGTGGGGTACCTTAACTTCTACAGTACTATCTCGGTATGAATAATGTATATGCAAGATGTATTTCTAAATTTGGAAACGTTCTCTAAAAACACGACGTGTGGAATGCTATACTAAATTTTAGCATTTTGTGAGGGAGCAAAAAAATAGATGTGATTGACTCAATTGTAATTTCGGCTGTTTTAGGTCATGTTAAGGACAAATATTTAGATTTTTTTAATGGTATGGAACAGTTTCTTCTTTTTTTCTAAAATTGTAAAATAACATCGAAATAAACCATGATTAAATTAACTCCTTAAAGCCTCACGCCGAAAACTTTTGGATTTTACTAATTATATAATGTATAATGTTCTAGAACAAAGTATTTATATTCATATATAAGAAAATATGCTCTTTATATATATATATATATATATATATATATATATATATATATATATATATATATATATATATATATATATATGTGGGTCATTTCACGTCAACTGGGACATTGCTCTCCTTAAAATTAAACGCAACAGAAAATAACTTTGAAGGTAACAAACTGTTAGTGTGCTTAAGGGCTTTCAAATGAAACATGGCCTTTTTCGAAATTCAATATGGCGCCCACAGAATGGCGACTGTAATCAGAAAATTCAAGAAATTAATGTATACTATGGTAAAAAAAACCGAACATTTTGCGAAAAAATGTATAATTAGTGTCAGAATACTCGTTTATAAATATAGTATTTTAGTCCTTAAAATAAATCAATATGGCGGCTAAAATTTAAAAAAAAAATATAATAGAAAATTGAAAAAAAATTACTGCCTTAATATGGCGCTCTAATTTTAAAAATTTTAATAATTGTGTGATTTATTTATGGTTAAAACATAAAGACATAAATATATAATAAAATACAAGATGGTGTCAAAAAATTGGCGGGAAAATCCATAAAATAAAAAAAAATAATTCGTTGAAGAATAATAAACTTTTTCTAGGATACTAACAAAACAGCTTACTTTAATTTCAATTAAAAAAGAGTAAGACGAATAATAATGGTTGCTATACAAATGAAGCTCAAATGACAATGAAATAAATCAAAGATTAGATCAAAAACTTCAAGATTTAACGGAACCTTGTAAAGAAAGTTTGTAATCCGAAAAAAAAAAGGCCCAAAGCTTTGACTATCACACCAAAAACTTAAAAACGAAAGCGACAGCTCGTCTTGTGCTGTGCACAATAAACGAACATGGAACATGTTTTTAAATGCAATGTAACCCAACTTCGTTATGTAAGCTTGTAATGAATTTCATCACAGCAGAACTGTCGCTTTCGTTTCAAGTTCTTGGTGTGACAGTCAAAGCTTTGCGATACATTTTTTCGAATCACAACCTCCCTTTATATGTTTATATTAAGTCTCTATTAAGTTTTTGATCTAATTTTCTTTGATTTATTTCAGGGTGATTTGAGCTTCATTTGTGTAGCAACTCTTATTATTCGTCTTAATCTTTTTTTAATTGAAATTAAAGTAAGCTGTTTTTTTAGTATCATAGAAAAAGTTTATTATTCTTCGACGAATTCATTTTCTTTATTTTATATATTTTGCCCCCAATTTTTCGACACCATTTTGTATTTTATTTATTACTTAATTGTGTTATTTTTGTATCACTTATATTACTGTTCCCTTTACAATATTTTTTTTGCCACTCATTAATATCAATTTCGTCTAGAATTTTTTGTTTGACTAGCCATATTGCAATCGCCATTTTTAAATATTATGTCTCAAAATCATGTTTCATTTAGTTCTTTTTGTTGTTGTAAATAAACTCCTGGACAAAATTAACGCAACAATCTGAAAATTAATTTATCTTTTTCTTATGTCAGTTTTAAAGTTTATCGAGTATTTGAATAGTAGGCTATGCATATTTTCTTTCGTGGTTCATGACAGAAATCAAAACAATTCGTTTAGGTTTACAGTTTTAAAGAATTTTTTAGAAGATAAACAATTTTCTGTAATAATGCGATATATTTTCTTTAAAAGTAAGCTTATAAATTGTTCTCTTTTTCAAAGTAATACGTTTTTGTGGTAGATTGTTTTATTTTTGACCCCGAAGAATTAGAAAAATGAATCGAACGAGGAATTTAACTGAACACGAGGTAGTGCGACCCTCAACACACGCTACTAGTGTTCCAGTTACTCCATTAATTTTGCTACTAGTGTCCCAGTTTATTTTTTTCATTATTACATAATTTCAACGATTTTGTTATTAGGTCTTAAGAATAATTTTAATTCGAATCTTATAAAGAAATTTGGTAGCTAATTCACTTTTAAAGTATCCGAATAAGTTTTTTTTTCTAACTTTTAGTGTAACCAATGTTCATAAAAAAAATATTAAAATTAATTCATTAAAGAGATTTGTATGATTTAATATATTGTTGCGTTAATTTTGTCCAGGAGTGTATAAATAAATTATATGTTACTATAGTTAAATTTTTTTAATTTTGAGCGCAATGATGTAGCAGTCATTTTTTTTCAATTTTTATTTTATTTTTTTTAAATTTTAGCCGCCATATTGATTTCTTTTAATTAACCTTTAACGACTGAAATACTGTAATATATATATATATATATATATATATATATATATATATATATATATATATATATATATATATATATGTATATATGTATATATGTATATATGTATATATGTATATATGTATAAACGCGTATTATGACACTAATTATACATTTTTTCGAACAGTGTTCGGTTTTTTCACCGTAGTATACATTAATTTCTTGAATTTCCTAATTCCAATCGCCATTTTGTGGACGCCATATTGAATTTCGAAAAAGGCCAGGCTTCATTTGAAAGTTCTTGAAAACATGAAATTTTGGGGTCTTCAAAGTTATTTGCAGTTGATTTTAGAAAGAGTAGTGTCCCGGATGACGTGGAATGACATATATATATATATATATATATATATATATATATATATATATATATATATATATATATATATACATGTAAAACAAAATAAAATAGGTTAAACTATTCAGAAATTAAAAAGTAACAAAAGTATTCCCCTCTGACAAAATCGCATCAAGTATATTCCTCGAATACACATATGACACAAAAACGGTGCCTCTGCTTCGAGTTTTTCCAAAATTTTAAAACATTTCTGCAGCAAGAAGGTCTTCCTGTGTTTATCAATTTCATCTCTAGACAAAATTTCCATCTGAATAGTTGATAATTCGATTGTTAAACTCCTCGCTTGTACACTTAATTCTTCAGCTTTAGGCCAACAGTCTAAGCATGCCTTACATTTACATGTAAAATTAAATCTATTTTTTATAATGTTCTGACGTTGTTCCTTGCCTTGACGAGGAGAATAAACACTAAAAAAAGGAATAAATATATATAGTACATGGGATGAAAAGTCCCGAGGCTTTCCGAGAGATGGCAGCACAAACGAAAGAAGTTAGTTATTGTCAACTCTTAGAATCGGGTAAAGTTTTGTAGTTGAAAGGTGAGATACCATACCATATGATTTTGGTTGTGCTAATAACGAATCCGAGATCAGAATTGACTTATCAGCCAAGGATTTTGACCTAACCTCAAAAATGACCAAAAATACTTTTACAAATAAGTTAAAACTATAAAGGAGCAAACTACTATATCTCTAGTATTTTGGGGTGCTGAAATCAAAAATAGAATTCACCCATCACGTCAGCATTTTGACATAACCTTAAAAAATACCTCAAAAATGGTCGGAATTACGTCTGTAAGTAAATTAAAGAATTAAATGAACATACTACCATATCGATACATATTTTGGGAGAAATATTCAGATGTTTCTTCTAATTGTATTATTATTTACTTTCTTATCTATTGGGTAATATTATGCACGATAACACAGGACCAAAAATACTTTTAGAAATAAATTAAAAATGTAAACGATCAATCCACCATATCTATACTTATTTTGGGGTGCTAAAAGAATTAACCTATTAAGTCAAGATTTTGAAATAACCTCAAAAAATCTAGTCCTTTCATTCACAGGTTGCTAGGAGGTGAGTCCCCTCGCTTCTCGTCCGGTTATTAAAGTGATTCCCCGAAAGTGAGAGGCGAGGAGCTCACTTGAATAAAGGACCCCGATGATGTGAGGCGCCTGGCTTCACTTAAAGAAAGCACCCCGAGGGTGAGAGACGAGGGGAATCACCCTAATAAGACACATCGTGGGTGAGAGGCGATGGAACACTTTAATAAAGCACCCCGAGGGTGAAAAGCGATGAAACTCATCATAATCCAGCATCTGGGCTAATTGAGGATATTTCAAGATTCTGACGTAATAGGTCAATTTTGTTGGCATATTTGCTTTCAACGACCCAAAATATGTTACGTATGGATATGGTGGTCTGATGGTTTTTTTTGCATTAAGTTATGTTATGGTTATAGTTTAACGTTTTTGATGTAAGTTTCTTCTATTATGTTTGGTTTGGTTTAGAGTTCTTGATGTAAAGTTCTTAGTCTAAGATTCTTGCATTGGCTTATGTTAGGATTAGAGTTCTTGGTGTAAGTTTTTTGCATTAGGCTATGTTAGGTTTAGCATTCTTGGTATAAATATTTTAGTGTAAATTGCTTGTATTAGGTTATGTCAAGTGTAGCGTTCTTGTATTAGGCTGTTAGGTTTAGATTTCTTGGTGTAAGTTTTTTGCATTAGACTATGATAGGTTTAGAGTTTTTGTTGCATTAGGTTGTATTAGCTTTAGAACTCTGGTTGTAAAGTTCTACCATTGAGGTGAGAGGCGAGGAGGCTCACCGTTATTCAGCAATCTGTGAATGAAAAGATTGGACTTTTTGAGGTTATTTCAAAATCTTGTCTTAATAGGTCAATTCTTTTAGCATAATCGGTTTAAGCAGCCCAAAGTACGCATCGATATGGTAATCATTTTTTAGGTGTTTTTTGAGGTTATGTCACCTTTCAACTACAAAACTTTTTTCTTTTTGTGGTCCTGTGTTATCGTGCATAATTTTTTTTTTATTAATTAACGGGCAATGCCCAATTTTAAAACAATACGATAAAATATCTTAAGACGACAATAAAGTAAAACAGAAAATTTTAGAATAATAATGAGGGAAACAGAAAAAAGAAAATTAAAATAATAATAATAATAATAATAAAAATAGAAAAAGGAAATAATGACTGTAACAATAAATAACAAAAAGTAACAAAATGCACATCATACTCCACACAACTGTCTATAAAACGTCCAGACTGGAATGGCAAGGCGACATAAGTTATCTACATCTAACCTGTTATTAAAATTAACAAATATAAGTGACGACACAGGTATACATTTCCAACAAGTTTTACTAGCGGACCACGTGCGATTATTTAGCACGGACGCTGAATACGGTATCTTTTTGCATAAGACAGTGTTGGAAGTCTGTCCAGTGTTTTCTAAGTGGTCCTCACTGTACTCAACGCAGTTTCTTATGAGTCGTTGATTTGGCGGGAAACGGTGTACCGTGTTAATTTTTGTTGTTCCCAGCTTGGGCACAATTTTCTTGCAGTCCCGCTTTAATCTCTGATAATGAATCGAGTGAATCCTGATTTTAAAAGAACTAAAGAAATTAAACACACACTAGCTCAGTTTTCTTTGGTAGAGAGATATGGGTAAGAGCTAATTTTTGTACGTCTTTTTGGAATTATTTTCTATTTTTAAAGAAACCTCAGCTGTACGACTTTTTTTTGGGCACCATTCATTTTAAAATAGAAAGGATCTAATTTCAGCTAAAAAAATGAAAAAATACTGAAAGGGTGTACTGTTGGTAAATAAAAAAAATCAGTTTGGTACAGCCGTTCTTATCCTGAAAAGTAAGATAGGTATTCAGTGAGACACTAGCTTTAATCAACAAAAAGAAAATTTATTCATGTTTGCAGTTTTACAAAAAAATTTTAGCCTAACAGGTAGTTATGACCTTTAAATTCTAAACTCTGTCTACCCCCGAAGACGAAAAATAGTGCTTTTCACTTCACTTTTTAGTCAGTTCTAATTGCTGTTAAGGCACTACTCAGGGATAAGTCTATGGAAGGATGTTTTGGTAACTTACTGTTTTTATTTCGGCTTCGATGGAACACAACCGATTTCACACTTTTCTAGTAAACACTTAGAGAGCCCACTACGGCTTTTCGTTAAAAAAACTGGTGCTTTCTTTAGCTCTCATGATTGTTGTTATGAGCCTTTACTGCAGCTCAGTCGAAGGAAACCTCCTTGGCGGCTCCGATGAAAATTAGCCTGGCTGCGGCTTGATGGTACTCCGCCTCGATGCCTGTCCTACGGACCCTTAAATAAGCCGTGGGCATTTTCTCCGTAATACCGCGACGCCGGAACCAAAAATCCGGATACACATTTTCAACCAATCCCGGCGTATCGATATATTCGGTCAGAAACCCGCACAGCGCACTAATATACCGAACGGCTTGGAATCTCGGATTAATATACCGTTCGATACCAAAATGAAAATAAGTACAATTTGAAGTGAAAAATCAGTAACATTACATGGTCTTAAAATCTAGGAAAAAAATGAATGTTACATTTACCCCCTTCCAAAAAGAAATAGACTACACTAGTCTATTGAACTTAGGCTACTTATGAAAAGGTACAAAGTGGTACACTATCACTTAATACTAAGGTCAGAACTTAAAACAAAATTACAAACTTCGGACCTTACTACTAGACTTAATTCAATTAAGCACTAATATTAAGTACAATGAAAACCAAATGAAAATCTTTGCATGATCACAAGAATCTTATAACTAGACTTAACTTAATTAGACACTAAGGTTAAGTACATCAAAAAGCAAATAAAAATCCTTGCATGAACATAAGAAATACCTTTCCAAAATAACAATCGCGGTCTTCTTATATAAAAGAATCAGCTCTGTTATTGTTACCAAAACAAAAAAAATATAACTTTGTCTAGACTCTTGTCTAAATCAAAAAAAATGAACTGAAATAAAATATGAACACCCCCCTTAAAATATTTTAAGGATTGTCTGAAAATTTTCTATTTCAGCAAAAGAAGTTTATAAAAATTCTTAAATAAAGAAAAAAATAAAAAAATGATTCTAGTGCAAACACTTACACTAAAAAAGAAAAAGTCTTGTCAGACCATTTAGCACTAGGCTAAAAAAAAAAAAAAAAATTATCTGGATAAATATCCAGACAAACGCTCGGGAAAAAACGCCATCCATGCTCTAGCTCATCGCTAAGAGAACATTCTAAATCTAGCATCACTACTAGTCGCACTCAGAAAATAATCGCACTCTATCGCGCAATGTCGACGTCCTAAGACATCTAGACATGCTAAAATCGCCAGGGAAAACGCTCTGGTTAATCGCCAGAAAACACGTCAGCTCATCGCCAACAAAACACTCTGGTATCGCCAGAAAAAACCTCGGCTCCTCGCCAAGAAAACACTCTGGTATATCGCCAGAAAAAAAACTCGGCTCCTCGCCACGAAAACACTCTGTAAATAGTCCTCGACTACACAAAGTCTGCGTTCTAAAAGAACAATCTCGCCACTAACATAGTGAGCAGCTATAAAAGCTAACTATATCACTATAAGCGCAGGGAATAGCTGTAAAAGCTAAAGTTCACCCTAAACACAGTGAATAGCTATAAAAGCTAAAATTCACCAAACTGAATGATCCTGCTTCAAAAAGCAATGTTCACAAAGAACAGAATGATTAGTCCGCGCGCAACTAACATTCAAGGAAACATTCCCAGCACAACTATGTGAGACGGTTAGTCTCGAAATAGGACCTCCCTAAAGTCATAATCCTATATATGGGAGTCCATAAACAAAACGACTCAAAATCACGCATTTTGAGCACATGCCCTCAGGCAACCAACATACACCGAAATATATACAGAAATATATACAGGAGTTCAAATCCCAAACCTTTGGTTATGACAACTCCATACTGAGCTTGGTGAAAGCTCTTAGCAAAAGCTAATCAAATCTTCGGCACATCGCACCAAAGTGACAAATCTGCCTAGAAACATGAGCCAAAAAAAACGCCCTCCGTCATTCTTCAGGGTGGCTACACTGAGATATAAAATTTAACCAGCATTGCGCTTCTCCAAGTTGCATGAAGAACCCTCGTGTACTGGTCTCGCCCTAGAACAACAACGAAAAACATTCAATCCATCCCACATAACAGGAGACAAACACCTCACCACGATATACTGAAAAGTGGAGACAATAAAATACGGAAATGGTGACCCTAGTGTCCACCAACAAAAGGGAGTAGATTATAGCATCCACTAAACTGAAACGGTGTCTACCACACCACCATAAGTCAAAAAAAATTTAATCAATAGGGTGTTCCGAAACACACTACTGCCAACAGCCTGTCACCACTAATAGGCCAATTGGAGCTGAGGTTGACTACAGTAGCTAGGCTCTCCTTTGGCTCAAATAGAAATAACCATTTAGTAATAAAACCTCTAAAGGTCCCAAAGGTCAAACGTTCGCCCTCCATAGACTACCCTTCCAATCAGTCTGTTCCTCAGGAAGACTAACTCCCTGCCAAACGTCGTAACGGCATCTGTTAGCACCCGGTGCACCACAGCCTGTAAAAACAGATAACTCATGGGATACAACCTAAAAGGTTTACAAGGTTGACTTAACCAAGCTTCTAACGGAAATTTCCAAAAAACGAAAATGAGCTTAAAAAGCTATATGAAGCAAAAATTTCTCTATTTTTCGGTGGCAATGCAACAAAACTTTTGAAGACGACAAGAGCTTTTCCAGCTTAATCAGAAACAAGAAGAAAACATCGTTGACAGCTAAAATATTCGATCATGGTGGTAATCGTCTCCCTAGACAATAGCCTCTAGAAGAAACTG
>CM032451.1:102352803-102369198 GCA_019049505.1 Pachyrhynchus sulphureomaculatus
ATTTAAACCATATAAAATCATAAATTTAGTTTGTTCTTGATAAAATAAGAGGGAACCTGTAAAAGGCAGACGTCGCCAATACCGGAGGACGAAGCTGAACCCGCTTTTTCCAGCAAATACGGTCGTTTTTTTTCGAGTTTTTTTACCAAATAAGATCGTGAGTCCCAAGTTTTGGGATTCTATACGTCTGCCCAAGTTATTTTTGAAAAATACTTACTTACTTACTTAATCCTTATGCCTTTCTACCCCTTTAGGGGTGCAAGGTCCGTGGGTCGAGTTATTCTATATTTATCTTTTCCATATTTCCTTCCACGTCTTTTTTATCCTGTGTGTGGCTCGTCTTGCGTGTTCCCACTCTATTCCTTTTTTCTGGCCACTGCCCTCTGTAACATCCCCAAACATGCCCTTCTAGGTCGACCTCTTGTTCTTTTCTTGCTCACTTTGGCTTCAAAAACACTTGTCTAACTATTCTTTGTTCAGGCATCGTTTTTTTTTCGACGTGACCATACCATTTTAGTTGTGCTTCCTCAACCTTTTCCACCATTGGTTTCAGGTTCAAATTCTTTCTGAGTTGTATATTCCTAACCTTGTCCATCCTTGTTTTCTCCTCTATTTTCCTTATGAATCTCATTTCTGTAGCCGTTATCTTTCTTTTCTGTCTTTCTGTCATTGTCCATGTTTCTCCTCCATATAAAAGTATTGGTGTTGCAACCTTCTCGAATACTTGAGCTTTAATATTTTTTGGTATCTCTTTCTTTCCTAGGAATGTATTCTTTATACTATTAAATAATCTTTCTCCTGTTATTATTCTCTCGTTGATCTCCTCTTCCATCCAAACTGCGTTTTCTTCCAATGTATGCTCAAGTTTCTTTCTTAGTCTTTTTTCTAGTATCCTAGTATATACTTTTGACACAGTGCTAGTTAGGGTTATCCCTCTGTAGTTATTACAATCTTTAGTGTCACCTTTCTTATATAGTGGGGTTATGATGCCTGTTGTCCAGTCCGTAGGAGCATTGTTCTTCATTACGTTGTTCATTATATTGTTAAGTTTTTCTGTTGCTACCTCAGGGATATGATATCTCCTGTGATCTTATCATGTCCGGGCGCCTTTTCTAATTTTATGTTACCGATTGCCTCTTTTATTTCTTCTGTATTAATCTCTTCTATTTGTGTGAGTTCTATATCTTGTTCTGGAATAATGCCTCTATGTTGATTTTTTTATCTGCTATATCACTCCCATCCAATAGTTCTTTATAATATTCCCTCCATCTTTCCATAATTTTTTGTCTTCTTCTTTTATGGCATTTCCTTCTTTGTCTTTTATATTTGTTATTGTTTCTACCTTTTTCCTTCTCATATTCTTAATTATACCGAATGATAGCCTCTGATTATCTTTATAGGCTGTTTTCCATTCGCTCTTCAATTTGTTTCCACGATTTTTCTCTTTTCTTCCTGTATTATTCTTTTAAACCTGTGTTCTTTGTTGCCTATATTCCTTATAATCGGTTGGATCCTTTGTTTGTAGAGATTTTTTCCATTTCTTCTTTTTGTCTTTAATCTCTTCCTTAACCCCATTCGTTCACCAGTTTGTCTTTTTAAAATTTCTATTTACTATTTTTGATGAGCCAAAGGTACTTTTTGCTGCTATTAAAACAGTATCTTTAAATTCTTTCCACCCCTCCTCCACTCCCATTCCTCTCTTATTTGTCTTCATTTTTTCTTCATACATTCTTTGGTATTCATTTCTTATTTCACTATGTCTTAATTTATAATATTTAATTTTTGAATATATTATTTTGCGTTTATTTTCTTTACACTGTCTTTTCCTAATTTTAATAACATTTTTTTAAAAGGAAGTGATCACTTCTTATCTCCTGGGCCTCTTTTTTACCTCAATATCCTTTGCTTTATCTCAAATATCTTTATGTATTAAAAAGTAGTCTATAATCGATTTTCATTTCTCGAGATCACTTGTCTAGTTATTTTGTGAATTTCTTTTTTCTTGAAATGTGTATTACCGATCTTTAATTCGTTTTTCCCCAAACTTATCTGTATTATTCGTTGGCCGTTATCGTTTCTCACTGTCTCTCCTTGTTTTCACAGGCACCATTCTATTCTCTCGTTCTCTTTTTTCACTCTTCCGTTCATATCTCCCATTATTATTATCTTATTGTTTGTATTGTCTATTTCTTCCTGTAAATCATTGAAAAATTTGTCCTTTTCCTCAATTCTTGCGTTGCCATTTGGTCCATAACACACAATCAAAGTGCAGTCTTCGTCCGCTCCATCTGGTTTTATTGCTCGAGAATATTCTTTCATTTACAAACCTTTCCCCTTTTATATTCTTCATCTTCTCTTCTTTGACCCCCATTGCCACTCCTGCCCCTGCATTTTCTTCCTCTTTCACTCCTGACCAGTACATCCAATATCTATTAGGTAGTCTTTTGCATCCCTTTCCCTTTCCTTTTTGTTTCTGTGATTCCTACATTGTGCATTTGTTATATTTTTTCCAGTTCTTCTGTCAGTTCATCCTCTTTTCCGTTTATGCCCCTAACATTCAGGCATTAATTAATAAAATATCACGAGGACAGACGCGCAGCCTTTTTTTATGCAATTTCTGGGATAGTCTATCTATTGGGACGGTAAATTGACATCAGCCTATCGACAAGCGTGACAAGAAAACATGTCGGCCGGACCTTAGAGCAATGGTGCTCAGTTTCATTCTCCGTTGAGTCCCGAATTTGCCTACATGGCAATAGTGGAAGAAGACGCGTCTATACGAGGCCTGGAGAGCGCTATGCGCAGTGCTGTATTACTAAATCGGATACCTACGGAGGATGTTCGGTCATGGTGTGGGCAGGCATCTTACTGGATGCGAAAACCGATTTGGTTTTCGTGACTGATGAGACTCGTAGCGGTGGTTTAAACTGCTTACCGGTACATCGAGGAGATCCTCAGCAAGAACACGTCATTCCTTACGCTGGGTTAGTTGGCGATAGCTTCGTACTAATGCACGACAATGCGAATACCCACATTATACTGGCCTGCACATAGTTCTGATCTCAGTCCAATCGAGCACATGTGGGATGAGCTCAAGAGGAGAGTTCGAGTCAGAAATCCAGCCCCTGCATCGCTGAGGGACTTAAAGGTTGCGATGGCAGAAGAATGGGGAAGAATGCTACAGACACTGGTGAAAAAGCTCACCTGCTCCATGAAAAACCGGCGGCAAGCAGTAATTAAGGGCTAGAGGGAATAATACAAAATATTAACTAGGAATAAAATTTAAACAACTGTTTAAGATCACCACCTATTATATTATTGCTGACAATTGTTTCGACACACACTGTGTCTTCTTCTGGAGCAAGATGTAAATTAACTATAAAGTATGTTACAGAATATATAATTTACCTAATTACAAGTACTAAATTCATTACCAATATTTTATCTTAATACCTAAAAACAAGTTCAATAAAGGAGACCCTCCCCCATCTACGAGGCTGGTTTGAAAAGTCCGTGGAAAGTCGGAGAGATGGCACCACCGGCGCGTATCGAGGTCATGTTTAGTTAGTAGCATCTCTTGAATGAACGCACACCAAGTTTCAGCCATATTGGTCTATTTCTTTTCTTTGTGTTTGGCATTCGTGTGAATCAAGGAAGTCGAGTGATTTTCAAGAAATGGACGAAAAAGAATTTCGTGTGGTGATTAAACATTAACTTTATGAAAGGCAAAACGCCTCAGGAGACTAAAGAGAAGCTTGATAAACATTATGGTGACTCAGCACCTTCGATTAGAACAGCTTATAAGTGGTTTCAAAATTTTCGGACTGGCCATATGGGCACAAGTGACGCTGAAACGTTATGGACGGCCTGTAGAGGTTACGACTCCAGAAATCATTGATCAAATCCATGATATGGTGATGGATGACAGAAGAGTTAAGGTGCGTGAGATTGCAGTGCTGTGGGCATCTCGACTGAACGGGTACATAATATTTTGCATAAACATTTGGACATGAGAAAGCTATCCGCAAGATGGGTGCCGCGATTGCTCACGCTTGACCAAAAACGGAATCGTGTGAAGTGTTGCAAGGATGGTTTGCAGCTGTTCCAGAAGAATCTCCGGAAGGACTTTAAGCGTCGTTTCGTCACTGTGGATGAAACATGGATACATTACTATACTCCTGAGACCAAACAACAATCTAAACAATAGGTTACCAAGGGGGAATCTGCACCAAAAAAGGCGAAGACCGTTCCTTCGGCCGGAAAGGTTATGGTGACTGTCTTTTGGGATTCGCAAGGGATAATCCTCATCGACTATCTGGAAAAGGGTAAAACTATTACAGGTGAATATTATTCATCGTTATTGACCGTTTTGAAAACCGAGCTGCAAAAAAAAAACGCCCGCGATTGGCCCACAAGAAAGTCCTGGCTCCCTCGGACTACTATTTGAGTTCCCCAATTTGAAGAAATGGGTGGCGGGACAAAGATTTATATTCAAACGAGAGGTGATGGGCAGACACTAATGGATATTTTGCAGACTTGGACAAATCCTATTATTCGGAAGGGATCAACAAACTAGAACATCGTTGGACGAAGTTGTATAAGCCTAAAAAAGGAGACTATGTCGAAAAATAAAAAAGGTTTACCCCAAACACATAAGTAGTTTTTATTTTTGCACGGACTTTTCAAACCAGCCTCGTAATTGATCGTTGAGTAATAAACCTGAGGATTTTTTCTGGTTAATTTTCTACCTGTTCTAAACAATTCAGTAATTTCCCTTTCTTTTCATTATGCAAAAATTCTGTAAATATTCCTTGAACGTATGATTCTCGTCTGTTAAATGTTTAGCGTAGTGAGATCTGTCATTCTATAGCTATAGTCAAGCAGCGAAGTTAGCTAAACAACATGGTATGAAGAAAATGGATGTATCAGGATAGAAAGAGGGACACATATAACATATACCTTAAGGTAATTCGTACCGAATAACATGGAGACTATGTAATAATAAAATTCGATATTTCTGACAAAAGTACGAGACTTAAAGTAGATGAAATAGTACACAATAAATATATCAAGTAACTTTCTAAACTGAAGAGGTTACTTAATAAATATAACGTCAATAACAGATTACACACACAAAATAACATAAAGTACTCAGACCATGTTTTCTACAACAAATTTGTCAATTATAACAGATGTCAGCTTTAAAAATCAAGAGAATCAGTTATTAGAAAAAGGTTTCCACTATAATTACCAGTTAAAAATTGTACTAAAACTAGAAAATATTTTGGTGCAGAATGTGAAGTAGCTTGTAGTAGTAATTCACTAGATGTTACGAACAAACTGCTAAAATGTTGAAAAAATTTGAATTTTTCCCAGGTAAATTCCATAATGAACATAAGATTGCTAACCAAATAAAAAACAAAAGTAACGAACATAACATAATTTTTACGAGAGCGGATAAAGGAAAAACGGTAATAGCAATAAAGAACAAACTTACATTGAAAAAACAATAGATTTCCTAAAACCAGATGTATTTAAATCCATCAACTTCGATCCGAAAATTAATTAAAGATATCCTAAAAGACATAAGCATTTTCACAGAGAATGAAAAATTCAGACTCATCTCAATGAACCCTCAAGTTCCAAAACTATATTCTTTTATTAAATACATAAAAATAACTCACCAATTCGTCCAGTAGTTTTCATACATAACAGCTCCAGCTTTTTCTTTATCAAATAAATTGATTGAGGTTTTGACAAAATATTGTAAATTCACAACCTAAAATATAGTATTACAAATAGTAATGAATTGATAGCAAAAATTCATCCGTTAATTATACCAAGTAAAACTCCAGATTTATATCGTTTGATGTACAAAATCTTTTTTCCTAGACACCACCATCAGACGCTATAATTTTGGTTCAAAGATTACTCAATAAAAAATAATGTTAACCCAATAATTAAACAAGAAAAATTAGACATCTTAACATTGTGTTTAGACCAGAAGTATTTCGAATTTAACGATAAGATGTATATAAGTAAGAAAGGTTTAATAATGAGAAACCCCCTTAGTCCAATTTATCTGAAATTTTCATGGCCATTTGAGAACAGAGGTGTCAAACTCAATTTTGCAGAGGGCCATATATTAAATTTAGAATGTGTAGGCGGGCCAGATTCCAAATAAAAAAAATGTACTGAATACTATAACATTTTATTTATTTAATTATATACGAGTAGTATATAATATACGGTTGTTAAAAATTATACCAAAGTTATAAAAAAGAGGTAATTATTTTGAGCTCGAGGATCCAGATACCTGACTTTCTCTTTTTTTTTGACAAGCTCATTGATGTCAGGTATCATATTCGTTGTAGTTATTTTAAGAATTGATTAGAGATGTTCATTCGAAAGTCTTGTGCTTGCTTCACATAAATAGGTGCTACCAAACATGCAGAGAATGCGTGCTGCATACTTTTTTAATTCCGGTAGTTATCCAAACTCTTGAAATATTGTGTATTAAAAATGTAAATTTTTTCTTTCAAAATACTGTCTGATTGAAGATCTATCAACTCCATTTGCAAATGAACTGGTGCCTGTGAAGCTTCAAAAATTGAATGGATTGTTGAAAATTGGGAATTCCATTTCATTCATTTTGTGAAAGTCTTCAAAACGATTGTTGAATTCCGTGATCAAATTTTGCAGAAGTTGAGAATATTGATCCAATTTTTTTTGGTTCACTGTTCCAAATGATTTTAAATGAGGAAATGATCCAACAATTATGGATATCGCACGCGCCACGACACAAACAAATGCACAATACCTTCACAATCACTACTTCGCAGTACAACTAAAATCCTTCTCCGACCGTATCGCTTTTCGATTACTCGACTCACACTCAACTGACTCACGTCGCGCCGACGTACTCCTCCTTTTATAATATCGATAAGGAAGGTTCTAGTCTAGACTCGAAGCGCGTGGAAGATTCTATTGTTCTCAACAAAAATAATAGGGTTGTTGCTAAGAGATGGCGTTAACTGTCTATCTCTCTCTCGCTTGTCAAGGCACGCGCTGCCCTTGAAATTACTTATAAATGTAGTGTGCGCATTTAAAACTTCCGTAGAGGAATCGAGTGAAGTCCTAAAAGCTCTAAAAAAACATGATTCTTCTCTCTGTGACACATTGCGATCGCGGGCCTTATTGATACGTCCCGGGGGCCGGATGCGGCCCCGGGCCGTATCTTTGACATCCCTGATTTAGAAGAACAAATCAGTAATTCTCATCCTTTTAAAAATTTCTTTTATTGGTACCGGTATGTAGATGACATATTGACATACTTTACAGGCACAGATCGACAATTAAAACTATTTCTAGATTATATTAATCAACTTCATAATAATATTACTTTTACAACAGAAATAGAAACAAATAAATCGATTAATTTCCTAGATTTTAAAAATATCAAACAACATGATTTTGAGATCTTTTATAAATCAAAATACTCAGATATAACTAATACACGCTAATTCTAACCATCACAGTGATCGGCAAGAACATGCTAGCGGGACAATATTCATGACGTAATTTCCCAGGAACCACTGATAACGACTTGTAAACAACCCCCCCCCATTTAAACGAATTCCAAGAATTAATTTGTTTATCACCTCATAAAGGTATCTTATCAGGGGGGTCAAAGTAACCCTTATAAGAGAGGTCATTTTCATTTGCAAATCAGTTGCATTTTATGCACACTCTGTGATAACATATTTTAAAATTGGTAGCAAAGTGAAACGAGTTTTTTGTGATGGAATATTCTGTTGAAGGTATGTACTCTATTATGACTTATATTTTTTTATAAAAAATATGTATACTTTTGGTGTAATATCAATTTGTAAATGTATAGATAAATCCAGCAAATTCTTTTTTACATTAATTGTAAACTTTAAAAGTAGCAACTTTTTTTATCCACATATATCCACCTAGATTTTTTCTATATACTAATACCTACAACATCAGGCACAGATTCATATATATTATAGACCCCCGAAAAGGCCCGAAAGTAAAATTATTTTATTTTTTTTCAGAACGAGTCGTGACTATGACGAAAATGGAGTTTTTTGAAGAATGGCTAAAACATGACAAAACTGAACAAACTAGTGGCATTTTTTATTATAGGTAAGTGAAAAATTCAATATGTCTGATGTTTTTGACGATTCTCTAAAACGACTCAAAAAAAAAATATCAAGCCTTTCAGCAAAATTCAATCAAAAGTGGACTTCTTTAAAGTGTAAACAAAGACAATGTTTCTAATCAAACATAAAGATTGGTTAGAGGGATCCGGAATCGAAATAAAGATGTGTGTTAACCAGCCGTGCACTTCAACATCATCAGCGGCTCTTTCCGTAGGGCGACCCAGAAAATCATTTGAAGACTCATCAAACGAAAACGAAGAGACGGAGAGTAGAAGATCTTTTGGAATCGCGAAGTGCAAGTGAGCTTATTACAGCAGCTGAGTATAGCTACTCGAAAAGAAGGGCATCCAAGTGTTGCTAAACAGATCCATAACGTCGCGGTCAGTGAAACTAGAGAAAAGAATAAGTGTGTTCTGAACAAAGTCGGCAGTTAACACCAGACGAAGCTTTAGCTTATTATGTTGGACTACGAAATCGACTTCTCACTCATATAAACAAACAAGAAAATGGTCAATGAAAGCGGGACATCAAGTGTATTCATCGTTTTATAGTAATAAGGTCCGAAGCTTCTTGTTGTCCTTCTGACGAATATATTTCTGTGACTGAATCTCGAGCTGAAATTAAACTTCACGCGATTTTGGATAAAACGGCTGAACGATTAGTTAAAGCTCAGACGGAAGTCATTAGAAGTGTGTTACCCTCGTTCATATTATACGTTGGTAAGCAAATGGGGCTGTGATGGGAGTTCGGGCATAGCACGTATAAGCAGAAATTTGAGAACACTAACGCTACAGACGAATTTTTGTTCGTATACTCATTTGTCCCTTTGAGACTGTTTGATGGCGAAATTGTGATCTGGCAAAATTCAAGACCTTCCTCTACTTTATATTGCCGTCCTATTAAGTTTATTTTTGCCAAGGAGACAAAAGAGTTTACGAAAGAAGAAACTTCTAAATTTTTAGACGAAGTAAGTCAGCTTCTTCCAACATTATGTAACGTTGCCGTTGCTGGATCTCAAATCTCTGTTAAACACGATTTGTTGTTGACAATGACTGATGGCAAAGTGTGCAATGCCTTAAACAGACAAAAAAGTTCAACACAAAAGTGTTATATTTGCGGTGCCACCCCCACCACCACCGTCTACTATGAACGAGGAGTCAAAGAAATATCCCAGCAACGAAGAACGCCTTGCATTTGGTTTATCTACTTTACAAAACATGCATGGATCCGCACGTTTGAATGTTTGCTTCACATCAGCTATCGTTTAGAAATAAAAAAGTGGCAAGTCAGGGGAGATAACGACAAAGCTATTGTGAAGCAACGCTCACAAGAGATACAAAAAGTGTTTAAAGATCGTATGGGTCCTCATTGTAGATAAACCAAAACCTGGGTATGGTAACACAAACGATGGAAACACAGCACGTAGATTTTTTTCCAAAGCTGAATTGAGCAGCAGCGAAATTACAGGATTAGACGTAAACCTTATTCGTAGATTTCCTGTAATTTTAATAACTTTGTCATCGGGATATGACATAAATTATATAGAATTCGAAAAGTTTTGTGTTGATACTAGAAAATTATACCTTGATCTGTATTCGTGGTATTCCATGCCCGTTACTGTGCATAAAATTCTTGTACACAGCGCGGAAGCTATAAAGTCTTTTCTTCTTCCCATTGGACAACTCTCCGAAGAAGCCCAGGAGGCAAGAAATAAAGACTGTCGTAGATTCCGTGAACGGCACACCAGGAAGCGGTCACGTATTGCCACAAATACAGATCTTTTGAGAATGCTTTTAATTACGTCTGATCCTGTTATCAACTCGTATAGAGATTTACCGCGAAGAAAATTTACTTTTTTGCCATCGGAGGTTCTGCAGTTGATTATCCCACCTTCATTGCCATCCAAAACACCATCAGTAAGTCATCATCACGAATTAAATGAGGAGGAATTATTTACTCTCTGAATATTCTACTGAATGGGAGAGCGGTGATGACGACTCATCTGTTGGTGATTAGTAGGTTTAAGTATTTTTTTTATTGCAATTATTATTCTTATTTTATTGTGTGTTGTAGTTGCTTATAATTCATGCCTTAGTATATAAGTTATTTAATATTATATTTCTTTACTTATACACCTTGTTATTGTAAATAATTTGATATATAGATACTGTTATTGTACTAATTTATTTTAAAAGAAATAATATTTTGTAAATTAATAAATGTGGGTAATATCATTATGATTTTTATTTTTTTCCTAGAAATTTCTTTGTAAACAAACATGATTGTGCTTTTCACACATAATGAGTAGGTAGACGTATGTAGCTAATTAAAGAACAATTAGCGACAATAGTGAACAAATGAGACACATTAGTAAACCACTTCCGTCTTGCAGCTACATATTTCGATTAATACACATACAGTACACATTTTTCAACTTTTTTTTTCTTAAAATAGCTTAAGATACCTGGAATATACATAAACAATTGAAAATAAGTGAAGAAATAATATTGTCCCGCTAGCTTGTACTAGTCGAGACACTGTGGCATCCGTTCACACATAAAATCTCGGCTTATAATAGTTTCATCCATAGACTAATAAATACACCATTAACGGAAGAAATATTTCGGAAAGAATTAAATATTATAAAACAAATTAGTATAAAACAATGGGTACAGGAGTGACTTTGTAGATAACATTTTAATGAAAAAACAATTTAAAAAAGCAATAGGACTGGTGTACCCATATAACCTAAACAAAGATAAGTTTCATACACTCACTTATACCGGTAAATTGACTAATAAAATTCAAAATTTTTTCTATAAAAATCATGTAAACATTGCTTTCCGTACCAATAATACATTA
Source organism: Pachyrhynchus sulphureomaculatus (assembly GCA_019049505.1). Classification (NCBI taxonomy): domain Eukaryota; kingdom Metazoa; phylum Arthropoda; class Insecta; order Coleoptera; family Curculionidae; genus Pachyrhynchus; species Pachyrhynchus sulphureomaculatus. Next base: position 102,363,855 of record CM032451.1, read on the forward strand.
GCTCGACATATTAAAAATAATAAAAGTAAAAGAAAAAAAGAAAATAAAACAGGGGTTTACGAATTATGCTGTGGCACTTGCAATAAAACCTATATAGGACAAACAGGCAGATGTTTTTATAAAAGAATAAAGGAACACAAACAAAGCTATAGAATGAAAAATAACAGATCTCATTACGCTAAACATTTAACAGATGAAAATCATACGTTCAATGAAGATTTTGAAATTACTGAATTGTCTAGAACAGATAGAAATTAAGCGGAAAAAAATCTTCAGGTTTATTACTCAACGATCATTTAGATGGGGGAGGGTCTCCTTTATTGAACTTGTTTTAGGTATTAAGGTAAATATTGTTAATGAATTTAGTACTTGTAACTAGTAAATTATATATTCTGTAATATACTTTGTAGTTAATTTACATTTTGCTCCAGAAGAAGACACAGTGTGTGGAAACAATTGTCAGCAATAATATCATAAACATAAGTGGTGATCGTAAACAGTTGTTTAAAATTTTATTCCTACTTATTATGGATCTCCATCAAGTAACGGCTAAGTCAGTGCAGTATACAAAATATTAATTTTGGTTTTTATCAATAAATTTGATTGTTAAACTTAACATTTGTTTAATTTTTCCTTTTTCTTACCCCTATTTTCAGTCTTTGTTCTCCTTTCAATAATTTTAATCAGTAAAAAGCATGAAGTATGCTACGAAATTTGGTATCATTAGAAAGACAATAGAATGGGCTTTCAAATGATATTAAAATCCGTAAAAATATATAAACACAAAATTCTAGGATCCTTGTGAAATGAAGTCAAATAATTAGAGTCGATTTTTTGGCTCACTAGTGTATATTTAATTTTTTATTTGGTGTGTTTGGTGTTTGTTTGGAATAGATAAACAAATGGCTTGCTCCTGCCTATGTTACTGAAGTGAGGGTACTATTATAGATAAAATTTTATGTTTATACTTTCTAAAGTTACAAGAAGAATTGTCAACAATTTGTATTCTGTAAAGTACAGTTTAACAACTCTTTTTCAAATTTAATCCTAAAGCTGTCTTCTGTAAAATAAGTTGTTGTTTCAGCATCAACCTAATCTTATTAAGAATTTTTCCCAGAAACCGCTTACAATAGAGGTTTCCACGGATGGTGGAATGTAATACAGTAAAATTCCACGTTTCAATCCCTTCGTCTAACAATGTTTCTAACGACGTTTCGTCAAAATCTCATTTGGCATTTCCAAGTGCTCTTGCTGATGCTGCTACTCGATACTGTGAGCTTGCTGCGTGAGTTAGCTTTGAGAGGCAGCAGAAGCAAGATCACAGTATCAAGTAGCAGCAACAGCAAGAACACATGAAAATGCCAAATGAGATTTGGATAAAACGTCGTGCAAATTCATCGTTAGACGAACGGATTAAAACCCGGAATTTTAACAGGTTGACTGCCGATCTATATTTTTGAGTTTGTGGTTGACGCCGGTAAGATTTTTTTCCAAATATTTTTTTATTTTATTGTGGTAAATATGAATTAAAATGAGTCTTGGATGTGTTTTTTTTATGTGCCATTCAAAATATTAGAAAAAAAAAATTTTCACTCCGATCGGAGTAATCGGCATTGCAAGTGAAAATTTTTACTAGATGCCGAACACTTCGATCGGAGTGTCCAATTAAATAAGTAAAGAAATAATAAATCGAAGTCATGAACTCAAAACATTTATTTCTAAATCATTTTTGTACATTTTTATGGTAATCCTCAAAGCAATTAAGGCAAAAACCTGGTTGTCCAGGGCACATTTTGCATTCATACACTGTTTGCTTTCTTATTTTATTTTTCCTGCATTCTTTGCATTCCTTTCTGCTTACCCGTTTTGTTTCTTTAGTTCCTTTTTTTTCACTAACAATTTTTTCTACTTTGCTAATGCTGTGGACATTTATTTGGCCTGGAGGAATTTGCGGCAAATTAGTAATTGGTCGTCTGGCTAGTAAATTTCTTATGACATCCAATCGGAAGTCATATAATCGTAACTGGTCAGACCGCGAATATTTATTGTACAAAAATAGGCGTTTATCATGCTCATTTGCAGCACATGCATGAATAACTTTTTGTACCACCGAATGGTTTTACGGCTGCAAGGATAATATGCCATCATTTGATCCTGTCTATCTATACCGGACATAAAAGCATTATATCCAATGATTGCGGAAGGTTTTTCAGATTCTTGATTTCTTTTGTTTTTAAAAATGCCCATTTCGCTTCCAAAATTCTGTTGAAATGTATTGAACATTGCGTTTAAACGCGCCATTTTCCGACATGCACTCCATTGCAAAACATAGATTTATTCTCACCACGTTTTAAGTTTGCACTCATTACCTCTTTCGGATTATCTTTCCTCTCAGCTCTCAGCGTACCAATGCAGTATGTATTTTGTTGAAGTAATTTCCTAGCTAAATTAACACTATTGTAAAAATTGTCTAGATAAACAGCATGTCCCACACCCAATTTTTCCTCCAATAAATGTAAAAACAATCTTTTCAGTATGTCCGCTTCCACCATAAACATCTGTCGCACCTTCGTAGACACGAAATTTCAAAATAAGTCCATTAGGCTCTGTCAGCATGTATAACTTCATACCATACTTATGACGCTTATTCTTGATATACTGTTTAAACTGGAGACGACCCCGATAAAGTACCATAGCTTCATCCAAAGACAACTCTCTTCCAGGATAGTAAATTTCTCCCATCTTGTTGATAAAAAAAATCTGCCACAAATCTAATCTTTCCTAGCCGATCTGCCGGATCCATATCTGGAGATGTAAAATGCAAACACCTCAAGATAAGCAAAAATCTATTCCTTGACATATATTTTCTAAAAACAGGTAGATTAAATAGCGGATCAGTTTTCCAATAATCGTTAAGACGGCTCAAGGATATTGTGCCAGTGTGAAGTAACAGGGCCAAAAAAATTTTTAGTTCGTCAAGAGTAAGATCTTTAAAATTAGTAATACGTGATTTTGTACTTGTTTCTGGGCGCAGCAAAACCTGGACTGCGTAAGAGTTCGTTCGTTCTACAATAGTTTGTAAAAAATCATCATCAATGATCATTTCAAAAAAATCGATAGGTGCACCCTGTCCTGGAATTTGCACCAATAATTCCTGGGTTTTCTGGAACAAAATTTGTTTTAAAAACGCACCTCTGTCGTTTCCATTTTATCTCATCAAGGCTAGGAAGTGTTTGATGTGGCCGAATAGGGTCTATAAAATTCTCTTCTTCGGACTCGGAGCTTGAATTTACATCACTATCGTCTGTGTCTGGTACGTAATGTTCGTCACTACTACCTCCGCTTTCTTCCAATAGCTGCAATAATTCCCCCCCCCCCCCCCAGTGTCAGTTAGCTTCTTTTTCTTATCATATACCTTTTTTTCATCACTACAATGTCTTTTTTTAATACCAGAAGGCCCAGGTTGATTGTCCATATTGTACGGCAGATTACAACCAAACCAAAAGCAAATCCGCGGAACCACTTAAGCACCTGTTAGAACTTGCGTTTTTAAGCAACGCCACCACTAGAAACACGTTTCATATACAACGCCGATGGAATACTAAAACGTTTCGTAAGAACGCATGTCGAACTCCGATCGGAGTAGACGGCGTTGGCGAAGAGACCCGACGCACTCCGATCGGAGTGGTCGGCAGTCAACCTGTTAATGTATTATATATATATATATATATATATATATATATATATATAATATATATATATATATAAAATGCAACGTCTCTCTGTCTGTATGTCTGTCTGTCTGTCTGTCTGTCCGTTAGTGCGCTTATCACTGAGAGAACCACTTATCCGATTTACGTACTTTTTTTTTTAAATATACATATGTTTTCTGCCAGGTTATAGGCTATATTTTATTACGATAGGTAGAATAGGGAATGAGCAGTGACGATATAGTGAATGAAGTCGGAAAAAAGTTTGCCGCGCGTTCCCTTGCAATACACACAGCATAAACCATTAAATTTGGAACAATATTATGTAGGAGAGAATATCTATAATCTATAATCTATAATATATATAAAATGCAATGTCTCTCTGTCTGTCTGTCTATCCATTAGTGCGTTTATCACGCGAGAACCACTTATTCGATTTACGTGTCTTTTTTTAAATTCATACATATGTTCTCTGACCAGGTTATAGATACATATTTTATTACATCTATAATATATATAAAATACAACGTTTTCTCTGTCCATCTGTCTGTCCGTTAGTGCGCTTATCACTGGAGAATCAGATTTACGTGTTTTTTTAGATTTATACATATGTTCTCTGGCCAGGTTATAGACTATATTTTATTACGTTAGATAACATAAGGAATAAGCAATGACGATAATAGTGAATTAAGTCGGAAAAAAGTTGGCCGCTAGAGCGTTCTCTTGCAATACACTGCCTAAACCATAAATATGGAACAATATCATGTAGCAAAGAATATTTGTAATATATATAAAATGCAACGTCTCTCTGTCTGTCTGTCTGTTTCGTTAGTGCGCTTATCACTCGAGAACCACTTATATCCGATTTACGTGTTTTTTTTTTAATTGTTACATATGTTCTCTGGCCAGGTTATATAATAATAATAATAATAATCTATATATTATACCATATATAAAACGCAACGTCTCTCTGTCTGTCCGGTAGTGTGCTTATCATTCGAGAACCACTCCATCTGATTTACGTGATTTTTTTAATTTTTAATTTTAATAATGTCAACAAAAATCTATAATATATATAAAAACGTAAAGTCTCTCTGTCTGTCTGTCTATCCATTACTGTGCTTAGCACTCAAGAACCACTTATCCGATTTACGTGCTTTTTTTTTTTAATAAAATACAAAGGGAATAAACAAGACAAAATGCTAATATGTAGGAAAAAAAGATGGAAGTTTACCAGTAAGCTTGGTAGAAAGACTGAATAGATGGGGGAATACTTTAAAGAAACACTAAATAGAGATGAAAATGATTGAAATGAGAAATAGGAAGCAAAATTAACTGAAGGGCAGATGGGGACAAACAAACCCTGCAAAGAAGAAATAAGAAAAATACTCAGAACCCAAAAAAAAATAAGGCCCTGGGTGGAAATTGTATAACAGCAGAACTGATCAAAGCTGGAGAATTAGATCTGGAAAATGAAATATGCCGGTTGGTGCAAGAAATATGGAAACAGAAAATATACCAGTGAGCTGTAGAGAGTCGCTCATTTGTCCAATATACAAAAAAGAAGAAAAAAAACTATATGTGCAAATATAGACCAATAGCCCTTACTGGATGTCGTGTACAAGATAGTAGTG
>CM032451.1:102369298-102417477 GCA_019049505.1 Pachyrhynchus sulphureomaculatus
GTATAGAGAACGAAAGTCATTTTTTAGTTTGTTTATGTATTTTTATTTATTAACTGCTATTGAGTTATTATCAGAAGAGTCCGAAATAAATATGACTCAGACCTCTAACGTCGCTTTTGTCGTTTATATTGTTTTCTCTTTATTAATACAGATCATTTAATGGATTGATCTTTGAAAATAATTTGACTCTTTTTTTACGATTTTTGTATTTTTAAAATCAAACGAGCGTTTGGTTTGTTTAACGTGTTTTGATATCCGTGATATATAGATATATAGATATATAGATATATATATATATATATATATATATATATATATATATATATAATATACATATATTATATATATATACATATATATATATATATATATATATATATATATATATATATATATATACATATATATATATATATATATATATATATATATATATGTATATACATATATATATATATATATATATATATATATATATATATATAATATATATATATATATATATATATATATATATATATATATAATATATATATATATATATATATATATATATATATTATATATATATATATATATAATATATATATATATATATATATATATATATATATATATATATATATATATATATATATATATATATATATATATATAGTATATATATATATATATATATATATATATATATATATATTATACATACATACATACATACATACATACATACATACATACATACATACATACATACATATATATATATATATATATATATATATATATATATATATATATATATATATATACATACATATATATATACATATATATATATATATATATATATATATATATATATATATATACATATATATACATATATATATATATATATATATATATATATATATATATATATATATATATATATATAACATATATATATATATATATATATATATATCTATATATATATATATATATATATATATATATATATATACATATATATATATATATATATATATATATATATACATATATATATATATATATATATATATATATATATATATATATATATATATATATATATATATATATATATTTATTTATTTACTACCCCTTATCTCTATGTTAATTGTAAGAGTTAAAAGTATCTCAAGGGCAAGGGAAGCATAATTTTTTTAATGCTTTTCGGGCCCACGAGCAAGAATACAAAGAATTTTTTCGGTAATTGATTCTATGGTAGATCTACCAGGTGTACAAGTATGAAATGCGGATTTTTTTTTCTAAAAAACATGTTAAATTCGGAAGAATGATAAAAAGTGCTTTATTCAAAGTATGCTCCATCGCTTGTTATACATTTTTCCCATCTTTCGGACAGTTTGTGAATACCACGCCAGTAAAAATCTTCCCCTTTTGCTGCGAACCATTCATCGAACCATTTTTTCACATCTTCGTACGAACCAAAGCGCTGCTCAGCAAGTGCGTGACCTATCGATGCAAATAAGTGGTAATCGGAAGGAGTCAAGTCTGGTGAGTAGCCGCATGGGGTAGAACTTCCCACCTCAGTGCTTCCAACGTGTTGCGAACTGGTTTTGCTGTATGTGATGGAGCAATGTCATGAAGAAAAATGACTTTGTGTTGCCTCTTTCGGTATTCTGGCCTTTTTTTCAAGCAGCAAACGGTTCAAATCGGTCAATTGTTGTTGGTAACGTTTAGTATTAACCGTTTCCCCAGGTTTTAACAGCTCATAATAGACCACGCCCCTCTGGTCCCACCAAACACAGAGCATCGTCTTTCTGCCAAAGTGATTCGGTCTTGCGGTCGATGTGGATGGTGCGCCTGGGTCTACCCATGATTTGTTGCGCTTGGAATTCTCAAAATAAATCCACTTTTCATCCCCTGTAACTATACGATGCAAAAACGACTTCCTTTTGTACCGAGCGAACAAAATGTCACATGTGTGCGCTTTTCCATTTGCCTGTCTTTCAACTCATGTGGTACCCATCTAACGGCTTCTGAATCTTTCCCATCTCTCGTAGCCGATTGGAAACAGCTTGTTGACTAACGCCCAATTGCTCGGCGAGTTGTTTTTGTGTTTGCGAATCATCTTCGTCCAACAGTGCTTGCAATCCCACATCTTCGTATTTTTTTTTTTTGGCGATTTTCCACGTTCCTTGTCTGCAACATCGAAGTCACCACTTTTGAAACGCCGAAAACATCGTTCACACATATCTTGTGATGGAGCATGTTCACCATAAGCTTCTCGAAGTAATCCGTATGATTCAACAGCAGTTTTCTTTAAATGAAAACAAAAAATTAATGCTGTCCGCGAATGCTCTTTGTTCGGTATAAAATTCGACATATTGAACACAACACTATGCATACACTTTACCAATTTATCACTCGTGCGCGTCTGACACTTATTGATGACACAACAAAATGGCGCAGTGTTAAATCTTTATAGCACAAACTGCATTGGTGCACCATCTGTTGTCTGAAATCTGCATGTCATACTTGTACACCTGGTAAGAATCCTAAAGCCTATTCAAAATTCGATATTAAATCTTAATATTCTAATAAATACTGTTTCTCTTAAATATAAACGATCTAAAATCTTTTAGGATGGAGGTGCCACCAGCGATAAAAATGTTAACAAAGTTTCATCTTATGACGAAAAATAAAATACCCTCATTCAAAGAATATTATGAATATGTCGATTACGCCCTTTCAATTCTACAGAGTAGTTTTTCAACTCCTTTTGAAACATTTTCCAGTGATTTAGAAGGACCGTTTCCTCACAGTCTTAAAAAATGTAACAAAAAAGCTGAGGAAATGCGAATCTTAGGTAAGCAGTTGAATACTATTTACCGGGGTAGTGGTAAATTTTCATGTCATGCGTTGTATGTTATATATGTTAATCCAGTTCTAAGCGTAGAACCTAAGTTTTAAAACTCCACCTATTCAGCGCCCTTTGCTAAATTTTAAAATATCTTACTTCTGATACATGAAACTCGTCAGTAGAGACCGGATTATATACATTTGCATGTTTTCATATGCATTTGCATATTTAGACCATTCTCACCGATTATTGCATATTTCAAAATCTAGTAATGATGCATATTTTCCCTTTATTTACAATATTTCTCGGTACTACTAGGCAATTGAATTGCTCAGGGTATCGTTAATGTCACCCTCTGGAACCGATCTTATCGCCGGAACTGCAATAGTCTAAAACATCGATTAGGTTATAGTGCCAAAGGAATACCCATAATTACGACGGTATTTTATTCCTTTGTTTCTTGGTCGGGATATTAAGTCATAAGTAGTTAGTTTCTAAGAATATTTGTTTGAGCGTGGATCAAATAAACAATTTTCTCGAAGACGAATTTTTATTTTAAAACAAGATATCAGTTTTAACATTATTGTTGACGCGCTTGCATCAGTGTAGTCTTTTTGCAATTTTTAACGTGTTGTGTTAAAGTTTAACGTGTACAATGCCCCCCGCAAAAAAAAGTGTCTCTTCGTGGATAGCTGATTATCCTGAAACATTTACATACGACGGAAATGTTTTATATTGTTGAGTTTGCGAGAAAAATGTTTCGTGCACAAACAAGTTTCAAATTGACCAGCATGTCAAGACAAGTCTTCATATCGCAGGATTGCAAAAAAAAACGCCCACGACAACAACTTATAACAGCAGCAAGTAGCAGTGATTGCATTTCTATAGGCAAACAAAAAACCACTTTAGCATGGATTTATGTGAAACATTGCTTGCAAGTAATATTCCTCTCCACAAACTTACAAATCCTACATTCAAAGATTTTCTGCGAAAATATTGCTTGAATCAAAAAATACCAGACGAATCAACACTACGTAAAAATTACATACCAACAATTTACCAACATGTTCTGAAAGAAATACGTAATGAACTTAAGGATGACATTATTTGGATTTCAGCTGATGAAACTACCGACAGTTGTGGTAGTTATATTGCAATTTTAATTGTGGGTGCATTAAGATTAGAGCCTTCTTCCTATTTCATGGCCTGCAAAGAACTTGACAAGACAAATCATTCTACGATCGCCAGATTTGTGAATGAGGGTATTAAAACAATATTTCCTGAATCTTCTGCAGATGAAAGAGTGTTTATATTTCTCTCAGATGTTGCTCCGTATATGATCAAGGCAGCCAAAGTCCTCCGAGTGTTTTATCCAAATTTAATTCATGTGACGTGCTTTGCTCACGGAGTCCATCGACTCGCTGAAGAAGTACGATCCACGTTTGGAAATGTAAATAAACTGATTTCATCAGCAAAGAAAGTGTTTCTTAAGGCACCTGCTCGCAATAACACCTATAAAGAAAAACTGCCAAATGTGCTTTTACCTCCGGAACCAGTAGTAACTCGATGGGGAACATGGATTGAAGCTGTACTATTTTACAGTGAACATTTCGAGGCCATCAAAGGTAGTAAATGACTTCGATAGTGCAGACGCTATGGCAGTTCGTCAATCCAAGGAAGCATTTAACGATTCTGATATTAAAAAAAAATAGCTTTGATTAGCACTCACTTTTCCCACATACCTGCGGGTATTAAAAAGCTTGAAACTCGAGGTTTGGCGTTGACCGAATCAATTCAGTTAATGAATAAAATCCGTCAAATAACCTCCACATTGCCAGATGTATTCCCGCGTAGAATTAAAGAAAAGTTTGAAAACATTTTGTGCAATAACCCAGGCTTTGAACCTTTGTGTCAAATTGATAGTTTTATTAATGGGACGGGTGGACTTTTGCCAGAAACAATAAGTGCTAACAGCACCCAAATTCAAATACTGCCCAGTTACCTCAGTGGATGTGGAACGGTCTTTTTCCACTTATAAAAATATTTTAAGTGATCGAAGACTCAATCTTACTACCCAACATTTGGAACAATACCTTATTGTTTACGTGTACAAGAATACAAATGTTAAATAATTTTAAAAAATGTTGAATAATTGTTAATTAAATTTAAACATTGTCGATAACTTGTTAATTTTATGCTGATTTTGAAATAAAAAACTAAAAATTACTACTTTTATTATTATTTAATATTGCATATTTTGACCCTTTTCATGCGTATTTTAAGCATTTTTCATGCATATTTGCATGCATATTTCAAGATTTTTATGTTGCATATAATCCGGTCTCTACTCATCAGATAGTACGAAATAATGCAGCACGATAATGATGACAAGCTTTGCTGAATTTAGGTGACTGCCATGTTAATTTACAGTCAATCAAGTAAGGATGTGTCGCTTATAACTTGTAGTCGGTAAAAGAAATTCCTTTTTTTTTTGAGGTTATTGTTGGCCACCCTGCAAGCACTGCTTTGTAGAAAGAGATTCATTTATAACTTTACTAGCAGTGCCCGCGGCTCCGCTCGCGTGTACTTGATTCACTACTATCGGCACTGCTTATTCCTTATATTACCTAACGAAAGAAAATATCTGTCATTATTTCCCCTTATCTCCCATTATTGTCCTAATCTCCCATTATCTCTACATAATTTCCGTTATCTAGGCTCATCTCTGCTCATCTCCCATTATTTTTGTTTATCTCCCATTATTTCCCCTTCTCCTATTATATCACCTTAACTTCCATTATCGAATTATATAGAACATATGTATAAATTTATAAAAACACGTAAATCGGATAAGTGGTTCTCAAATGATAAGCGCACTAACCGACAGACAGACAGAGATACGTTGCATTTTATATATATTATATTCTTTGCAGCTTGATATTGTTCCATATTTAATGGTTTGGACAATGTATTGCAAGAGAACGCGCTAACGGTAACCTTTTTTTTCCGACTTGATTCACCATTATATGGTGAATGTCTGTTATTGTTTGTACTTGTTTTCTTATAATTTTGGAATATATTTTATATTCCGCAATTAGTAAGCTAATGCCCCTATAGTTGTTTATGGTATATCGTCTCTATTTCTTTTTTTAAATATAGGTTGTACTATGCTGATACTTCAGTCTTCTGGTATTCGTGTTTGTTGCCAACACATGTTATATATTTAGGAGCAACCTTCCATACTTCTACACTTAAACCGTCTGTTCTAGTAGCTTTCCTATTTTTGCAAATCTGCAGTGCGTCATCTAGTTTTTCTTTGGTTAATAGATTTTCGTGGGCTATATATATCTTCTGTTTCTGTTTTTTCAGCTTCTTTTTTATTATTATCCATCCATACTTTTTTTTATAGTTTTGTAACCATTCATTTTCTGTGATGTTATTTATATTTACTGTGTCGTTCTCATCTTTATTTATTTTTTTATTACTTTATATACTGATTTTTGTTGTTTGTATAGATCATGTTCCAGATCATTTACGAATTTATTCCAGCTTTCTCTGTGTGCTTCTTGCGTAATTTTGAGCTAGATTTTTATTTGTACTCGGTGTTACTCTTCATTTTCTTTATCTTGGATCCATCTTAGATATGCGTTTTTTTTTTGTTGTATCGCTGATTTCAATTCGTCATTCCATATCTTTAGTCCTTCTTTTTTTTTGTAGTTTTCAGTCTTTTACCTAAGGCCTCTTCCGCTGCCTTTTTTATTGCATCTTGTATATTGCTTCTTTCTATTTTTATGTCTTCGCTTGTTATTTGCTTCATTAGATATCGATTTAACCGGTTTTGGTAGAGTTGTTTTATTTTGTATTTATATTCTTGCTGGTTTATGTTTTGATCTCTGGGCTCGTTATTTGTTTTCACTTGTATTTTACTAACCACTAAATAGTGATCCGTGTTTAATTCTGCATCTCTATACGCATGGACATCTTGCACATTTTTTGTAGGTTATCATTTACTAGACTGAAATCGATCATGGATCTCCTTCCTTTTTCGCTCCACGTATACTTATTTATCCAGTTTTTTTTTGAAGAAAGCATTTGTAATTTTTAATTTATTTTTGTAGGCATATATCGATGAGTGTCCATTTCTATTTAGTGTTGATTCTCCATATAATGGGACGGTTTCCGATTCTGGCGTTTAGGTCTCCTGCTACTATTAGTTGGTCGTTTTTATTTACTTTGTTTAGTACTTTTTGAAAGTTCTTATAGAATGTTTCGCTTTCTTTCGTTCCTACACAGATGGCCAGGTATCTAGTCCGTGTTTATTTTCTTAATGTTACTATTCTTTCATTTTCGTGTGTGTAGCTTTTTATGTAAGATTTTAATTTTTTATGTATTACTATGGCTACTCCTTCTCGCTCTCTTAACTTTTCTGGTCCTCCACTATATATCATTATATATTTATCCATCTCTTTAGTTCCCTTATGTTTCTTTTTTGTTTCTGATATTGCTAAATCGATTCGTTTCTTTCCGAATTCTGATTCTAATTGTTGTTCTTGCAGTCTAATGGTCCTTACGTTCCAGGTTGCTATTTTCATTATGTTTGCTTTTCTTTCTCTTCTCATTTGAATATTAATCATTTCACCGTCTAATCGTTTGCCCTTTGGTCGTTTGCCTGAGTCGTCATCATTGGATCCCTCCTGTCCGAGGCTGTTGATGAGTTTTTTAGTATTCTTTCTTTTATGTGGGAGGGTTACTACCCCTACGCACAACCCTCTTCCTTTATGGCTTGGGACCGGCAACGGCACTTGATTAATTACTCAATCCACCTCTCAAGTGTCGCAGGCAGAGTTCCAAGATAATCATCTAAAGGTACGCGGAAAATCTCGTCTGAAGTATGCCGCGAAAATGCCAGGTGATCATCGACGCGGATGGGATGTGGACGAACTACTGAATCACTAGCATTTTAGTGGCAATTCTTTACTGTCGAATGACGTTAACAACTTTTAAAGAAATACATTTTTTAATCGACAATGCGCGACATGTTCTTACTTGATTGACTATATTTTTTCATCAACATACTAGAATTAAAGGAATGTATTTACTAGATTTTAGATTTCCAGGTGATTCAGAAGTACCAAAAAAATGTACCAGTCTCGGAAATACATAGGAATTTTCTGTAATAACACTAGTTTACAAAAAAAGACTTATTCTTGTTCATCGAACGAAACATATATTTTTTAAATGAGCTAGGTAGGCTAGTTAATAAAGTATTTTTGTTTTCCGCTAGCACGTCATAATCCTCAGATAAAACTGTTTCTGTTTCTTACCTACCCGCAGTAGTTGTAATGATTTCTTTGTTTGATTCTGTAAAATACGAAAGATTGTTCTAAAATGTCGTCTAGAATATGTAAAATTAATCCAAACCGTTTTTATTACGTTTGTGGCAAAATTGTTCAGTTAAATACTTCGGATTTCCGGTGTCACATCAACATAATTACTGGGTTCCTCATATAGTTTGCACAAACTGCAGACTAGTATTCAGGTAAAAACAGATCTTTGAACTTTGGTAAACCAGGGATCTAGAGAGAACCAACTAACCACGCAATCGACTGTTAGTTTTGCTTGACTAAAACTTTTGGTTTCAACTTGAAACACAAAGATAAGCCTGTGCCTCATTCAAAGGATTTGCCAGTTCCTACACCACACGGCAGAAGTGACCAACCCGAAATGTCACAGCTACATCGCGCAGTATTCCACTACACCAGAGTAGTGACATTGAGCAATCCAGCTCGGATAACTTTGACGGCGATGAGGACAGTCCACATTTGATAATTTAGTCTGAACTCAACGATCTTATAAGAAATTTGCAGTTGTCTAAGTCTAAAAGGGAATTACTTGCCTCAAGGTTGCAGCAGTGGAAGTTGCTTGATCCTGACACAAGAATTAATATTTATCGCTCCAGGAGTAAGACCTATGCTGCTTTTTTTTACAAAAAAAAATAATTTTGTTATTGTCATGATGTTAATGGACTCTTTGAAGAAATGAAACAACCATATAACCCAGAAGAATGGCGCCTTTTTGTGGATTCCTCAAGATGTTATTTTGTATAACGGAAATAAAAATCCTTCTATCCCAATAGGTCAATTAGTGAATTGTAAAGAAACCAATGAAACAATGTCCATATTAATTAAATTGAGCAAATATGAATGTCACAATTGGTATATCTGTGGTGACATACAAGTCATCGGTATTCTTTTGGGTTTGCAAGGCACAAAGTACTGTTTCTTCTTGTGCTTATGGGACTCGGGGGCAAAGAAGGATAAAAAGTAATTTGGCCTATTAGAACCTAATATTTTGGATTGTTGTAGCTTCTACTTGATGGAAATTCATTATAAATATATAATAAAAGACTGTTTTTAGTCAATTTCCACTGACACAGTCTTTTATTATAAAGGGTGGGCCATCTATCGGTTTAAATTTGAACCACCGGTTATTTCGAATCTGGCAATACTTATGTCATTCTATTCTGTCACAAAATTCAGTATATTATCTCCACTGATCGAAATGAATCGATTTACGCTTGAGCAACGTTGGGATTTATTGGAAATTTATTTCCAAAACAAAGACAATTGGTCGGAAATTGCACGAAAATGTCGTACAAAATTTGGTCGCAGAGAAGGACCAACAGTGCCCGGTATACGCAAGTTTATTGCTAAAGTTCGTGAAACTGGTTTCATTGTTGATGCGCCAAGACGTGAGCGTGCTCGTACAGTGCGTACACCCGAAAATATCGAAGCTGTGACTGAGAGTGTGCGTGAGAATCCATCAACATCAACTCGTCATCGTTCTCAGTATGATGCCTTACAAAGTTCAATTGGTTCAAGAGTTGAAGCCACATGACCATCCGCTTCGTTTTCGCTTCGCTAGATGGGCCAACGAGAAACTGCACGATGATGTCGATTTTGCCAAAAAATCATCTTTTCGGATGAAGCTCATTTTCATCTTGGTGGGTACGTTAATAAGCAAAATAGCCGTATTTGGGGCTCAGAAAACCCACACGTGGTCTTACAGAAGCCAATGCACCCATTACGAGTGACTGTTTGGTGCGGCTTGTGGGGCGGACGCATCATTGGCCCATATTTCTTTGAAAATGAGGACGGCGCAACCATTACGGTCAATGGAGACACCTATCGCACCATGATAACCGATTTTTTGTGCCCGCTCTTTACGGTATTGATGTGAACGATGTTTGGTTTCAACAGGATGGTGCAACTTGCCAAACATCTCATGCCACAATTGATTTATTGCGTCAAACGTTTGATTAGCCGAAATGGTGATATCAATTGGCCGCCAAGAAGCTGCGATTTGACACCGTTGGACTATTTTCTGTGGGGTGCCGTTAAAGACAAGTGTTATGCCGACAAACCAGAGACAATTGGCATCGTGATGCCATTGCCGAGATACGACCCCATACACTCGAAAAAGTGCTCGAAAATTGGTCCGATCGAATGGGGTACTGTGAGGCCAGCCGCGGCAGCCATATGAATGAAATAATATTCCATCTCTAACCGGAACAATTGTACTTCACAACAAAAAAATAAATTTGGTAAAATTTCAAACCGTTTTTGTTTTATTGCATTTTTAAATTTAAACTTTTAAATGGCCCACCCTTTATATGTAGAACCTAATATGTTCTGGGTAAAATAAACATTAAAAGTACATGTTTAGTTAACCCAAAAAAAAATTATATTTTTACCGCTTCACATTAAGTCAGGTTTAATGAAAAATGTTGTCAAAGCTTTGAATAAGGCGGGGCCAGCGTTTCTCTATTTATGCAGTGTGTTCACGCATCTTTCTGAGGCTAAACTAAAAGAAGGAATATTTATAGGTCCTCAAATCAGGAAAATTTTGGCTATAAAACATTTGAGAGCCATTTGATGGACATTCAAAAAGGTCTTCAAACTTGTCGTTTGAGATTTTTTAGGTGATAGAAGAAATGACAAGTATAAAGGGATTGTTGCAAATTTATTGCAGAATTACGAACTGATGGGTGTGAACATGTCCTTCAAAATTCATTTTTTGCATTCCCATCTGGATTTTTTTCCGGAAAACCTTGGAAGTATGAATGATGAGCGTGGCGAGCGGTTTCATCAGGATCTAAAATTATTTGAGCAAAATTATTAAGGTTTTTGAGACATGCTAGGAGACTACTGTTGGTCTGTTGTAAGAGATACAGATACAAGTATTTACAAAAAAAGAGCTAAAACTTCGTACTTTACAAAGTGTACAAGTATGAAATGCGGATTTTTTTTCTAAAAAAATGATAAAAAGTGCTTTATTCAAAGTATGCTCCATCGCTTATTATACATTTTTCCCATCTTTCGGGCAATGGTAATCGGAAGGAGCCAAGTCTGGTGAGTAAGCCGCATGGGGTAGAACTTCCCAGCTGAGAACTTCCAACGTGTTGTGCTTGTTGACTAACGCCCAATTGCTCGGCGAGTTGTTTTTGTATTTGCGAATCATCTTCGTC
Organism: Pachyrhynchus sulphureomaculatus; assembly: GCA_019049505.1. Taxonomy (NCBI): domain Eukaryota; kingdom Metazoa; phylum Arthropoda; class Insecta; order Coleoptera; family Curculionidae; genus Pachyrhynchus; species Pachyrhynchus sulphureomaculatus. Next base: position 102,380,677 of record CM032451.1, read on the forward strand.
CAACAATGCTTGCAATTCCACATCATCGTATTTTTTTTGCGGTTTTCCACGTTCCTTGTCTGCAACATCGAAGTCACCACTTTTGAAACACCGAAACCATCATTCACACGTATTTTGCGATGGAGCATGTTCACCATAGGCTTTTCGAAATAATCGGTACGATTCAACAGCAGTTTTCTTCAAATGAAAACAAAAAATTAATGCTGTCCGCGAATGCTCTTTGTTCGGTATAAATTTCGACATAACACAACAACACAATGCACACACCTTTCTAATTTATCACTCGTGCGCGTCTGACACTTGTTGATAACACAACAAAATGGCGCAGTGTCAAATCTTTATAGCACAAACTGCATTGGTACACCAGCTGTTGCCTGAAATCCGCATTTCATACTTCAGCTGGTAAATATTTTTCTTTGTCAAATATTTCTTATTAAATGTCTTAAAAGTTTGACGACACTTAAAATAAAACAAAACATATATGTTTTATACATACATACGTATATACATAAGCGATCCTCTTCTACCTTACGGTGTTGAGGTGTCACGGCAAAAATTTCTCCACACGCGACGATATGTAGCCATCCTCTCTGCATACCTCGACTCGATCCCTTTTCTTTGAAGCGTTTTGGATAATTCACTGTTCCAGCTATTTATGGGCCGGCCTCTTTTTCTCCTCTTATCCACTTCAGTCTTCCAAACATCTTTAACCTTTCTGTTGTCTCTCATTCGAACCATATGTCCGAACCACATTAACTGACGTTTTTCTATTATTGACAGTACAGAATTCACTTTAAATCGGTCACGCACTACACTATTATGAATACAATCTTCTAGTTATACCCACCGCTGCTCTAGGGTATCGCATTTCACAAGCCTGAATTCTGCTCTTATCTCTGCTGCTCAGAACCCATGTTTCACTTCCATATATTCATCGCCATTCAGAGTTATGTGCATTTGCTCCTCTGTTTTACTTATTAGCATTACTTCTGTTTTATCAGTATTAATGCTCATGTTGTTACTCGTCAATTCCTGCTCTCATATCAGCAGATTCCTTTGTAGATTCTCCATACTATTTGCAACAATTACTAGGTCATCAGCATATAACATTTCAGACACGTACACTTGTTGGACCTTGTAGACACCTTGTCCCCTTTAATTATTTTTTGTACATAGTATCCAGTAGGATAATGAACAGCAGTGGGCTTAATACTCCTCCCTGTCGCACACCTGCGGTTGTGACAAATTTCTTTGAACTAATATTATTTGTTCTTATTTTGTTTGTGTGTTATGCGTTCTTACAGCTCTTAACAGTATTTTGTCAACTCCTCGATCCTTCAGTATCTGCCATATTTTCTCCCTGGGTACCCAATCAAAAGCTTTACTCAAGTCGATGAAACACAAGTACAACTCGCTATTGTGGGCCAACGTCTTTTCAACCAATTGTCTTAAACTGAATATGAGATGTACTGTGCCTCTCTCCGGCCTAAAATCGCACCTATTATCATCTGTAGTATCTTCTACCCGTTTTCTTAATCGTTTCTCCAATATTATTTCGTATATTTTGCTGACAACACTCAGTATTGAAATTCCTCTATAATTTTGTCATTTTGTTACATCACCCTTTTTAAATATTGGTAAAATTATGGCTATTGTCCAATCGCGCGGAAAACCATAGTCCCAGTTTTCCAAGCTATATTAATTAGTTTGTGCAGACATAAGTACCCTTCATTACACATATATTCTAGCATTTCCACTTTTATGTCGTCGTGCCCTGCATCTTTACCATTTTTCAATCTTTTAACAACTTCATATACTTCAGTCAGTGTAATTGCGTCTACTTTCATGTCTTCGCTTTCTTTCTCAGTTCGATTTTTTATTTCTGTCCCACTTTGTAATATTTCACAGAGATGTTTTCTCCACCTTTCAACAGTGTGTTTACTATCCGACACCAAATTACCCTCTCTGTCTTCAGTACCTTTAATTCCACCCATTCTGTCTTTTTTCAGATTTTTCAATGTTCTGTAAAGAAGTTTTGGGTTACCCTGCCCTTTTGCTTCCATTTTGTTTCCAAAATCTTCCCGTGATTTCTGTTTCGCTACCCTTCTTTGTTCTTCATATGTTTGGTATCGACCTTCCGTTCTGTTACTTAAGTAGGCTCTTCAAAGTTCTTTTTTCTTTCTAACTTGCGCTTTGATTTCATCTTTTTACCAAGGTGTGCATTTCTTCGTTTGCCGTGCACTTTTACCACATGTCTCTTGTACGAGGCTGGTTTGAAAAGTCCGTGCAAAAATAAAAACTACTTATGTGTTTGGGGTAAACCTTTTTTATTTTTCGACATAGTCTCCTTTTAGGCTTATACACTTCGTCCAACGATGTTCTAGTTTGTTGATCCCTTCCGAATGATAGGATTTGTCCAAGTCTGCAAAATATCCATTAGTGTCTGCAATCACCTCCTCGTTTGAATAAAATCTTTGTCCCGCCAGCCATTTCTTCAAATTGGGGAACAAATAGTAGTCCGAGGGAGCCAAGTCTGGAGAATAGGGGGGATGTAAAACGAGTTGGAATCCTATTTCCATTAATTTTGTGACCACAACTGCTGAGGTGTGTGCTGGTGCGTTGTCGTGATGGAAATGGATTTTCTTGTGGGCCAATCGCGGACGTTTTTCTTGCAGCTCGGTTTTCAAATGGTCCAATAACGATGAATAATATTCACCTGTAATAGTTTTAATTAAAAAAAATAAAACCTTTTCCAGATAGTCGATGAGGATTATCCCTTGCGAATCCCAAAAGACAGTCGCCATTTTTGGTGCAGATTCCCCCTTGGTAACCCATTGTTTAGATTGTTGTTTGGTCTCAGGAGTATAGTAATGTATCCATGTTTCATCCACAGTGACGAAACGATGCTTAAAGTCCTCCGGATTCTTCTGGAACAGCTGCAAACCATCCTTGCAACACTTCACCATATTCCGTTTTTGGTCAAGCGTGAGCAATCGCGGCACCCATCTTGCGGATAGCTTTCTCATGTCCAAATGTTTATGCAAAATATTATGTACCCATTCAGTCGAGATGACCACAGCACTAGCAATCTCACGCACCTTAACTCTTCTGTCATCCATCACCATATCATGGATTTGATCAATGATTTCTGAAGTCGTAACCTCCACAGGCCGTCCAGAACGTTCAGCGTCACAGTCCGAAAATTTTGAAACCACTTATAAACTGTTCTAATCGAAGGTGCAGAGTCACCATAATGTTTATCAAGCTTCTCTTTAGTCTCCTGAGGCGTTTTGCCTTTCATAAATTAATGTTTAATCACCACACGAAATTCTTTTTCGTCCATTTCTTGAAAATCACTTGATTTCCTTGATTCACACGAATGCCAAACACAAAGAAATAGACCAATATGGTTGAAACTTGGTGTGCGTTCATTCAAGAGATGCTACTAACTAAACATGACCTCGATACGCGCCGGTGGTGCCAGCTGTCGGACTTTGCACGGACTTTTCAAACCAGCCTCGTATATGTTTTATTTCATGAACAAAAACCTTGTAAACTAGTGTAATCAGTAAATACCGATTATATTTCTAAAATCACATTAAAAAATGCATAGTAGTATAATATTTAAAAGTTATGGGGTATACCATGCCAGCCGTAAGCGGGCGTGTATCGCACGTGGGCGCCACATCCAGGCAAATACAGAGATTTCGTCATGTTTTGTACAAAATACAGTCAGGGAAAATTAGATGTGGATGTGAGCGGCCACAGAAAATTTCCGAGGGGGGGCGGCATAGTATGTTTTGTATGCGGGCACTCGGGTGGGTAGCGGCGGGGGCCTAGGTATACCAACTTTTAATTATATTCATATACGTATTAAAATAAAGATCATAATTTTAAATTCATAGGTAATATTTGCTATCGAGAAAAAAATTTTGTGCAAGCTCATGTGATGTATACATTGAGCATTGCTCACGCAGCTGCTGGTACTAGGGAGTTGGCTTTAGCTTATGGCAATAGATCTGCCGTACTTTTGGAGAAGCAGTACTACAAAGAATGCTTAGAGGTAAGATATGAAGATATGTATGGGTACTTCTGATAGTTGTTCACCTAAAAAACTATCAGAAGCATTAAAGAAATATCTCAAGAACAAGAGAGCTTGTGCTTCTGACGATATCCCCGTTTTTGTGTAGTCATGACTCTATATAAAATATTCTTTTCTCTATATCTTTATATGTGTACAATAAAGAGAATTTCCCAGAGCTGGGACATGTGGAACTCTATTATTTAAAAAGGGGTATCGTAGAAAAAGTAGGAGTCAAAGCTAGCAAATAACGCACCATGGGAAAAATAAGGCATTTTTTGGACAAAAATCGAGACGTGGCGAATTGAGAAGGTTAATATATCTAAATATATACGTTAAAATGCCAAATTTAGTCGAATTTTGTACTATTCCTAATATTGGGTAAATATGTATTTTTCATATAACCGATATATGATCAGATATAATCATAATAAGTCAATTTATTTAAAATTGGAGTTGGGATTATAAATGTTCACAAGTATTTAAAAATACACATATATATATATATATATATATATATATATATATATATATATATATATATATATATATTCAAATTGGTCAAAATATAAGCCACGTTTTTGTCAAAAAAATGCCCTATTTTTTTCTACTGTGCGACGGTCCAGAACGGCGTTTAGCAGACCAAAACAGTGGTGAAAACGACAATAAGTAGATTGATACACTAGCACAGGGTCGGCAACCTTTTAACTAATTTTCATCCATACATTTTGCGTGCCGATATAGGTACTTACTACAACTAAAATTAACAAAAATTAACTTAAAATATTGCTTTTAGAAGGTTTAATTACAAAAAAATTTTAACATTTAACAAATAATTTTATTATACTAGTCCTAGGACCTAGTGTGAACCCTGTGCTTGAAGTTCTTTAGAGAGTTTTCTTATATCCGGTTCATGTCTGGTTATTTTCAGTGTCACACATGCTTCCGAGTTGTCTGTTGTCAGTCTGCTACGGTACGGGTTTAAAATTACTCTCATATGGGAAGAAAGTTGTTCACAGATATAGAATGATCCGAAAGCTGTAAGCATGGCAAACGCTACTTTCTTAAGACAAATAAATTTCTCTGATAAACTCATCCAACAACTGAGTATCTCGTTTGAATGGTTCTGGCAGTCACCTTCTAATACCCTCCTTAATTCTACAAATTTCGTGTTCCATAACTCGGAGCTTTTAAATTCAATGTATTGAAGATCAAAATCATTAATGTCCATCCATGAGAAAAGAGATATGTCAAAGCAACTGCTGGAAAAATCCATTAAATCTGGTTTGATTAAAAAAGCGAATATAGGACCATGTTTATCAAAATCCTGACCCCTCTCGATAAACTCCTCTTTTAAATTAGTCACATATTTAAAAATTTCGTCTATTAGTGCACCATCGTCGACACTGGATATAGAAGTTTTTAAATTTAGAAAATATTTATATGTGTTTTGTAGTAATATCGCTAATAAATAAATCTATTTTTAATTTGAATGATTCGTATAAATCCAGAACTGTTTTGCGTGAACCTTGTAACTTTAAGTTGAGTTCACTGAGATGGTTTGTAATATCAGTAAGAAACATTAACATACAGATCCAGTTCTTATCTTCTAGTTCAGGATAAGCATACACTTGATTTTTTTCCAACAAGAACTATTTAATTTCGCCCAGACATTGCACATATCTAGAGAGCACTTTACCACGGCTAAGCCACGGCACATTATTGTGCAATGGTATATCTGAATATGCACTTTCTAAATTCCTGCAGAAACGCCTTAAATTGTCTATGGATCAGTGAAGAACGACCGACAATGTAGTTAACTATTTTAACCACCCTATCCATCACGGATTTTAAACTTCCAGCGGAGATTTTAGCGCACAAACTCTGTTAGTGAATTGTGCAATGAAAATTCAAAACTGATCGACTCATGCGTTCAATAAGAAGGGAAACAAATCCTTTATGTCTCACAATCATAGCAGGAGCGCCATCTGACGTTACGCAAAAAATTTTATTTAAATCAAAATGTTTAACAAATTCTGAAAATATATCCTCTTCTCTTGTAGTTCCCTGCAATGGGAGCAGACAAATCAGCTCTTCATACACACTGCCATCATCGAAGTATCGCGCAACGATTGCCAGACGGGCAGTGTCATTAATATCGACACTTTCAACCAATGCTACACTAAATACAAAACTCCGTTTGATAGCGTCTCTCTGTTGTTTTTGGACATTTTGTGTCATTTCGGTAATTCGTCTCTCGATGGTCCGCGCTGATGCCGGTATATCCCTAATCCTGGCCAATATTGTATCCTTATTGGGCAAGTCGTCGAATAAAATCTCGCCAGTACTCAAAAACGTCTGCTTCATAAATTCTTCGTCAGGGAACGGCCTACCCTTTTGTGTCAACGATTGTGCAATTTTGAAACTGCATTCAGTTACCTGATTTTTTCCTTGGAAAACTTTGGTAAAGAATGTTTCTCGTATTGTTTACTTGATCTTTGTATTGCCTCCCTTTTATCAGCGTTATCTTTAAATGACGATTCATGTTTTATCTGGAAATGTCGTTGAACACTAGATGTCCGGAAAACTACGCTTTCCCGACATAGGACACAAATGGCCTGATTGTTTTGCTGTACAAAACCGTAATCTGTTGTCCATGAAGTTTGAAATGATCGAACGTCAACCTTCTGTTTCTTCGCGGCCATAACGCAACGTAATTTTAATTTTTAAACTTTTCGACGACTATTGACCGGAACGGATGTTACTTCTATACTAAATGATCCAAACTTGTAGCCGCTTGTTATATATAGAAAAAATAATGTTTCTAGAAAATTCCAATAATTACGTTTATTAAATTTCTTAGAACAAAAATTATTATCTACAACGCGCCCATTGCAATCAAAGGGCCGCCTAGAAGTTAAATCTAACAAAAACTAAAGTTCGGCAATATAAAAAGAGTTGCGGCGCCCGTCGGAACGATTGAAGTCAAGTCAAACAAAAACCGCCCTATAGCGGCTCTTTTGATCTAAATTGAGGACGTTTATTTGTGTTTTTGTCTAGGCTTATATTTTGAGGCTTGCCGTCTTTAATACTTGCCGAAATTAAAGCCAAACCAATGCATTCAGTAAAATTATAAATTACAAAATATATATTTTGTAGTTTTTGGTAATAATACCTAGTGACCTATATAATATATCGTTTTTGTTTGTATCGTTAAAGTAATTCTATCTTCGATTATTTACTTAATTTCGAAACATGTCACAGATTACAGAATTAATGTGTAAAATTTGAATAGGTACGCGTGCCATTCAAAATTGCTTGGCGTGCCAGAGATGGCACGCGTGCGATAGGTTGCCGATCCCTGCACTAGCAAATCATTGGTTCACAATATCTGGCTATATGACATGCACAGGAAGTACTATAATTGGCGGCTACTAACGTCCTACAGACCACACCAAACTAGTGGTGGGACTAATTACCGGTCATTGCCACTTAAGGAAACATTTACAAGAAATGGGTGGATTCTCATTCCCATCTACACTTCAGGAGTTCGTCTTGGGATGGTCCGGCAAATATAAAGAACACTTCGGAACTCCTGAAGTGCGGATCTTTCGACTCGCTTTGGTTGTTTCAAAAAACGCCTTTGGGCGGTAAGCTCGGGAAGGTGCGCTTCTGCAATTAAGTGTCAGTCTTGCTGGCCGCTTTGTTTGGAAAGACTTTAAATAAGTCACCGACAGAGTGCAGGGTAAGCATCAATTTTGTCATTGTTTTCCGTTACTACCTGGATAAGGCCTGTTTTCTTTGTATTTGCTGAACCTAGCCCAACTGATGAGCCGTGATACGGCGAAACGCGTCTTGGGATGGTCCGGCAAATACAAAGAACACTTTGGGAACTCTTGAAGTGCGGATCTTTCGATGGTTGTTTTACCAACGCCATATAATATTGGATACTATCTATATTTACTATGTAAATCCTGAAACTGAAATACATAAATACAAACCATTACAGCTGGTTAAGTAAAAACATGTCGCGCACTGTTAATTAAAAAATGTATTTAGTTTTTTTTTTGCATCATTGTGTACAACTTTTTACTACGAAGCTTCTGTTTGATGTATGACCACACGTTCTGGATTGGGTTTGCATCGAGCCAGTCTAGCGTAACGATAACGGATTCCCCTTTCCACTGACAATACGTTTTACTCCGTTGTTTGGGGGCGTTATCATCTTAAAGAATCCACTCCTTATTTTTATCGACAAACCACAATTTGCCAGTCGGTACTAATACCTTTTTGTAAATCTGGAGCATTTTTTCAGCTTTCAAAGGTAAAACTGAAGAGTCTACCAAAACCTTTTTCCGAAAAGCAACCCCAAACATGGATCTTCACAGGGTCATTTACGTGCGTGCGTTGAACCAACCGGTTAGTGGTAATTTTAGGGCGATAACATAACCCCAAAATGAAGCTTCATCGGAAAAAATTACATTGCTTCAGTTTCGATCTATGTTTTCCTCTGTTCACGCAAGTCGTTTCTCTCTTTGTTTTTCGCTCAGCAACCACGAGATATATCATAATAATCAGCGACTCCAATGCCAAAATAGGGAAACTAACGATGGACAGACGATATCAAGAAAGCAGCGGGATTAATGTGGTATAGAATAGTCGAGAGAGATGACGATCAGTGAGGGAGGCCTATGTTCAGGAATGGACTTCAGAAGGTTTATGAGATGAGATGAGATATATATATATATATATATATATATATATATATATATATATATATATATATATATATATATATATATATACAGTAATACCCCGCTTAGCGCGACCCCGTTATGCGCGGTTTCACTATAACGCGAATTTCAAATTTCGCGCTCATGTAGTCATTAACTTCTCTATGGTCGCGGGGGAATCCCCGCTTTCTCTGAATATTCTCTTTGAAGAATTGGGAATTCCCTGTCCTTCGACTTTGTTCTATGGGGATTTCCTCGTTCGTTTTGTGTGTTCATTTGTTCCGTAATGTTAGTTCGGTCGGCTGGCAGTTTTGTTTTAATATTTATTGGAGATACATACATACATAATTTAACCCTACGTTAAAAATGCCGCCTGTAAAGAAAAAAGAGCGTAAAAGCGTCACTTTGGAATTGAAGATGAAAGTGTTAAGAAGAATGGAAAATGGAGGCAAAGCAACAATTGTTGGGAGAGATTTTGGACTCTCAGAATCGACTGTGAGAACGATTTATAAAAAATCGGGAAAAAATTAAAATCTCCAGCGAAGGTTCAACACCTATAAGTGCAACAAAACTTTCTCGTTCGAGATCATCTATCTTAGAAAGAATGGAGAAATTACTGTCAGTCTGGATCGAAGATTTGAATAAGAAGAACACACCACTAAGTCAAGATCTCATATGCACAAAAGCAAAATCTTTGTATGAGATGCTGAAAACAAAAGAAGGAGAAGGGAGTGCCACTCCGACTTTTGCTGCCAGCAGAGGCTGGTTCCATCGGTTCAAGCAGCGTTCTAATCTTCACAATATCCACATAACAGGCGAGGCGGCCAGCGCGGACATTCAAGCTGCAGCTGAGTTTCCAGACAAGTTTCAAGACTTCGTTAGACGAGAGAAAATTCCTGCTTGTCTCATCTTCAATGTTGATGAGACCGCACTTTACTGGAAAAAAATGCCATCTCGAACATTCATTTCTAAGGAAGAACGTCAAGCCAGTGGTTTCAAAGCTGCGAAAGATCGACTAACACTTCTGCTGGGTGGTAATGCCACTGGTGATTTCAAACTGAAACCTTTACTAGTGTACCATTCAGAAACACCCCGTGCAATGCGAGGCACAGACAAGACAAGTCTACCAGTTGTGTGGCGATCAAACAGAAAGGCGTGGGTTACACGGGAAATTTTTCAAGAATGGTATTCTAATAGTTTTTGCCCATCAGTCAAATCATACTGTGACAGAAATGGGCTTGAACCTAAAGTTATATTACTCTTAGACAATGCCCCAGGACATCCAACCTCACTTGATACGCCCAGAGACTTAAAAGTGTACGTAAAGTTCCTTCCACCAAACACTACGTCAATATTACAACCTATGGACCAGGGAGCAATAGCAAACTTCAAAGCTTATTACCATCGCCGCACTTTTAGCCAACTAATTCATGAAACTGACGGGGAAGGAAGACAGTCTATGCGAGAGTGGTGGAAGTCATACAACATTATGAAGTCTATTCACAACATAGAAGAGGCTTGGAAGGAAGTTAAAATGAGTTGTATGAATGGGGTGTGGCGTAATCTTTGGCCAGATGTAGTGGAAGCACCTAGAAGAATTGTCCAGATGCAGAGACAAGTGCTTGAAGACATTGCTGCAATGATTGAGGGGTCTGAACTTGAAGATGTCACGTAGAACTTGTAGCAACGCACGACGATCCTATTAGCAATGAAGATCTGATCGAGTTACAGAATAATCCTATCTACGATGAGGAAGAACAAGTAGAAGAGAAAGTTTTATCTTCAGGGGAAATACAAAATGCACTTTCAAAAATTTATTCAGGTTTGGACATATTGCAGAGTATAGACAATAATGATGACCGTGTCTTGACCGTGTGTCAAACAATTAAAAACAGTGTTGGGTGTTATGAACGTATTTTACAAGAACGTAAACAAAACGTTACCCAAAAGACAATAGATGTATTTTTCCGTAAAAAATAAGAGTATGTATTGCATAAAGTGTTCTTAGAATTAAAGTGATTGATTAAAATGATTTGTATTTTTTTGTATTAAATTTTGACTATGTTTTAATCATAAACCTCGATATACGCGAATTTCAGTTAACGCGATTTTTTTCGGAACGTATCCCTCGCGTAAAGCGGGGTATTACTGTATATATATATATATATATATATATATATATATATATATATATATATATATATATATATATATATACACACATATACACATATATACATATATACATATATACTTTGGACCATCTTCAAACAGTTAGATTGGAACAAGCAACTGAATATAAGGTAACCTTGTGGATAGCAATGGATAACTACGAAAAAGCATTTGATTCGGTAAAGAAAAATGGGCAGTCCTTAACACCTTAAGTAACAGCAGAGTCTATGAAAGATATACAACTCTTCTTGAATACATATATAAAAATGCAACATCACAAATAATGTTTGAAGAAAAAACAAAATTAAAATTAAAAAAGAAATTCGATAAGGCGACTCGATATCCCCAAATCTGGTCACGTTGACTCTAGAAGATATGTTCAGATTATTAAAGTGGGGAAATAGAGGAATACTAATGGATGGTGAACGATTAAATCACTTAAGGTTCGCAGATGATGTGACTCTTATCGCTAATACAGAAGAAGAATTACAAGAAATGCTGATGGAATTAAATAATAAGTCTCGAGAAATAGGTCTAAAAATGAACTTCACCAAAACCAAATTTTTGAACAACAAAAATGAAGATAACAGCCAGGAATTATTAATAGAAGCTGAAAGAATAGGAAAGGTACGGACACTCATATTTAGGACAAAAAATCGAAATATCAAAAAATAATTAGGGTGACTTTGATAGAAGAGTCTCGTTAGCTTGGTCTGCGTTCAGAACACGGTTACAATCTACACTTAAATATGTACTGCCAGTGGTGGGGAGTGGAGGAGGGGTGGAAAGAAGATACTGTTTTAATGGCAGCAGAAAATACTTGTGGCTCATCAAAAATAGTAAATAGAAACATTAAAAAGACAACTGGTGGACGAATGGGGTTAAGGAAGAGATTAAAGACGAAAAGAAGAAATGGAGAAAATATCTACAAAGAAAGATCCAACCGATTATGAGGAATATAGAGAACAAAGAACACGGGTTAAAAGAATAATACAAGAAGAAAAGAGAAAATCTTGGAAACGATTTGGGGAGCGAATATAAAGATAATCAGAAGCTATTTTTCGGTATGATTAAGAATATAAGAAGGAAAAAGATAGAAACAATAGCAAATATAAAAGACAAAGAAGGAAATGTCATAAAAGAAGAAGAAAAAATTATGGAAAGATGGAGGGAATATTATAAGGAACTATTGGATGGGAGTGACATAGCAGATAAAAATCCACATAGAGACATTATACCGGAACAAGATATAGAACTCACACAAACAGAAGAGATTAATACAGAAGAAATAAAAGAGGCAATCGGCAAATTAAAATTAGGAAAGGCGCCCGGACATGATAAGATCACAGCAGATATGATGATAGCGCTCCCTGAGGTAGCAATAGAAGAAAAATATAATGAACAACGTTATGAAGAACAATGCGTCTACGGACTGAACAACAGGCATCATAACCCCAATGTATAAGAAAGGTGACACTAAAGATTGTAATAACTACAGAGGAATAACTCTAACTAGCACTGTGTCAAAAGGGATAGGATACTAGAAAAAAGATTCAGAAAGAAACTTGAGCATACATTGGAAGAAACGCAGTTTGGCTTTCGGCCAGGTAGAGGGGTGAATAATGCAATATTTATAGTGGGGCAACTATGTGAAAAAGCGATAGGAGAAGGTAGGGAAATTCACTTGGTTTTTATAGACCTACAAAAGGCTTTCGACAGGATTAAAAGAGAATACATATGGAAAACACTAAGGAAAAGATAAATACCATAATAATAAATAAAATAATAAAAGGCGTACAGAGTTTATAAAAGGAATCAACAAATTATGTAAGAACAAAACAAGATAGATCTGATAAACTTGAAACAACTGTGGGCCTTAGGCAGGGATGTATCTTGGGCCCCCATGCTTTTCTCAATAGTTCTTGATGAAGCAATAAAAGAAGCAAAGAAGAAAGGGATAAGACCATACCAGGTAGGCTATTGGAAGTTGAAAATATCAGAACTATGCTATGCAGATGATATGGTTATTATAGCAAAAGATGAGGAAACGCTTAATGGGAACATACGGATATATAAAGAAGCGTTGGAAAAAATAAACATGGAAATTAACAAAGAAAAGACAAAGACTATGATAATAGGAAAGCAAAAGCGACAACATGAAATAAAGATAAGAGAGGAAAGGCTGGACGAGGTGGAGAAGTTTAAATATTTGGGATCAACAATAACGGAGGATGGAAGAGGAGATCAAGGAGAGAATAATAACAGGAGGAAGGTTATTTAATAGTATAAAGGATACATTCCTACGAAAGAAGGAGATACCAAAAAATATTAAAGCCCAAGTATTCGAGAAAGTTGCTACACCAATACTTTTGTATGGAGGAGAAACATGGATAATGACAGAGAGACAGAAAGGAAGGATAACGGCAACAGAAATGAGATTCATAGGGAAAATAGAGGACAAAACGAGGATGAACAGGGTTAGGAATATAGAACTCAGAAGGAATCTGAAATCCATGGTAGAAAAGGTTGAGGAAGCACAACTAAGATAGTATGGTCACGTCGAAAGGATGCCCGAACAAAGAATAGTTAGACAAGTGTTTGAAGCCAGAGTGAGCAAGAGGCCGACCTAGGAGGGGATGGTTGGGGGGTGTTAGAGAGGCAGTGGCCAAGAGAGGAATAGAATGGGAACGCGCTAGACGAGCCACACAGGATAAAAAGAGGTGGAAGGAAATATGGAAAAGACAAATATAGAATAACTCAACTCTGCGGGCCTTACACCCCTAAAAGGGTAGAAAGGCATAAGGATTAAGTAAGTAAGTAAGAATGTACTGCCAGTATTAACATATCGCACTGAGACATGGGCTTTGAATAAAAGTATAATAAATAAACTTCAGGTATCCCAAAGAGCAATGGACAGGAGAATATTAGACTCCAAATTCGTATTCCTAATGGCGAGGCTTACATCCGACTATGGATGGAATAAGCTAATAATGATGATGATGAACCACGTTCTGGTAAATCATTACCACTTTTTAACTGAAAGTATCATTTCACCCACTTGCTAACGAATGCCCTCGACTTGCCTCGAGCTGCCTTTGTAGGCATCATTTTCGGACCTTTTGGGTGATTACGGAGGAATACATCGTATGCAGCACTCATGTTTGATCATGTACTATTTAACTATAAATAAGGTTAGAAATGAATCTCCTTTTCACCAAGCATTGTATGCAGGGGTGCCAACAATAACCTCAGAAATTATTTTTTTTTTACGGACTACAAGTTATTGGCGACACATTTTTTTTACTTGCCGACTGTGGTTTCATTCATGTATTATAGAATTAAGTCTATTGTCTGTTAAATCTAATAATCCGATAAAATATTAGTAATATTGGTAAACACATCCATTTAAAAGCTGTTTTCAGTTAAAGCCTGTTGTACTAATAAAATATCTCTTGTGTAGGATATAAAAAGAGCTCTGGAAAACAACTATCCTGTGGAAAAAAAGGCTAAACTTTTACAACGTGAAACAAAAGCCAAAGACTTGCTTCCATTTCAAAAAGAAAAATTATTCCACGAGAAAGCTCCAAAACTTAAAAACAAGAACTCCAACATGTCAGCTGCTTCAGCTTGCATTGAAATGAATAAAAATGATGAGTATGGTCGCCATATTGTGGCTACTCGAACAATTAATCCTGGAGAAATATTAATAGTTGAAAAACCTTATGCTCAATTTCTGTTTCCAAATAATCGTGCTGTTCATTGCAGGTACGTTTAACTTTTCACATATTCTAATTGAAAATAAGTAAAGGTTGCTCATTATAATTTTTTAACTTTAGTCACTATGCCATTATGATTAAAAATTCGATTGAAACAAAACACGTCATTATTTATATCTACCTAATCACTTTTATCAAAAACATTTAATTGATTATATGTTATTAGTCTTTAATTACATTATCTAAACAAGTAAATGCTAATCTATCTCCCCTTACTAAGCTTTATGAGAGGAGGCATATTAGCCTAGTCGTCAAGGGCAAATTTTGATGAAAAACTCTCATTAAATGTTAACAGGTAGTTTTTTGAACGTAGAATACGATAAAAAAAAGTTTACTGCTTTAAATTGTACGCTAATAAAATGAAAAATTCTGTTTTTCACAAATAAAGTGATGTCTGCTCATAACGAACTCGTTTATAACGAATTTTCGGTTAAAACGAACTACTTTATAATGTACGAAAAAACTTCCATAAAACCAATGCAAATTTTTATCGGTTATAACGAATTTCCGGATAAAGCGAACCAAATTCGGATGTTTTGTGTCCGTTTATAACGAACTTGTCACTCCCTGTGCTCGATGTCGCGCGACTTGATCCAGGGAATTCACCGAAACTGGCTGCGAACCCCTATTCTACTTGTTTCCTCCGCGTCGCTAGTTGGAGCAGTATTATTTTCAATTCACTTGTTGTGTTATACGGCTCCAATACATATTTCTTCAAAGTAGCAAACTGAATTGTGCGACGAAAATGATGGACTTTCAACGATTGCTCTTACATACAGGAGTACGCTGGTTGTCGAAAGGTGCATGTTTAACAAGATTTAACTCACTTTTTGAATCAGTTTTAGAGTTTCTGGAAAGTAAAGATCCAGATTTAAAAGAGAACCTGATCAAATTGAAAGCAGACATCGCGAATTTGACAGATTTGTTCAAAAAATTTAATGACATTAACTTGCAGTTACAAGGGGACAGCCTAAATTTAATAAAAACAAAGGGTGTAATTTCGGCTTTTCTTGGAAAATTGAAATTTATGAAGCAAAATATTCGTCGGCGCGAATTCTCCCAGTTTCCAAACTTGTCACAGGCAGAATGTCTTGATGAGGATATTCAGACATACGTTCAACATTTAAATGCCCTGCATGATGACGTCAAAAATAGATTTCAAGATATTCTGACGATGGAAATACCACCATGGATCATAAATCCATTTGATGAAACGGAAGTGGCGAATGTGGTATTACAAGAGGAGCTACTCGAGCTTAGCACCAATGAGGAGCTGAAGGTGAAATTTAAAAAAGGCTATCAAACATTTTGGCTGCAGGCAGAAATACCCGAAAAATATCCTGGCTGTGGGAAATTGCGAGAAAACTTTTGATAACGTGACAAAAAAAAGGAGCAGATTGAACATCGCAGAACGGGGAGATTTGCGGTTATTCCTTACAAAACTGAAGCCAAATATTGATAATTTGCTGTCAATCCATCAAGTACATCCCTCCCATTAAAATTATGACTATTTTTTTTTAATTGTTGATTTGCATTGTTGAAGTTACAGCACGTTATTAATGTTTAATTTTAATTCTATTAAGTCTGTAATCATATTATTTTAATAAATAGAACACAAGAAAATATATTATTTTTCTTTTTATTTTTACCACTCCGAATTTAGGGTTGGAACTCAGCCACGACGCAAATTTCCATCGTTAGATCTAATCTTCACATTTTTTGACGAGTTTTGGGAATATGGTAGAAATGTAGCAGCAGGGGGTCCACCGAAACCAGTAAAATTTTGAAAGTGGTCTACGAGAAAAAAAAGTTTGGGAACCTCTGATCTACAGCAAATAAAATTGGTTTTTATGCCTTCAAATACAAGTGCAAAGCTCCAGCTTATGAATCAAAATGTGATACATTCTTTAAAATGACATATAAAGATTTTACTTATGAAAATGTTAGAAACGATCGATAAGGGTAACATTTTTTCTGTAACTCTCTTGGACACAACACTATCCATATGGCTTGGCAAAGAGTCAGTGGAGAAACCATTGCAAATTGTTTTAAGCATGGCGGATTTTTAAGGAAGGAATGTAGATATGACTCAGATGATGAGCTACCGTTGACTCAGTGGATTGAAAAACATACGTTGTTTACGATGCTGACATTCAACAAAGTACAGTGGAAATCGAGATTAAAAGGATGTTTAATCACTTTAATTTTGAAGAACATGTACATATGTGCTGGTAATGAATTAATGACGAGAGAAATATTAACTGATGATCAAATTGTGACATCGCTGACTTCGCTAAAGATTTTAAGCGATAATGACGACGAAGACCAGCTTAGAGAAGGAGATAATATTTGTATTCCATCCATTTCAGAAATGACTAAGAAAATGACTGAAACTGGCAATTTTTTGGAATCTTGTGAAGTTCCTGACACAAAAATTCTTAATTACTCGAAGAAATCAAATGAATTACGTACTCTCTGGCCGTCATATTGGATCAGCCATTTTGAATTTTTTAAATCTGTCATCGGATTCTTAATTAGCACCCCGATAAATCCTTTAATAGCCAATTTCAAAATATTTAGAAATCAAATGAATTACGTACTTTCTGGCCGTCATATTGTATCAGCCATTTTGAATTTTTCAAATCTGTCATCGGATTCTTAATTAGCACCCCGAGAAATCCCTTAATAGCCAATTTCAAAATATTTAGCGGTATACAGAATGTTAATTTAATCATAAATGAGGTTGGAATTATGATTCCCACTACAACTGAAGGCGTCAAACCAGCCATTTTATTTTAAATAAATTAAGGTGAAACAAAAAAAAATCTGTAGACTATTTTTTTGTAAAATTTTCCATTTTTTCACGTGGTACGTGTGTTTTGCGATATCTTTTTTATTTTTCAAGATATTTGCGAAAAAACGAATTTTTTATTTTATTTTCGATTTTGTAGGCTTAGCGTACACCTTAGGGCAGCAAACTTTTTTATATAGTATTCTACGTCCCAAAAAACTACCTGTATGTCAAAATGCAGCCTGTTAATATTTAATGAGAGCTTTTCGTCAAAATTTGCCTCTGACGACTGGCCGGTATATAAGAGGTTAAAACGATGGGGGGAAGGGGTTAGGACAGGGGTGCTCAAACTTGAACTGCTAGCGATCTACCTCAATATTGTTAGACTACGATCGATCGACTCTGAGAGGCTGCAAGTAAGTGTGATCCAGGATTGTCGTCTAGGTAGAGTGTATCGTGGCATAGATATTAGTTTTCCGCACAATATGTATTTTTTTAGTCAAGGTAAGTGTAGGTCTGCTCTAAAATGTCAATGAAAAAACTCCTAATTATTCAAAATTGCGAGTTTATTGGTTCTTACAAAACAAATGAGTTTCTAGTGTCTAAACTTAACTAAAGAGTGACTTTGGATGTTGAAGCGTGGCACCGCATGTCCTCAGCATACTTTTCATAAGATGGTACGTAATTACCGAGTGCTAATCGCAAGCATGGTGACATATGTTCGTCAGTTAGTCGATTGCGATATTTTGACTTAATTATCTTCATTTCAGAAAATGCAGACTCGTACAAGTAAGTTGACCCCAACATTGCCGTCAGTTTGAAGGGCGATTTGCCTTAGATTCGGATATTTATCTTCAGATATAAAACACCAGAATTTTGTATCAGATGCTGTGGCTTTGAGATGTATATCTGATATAATCTGCACTAACTCATTTTCAACAGAACATGAGTCCATGTTAAACTGACTTGCTATTTCAGTAGCTAATTCCTCAATGTTTTTATACGAAAAAAGATAACTCATAAATGATGCGATATTTGCCAATTTACTAAAATCATAAAAACGTATTTCGAATTGGCCCAAAATATTTGATAAGTCTGCCTCATAAATATCATAATTCAACTGAGGAATCCTTGCTTTCAAAGACGGAAAATTTTTCAGATCCTTTCTTTTCAGTTGATCTATCATAAGTTGCAATTTACTTTTGAATGCGTTTATTGCGCTAATCATCTCAATAATAGTTTTTCTTTTACCTTGAAGCTCCAAATTAATGGTGTTTAAATGCATTGTGATGTCTGTCAAAAATGCCAAATCAGTCAGCCATTTTCCGTTTTTTAGCATCTGAGTGTCATCACCTCTTTCGTCCAGAAAAGCTGTTATTTCGGGCAATAATTCTTAAAACCTTTCTAGGAATTTTACGCGACTCAACCACCTGACGTCCGTGTGAAGAACTAAATCAGTGTGTTCAGCTGACTCACTATCTTCCAACTGCAATTTAAAGAGCCGTCGTTGCAAGCTACGTGCACGGAGAGAATTCACAATTTTTATTGCAATGCCTATAATCTCCTCCATGTTTAGAACTTTTGAACACAAAACTTGTTGATGTATAATGCAATGGAAGGAGAAAAATGAAGGGAAATCATCATTAGCTTGACACAATGTCACAAAACCGTTTTCGTTTCCAGTCATTGCTGGTGCTCCATCGGTTGTAATGTACACTAGTTTATATATTGATAGCTTGTAGTTTGTTACAAAATTGAAGAAAACGTCATATATATCTTCGCCGCGGGTCTTTCCTTTCAGAGGAATCATTGTCAAAAACTCTTCCTTAGCCGATATGTCATTGAATACCATTCGAATAAAAATACACAGCTGGGCAGTGTCTGTCATATCGGTGGATTCGTCGAACTGTAAAGAAAAGTATGTACATTCCATGATATCATGTTTTAGTTTATCTGCCTGTCCTAACTCATGACTTCAACTCGCCTTGTGACAGTCGGACGAGATAACTGAAGTTCACTAATAGCAGACATAATCTCTGTTTTATTTTTAAAATCTCCAAATAAAGTCTCACCCGCTTCAATAAATGCTTCCTTCACAACCAATCCATCATCAAATGGTTTCTTGTGTTTCGCCAATATATGAGATATTTTAAAATGACGCGATCGTTGCAGCTTTTGATTGTTTGGCTGGTCTTGTGAACATGGTTTGTTCTTTTTTCAAACAAGTTATCAAATCACGTACTTTTCGTTTTCTTAATTCACTCTGTGGCGGAAAATCCTTTTCATAGTTTTTATGAACCGTTTTATGATGCCTCTCTAAGTTACCATGCTTAGATATTGCAACTGACGCACGGCAAATGAGACAAATGCACTTATCCTTTACCATACAAAAGAAAAATTCTTCCTCCCAATCGTTGTTAAAATGATTTATTCATTAGATTTTGTTTTAGTTACCTAAAACAAAATCTGTGAATAGTTCTATATCGGAATTTTTTTCTCGAGATCAACTCAAAAAGCACTCGCGATCGACTTGTCGATCACGATCGACCGTTTGAGCACCCCTGGGTTAGGATATCAGGTTTCATTTGTAAATATATCTGAAGTCCTTTGTTCAACCTCACGATAAAACATCTTTCATTTAGAATATCAGGGTGTAATGATTTAATTAATTATTTATTTAGTGTGATCAAGACAAATACTGATACGCAGCTAATCACTTGGCTGATCTTTTTTAATCCAATTAATTATTGTATTTTAGTGAATGCCTTGAGCTTTGCTTTAATTTAATCCCATGCGAAACGTGCTCGGGGGCATTATATTGCTCCCAAACATGTAACAGAAAAGCTTTCACCGATTATCACCGATTCGAGTGCCCCATTATGTCACACTTTGGTTTTGACGTAATCGATTGGTGTGCCACAAGAATGACTTTGAAAGGAATTAAAGAATACCGGAAAGAATATGCAGACCCTGATGTATACTGCTCTGACAGATACAAAGAAATTAAGGAATTAGCAGGCAATGCCCGAACTGACGAAAAGATTTCCAACGCATTAAGGGTAGCTAAAGTATTCTACGCTCTAAAAAAATTTACCGATGTTTTTTCTGAATTTGATATAGAAAATAAGGAAAATATCCTTAAAACCTTGTTATTAAAGGATGCGTTAAAATACAAATTTCATATTTTTTTCTTTATGAAATATAAGCCTGTTAATTTTGGACACGCTGTATATTCGACTATGTCTCTTTTTAATCATGCATGTAATGAAAACGTAAAATACTCGTTTTATGGTTCACTCATGGTTTTAAGAGCTACTAAGAAAATTCAGAAGGGGGAGCAATGTTTTGTAAATTATGGGTAAGATAAAATTTTTTCTTAATGTGTACAGTCGGACACGTAAGACCGTGTCGCACAGTAGTCTGAAAAAGCCGAAAGCTAGCCATAATGTAAGAAACAAAAGGTTCCATTTAGGGATTTTTACCTGTTTGAATACTTCTGCCAATTCATCTACTATGATTTACGACCCCTCAGGTGCATCTTTCGCTTACACCTGTCTCATATCTTTAATTTCATTTCGAAGCGTCGAGTACCACACAGCATCTCTCGTAAAGCACGTCAGACGTTAACTTTAAACTATTATGGAAAGTGGAAAAGTAAACGAATTTTAATCGTGTAAAATGAATTCTGTCCTTGAAGGTTAGTACGATTTACCAGGTGTACAAGTATGAAATGCGGATTTCAGACAACAGATGGTGCACCAATGTTTGTGCTATAAAGATTTGACACTGCGCCATTTCGTTGTGTCATCAACAAGTGTCAGACGCGTACGAGTGATAAATTGGAAAAGTGTGTGCATAGTGTTGTGTTCAATATGTCGAAATTTAAACCGAACAAAGAACATTCGCAGACAGCATTAATTTTTTGTTTTCATTGAAGAAAACTGCTGTTGTATTATACCGATTACGTCGAGAAGCTCATGGTGAACACGCTCCATCGCAAGATACGTGTGAACGATGGTCCCGGCGTTTCAAAAGTGGTGACTTCGATGTTGCAGACAAGGAACGTGGAAAACTGCCAAAAAAATACGAAGATGTGGAATTGCAAGCATTGTTGGACGAAGATGATTCGCAAACACAAAAACAACTTGCTGAGCAATTGGGCGTTAGTCAACAAGCTGTTTCCAATCGGCTAGAAGAGATGGGAAAGATTCAGAAGACCGGTAGATGGGTACCACATGAGTTGAACGACAGAAAAATGGAAAAGCGCAAAAATACGTGTGACATTTTGCTCGCTCGGTACAAAAGGAAGTTCGTTTTTGCATCGTATAGTTACAGGGAATGAAAAGTGGATTTATTTTGAGAATCCCAAGCGCAAAAAATCATGGGTAGACCCAGGCGCGCCATCCACATCGACCGCAAGACCGAATCGCTTTGGCAGGCTCTGTGTTTGGTGGGACCAGAGGGACGTGGTCTATTATGAGCTGTTAAAAATACTAAACGTTACCAACAACAATTGACCGATTTGAACCGTTCGCTGCTTAAAAAAGGCCAGAATACCGAAAGAGGCAACACGAAGTCATTTTTCTTCATGACAGTGCTCCATCAAACAAATGCAGCGTAAATATATACATCTTGTAGGTATTGTTGAGGAAAGCCTATCCTAAAATGCACATAATGTGTGTAGATATATGGCACAAACATGTCTGTCAAATTTCAGAACGATCGGAGTATGGGCCGCGTAGTTACCCAAAATACCAACGAACCAACCTTTTTAGGTCGGTTCGTTGGTAACACATGGGCTGAAAAGTCCCGGGCCTAACACATAGATGGCGCTAGTTTTATTGCAGTCACCTTTTTTTTCAGTTAATACTAACCTTCAAAAGACAGCTGTTAAAATTTCATGATATTCTATTCATTAGTTTGTGAGTTATTGTGCTAAGAGTGACGCTACTTTTGTTATTTTCAAAACAATGGATCAAAAACAATTTCGTGTTTTAATTTTACACTGCTTCTTGATGGGAAAAAATACCGTTCAAGCGAAGCAATGGCTTGAAAAGTGTTATGGGGACTCCGCTCCATCAGAAACAACAATAAAACGTTGGTTTGCTGACTTCAAACGTGGTCGTAGAGACACCGATGATGCAGAACGCAGTGGACGTCCAAATGAAGCGGTAACACCAGAAAACATCAAAAAAATCCATAAAATCGTTTTGAATGATCGAAAAGTGAAGTTGCGTGAGTTAGCTGACATCGTAAAGATATCAAAAGAACGTGTTGGCTTTATATTGCATGAGCATTTGACTATGAGAAAGCTCTGTTCAAAGTGGGTGCCGCGTTTGCTCACTGTTGATCAAAAACAAGAACGTGTTGATGATTCTGAGCAGTGTTTGGCCATGTTTAAACGTAACAAACCGGAATTTTTGCGTCGATATGTGACAATGGATGAAACATGGATCCATCACTTCACTCCGGAATCAAAACGATCGTCATCTGAGTGGACAGCAACTGGTGAACCTCGTCCAAAGCGCCCGAAAGCACAACAATCGGCTGGAAAGGTTATGGCCTCGGTATTTTGGGATGTGCGTGGTGTAATATTCATCGACTATCTTGAGAAAGGAAATACCATCAACAGTGAATATTATATAGCGTTATTGGAGCGTTTTGAAGGCCGAAATTGCAAAGAAACGACCGCATATGGCAAAGAAAAAATTTTTGTTTCATCAAGACAACGAACCGTGTCACAAGTCAATCAAAACAATGGCAAAACTACATGAATTGAACTTCGAATTGCTCCCACATCCACCGTATTCGCCAGATTTGGCACCCAGCGACTACTGGCTGTTCGCAGACCTGAAAAAAATGCTCGCCGGTAAGAAATTTCGCACGAATGAAAAGGTTATCGCTGAAACTGAGGCCTATTTTGAGGCAAAAGATAAATCGTTCTACAAAAGTGGTATTGAAATGTTAGAGCGGCGCTGGAATGATTGCGTTGCTCTTGATGGAGATTACGTTGATGAATAAAGCTAATTTTGAACCAAAAAAAACCGTGTTTTCTTTGTTAGGGACATATCAGGCCCGGGACTTTTCAGCCCATGTGTTATTTTGGGTTTTTACCCTCATTTTTCGGGTGTCCTTAAGTATAATTCTCTTTAATTCTATCAAATTTGTCATTTTTTCAGCTTCAATTGACATGAAAACTGAAATTTAAAAGATTTTTTTACGATAATAAATACATAAAATCAACATTTCCCCCATATATACTCAATATAAAATGCATTAAATTAATAAATATACCTAATTATATAGTAATAACTTTTTTTCATTTTTCAAGCATATATTTATGTGTGCAGGTGCGTATGTACGTGTGTGTAAGTTTCATTATTGGAAAAACAAAATTTTAATAAGAAAAACAATGCTCAAATAATAAGATTCGTCATATCAGTTCAAAACATTTATTAAAATTAACTCTGATTTACGGAAAGTATTATTAGAAATTCCTTTCGGGAGAGTTTTTTTAGTGTTATAAAGAAAATAAAGGAACCATCTTTTTTTACACGAAGTCCACAAAACTACTATGAACATTCATATTGATGTAGAAGAAATTTGAAATACGCGCCGAAAGGTGGATCTTCAGCTGACGCTCGACCTGGACACTGACCTCAGAAGCTGGACACTGACCAGCTTCTATACGCATAGTAAAACAGTGAGCGTCAACAGAGCGTCAATGGCATTTTTAAATATTTATTAAAGGGATACACCACCTTGAGATTTGAAAAAAAAAATCGAATTATTTTTTTTTGCTAGATAAACTTTTAATCATTTCAAAATTCAAATTATTTTCGAAGTTATAGCAAATAGAAGTGAGCGCGGCAGAGAATCGGCACGAAACTCAGATAGCGATTGGACCGGCACGAGCGGTCAAAGCGTTGACAAAGGGTATTGTTCTTGTAGTCAGTCCTTTATAACAATAATTCTTTGGGGAATTTTAGAAGCTAAAAATAACTCAGGTACACAAAGTTGGAACTAGTTTAGACTCGCTAAACATTTAACGTCACAGAATCAGTTTGTTTTGTGGCGTAGTAGTATACATATCGCCGCGTGTATTACAAAAATTATATTTTTTTAATTATTTTTTAATAGAAAACTATTATTGAAATGTCGAAACAAGTATATGTTGATAAAAAAAAGGTAGCCGACAAGCAATTGGATGTCCTTGTCGGAGCAGGAAGAAACGACAGCACCCGATAAATCGTTATTTAATGGAAAGAGAAGAAGCTAAGATCAGTACATCAGCTAAAAAATTAAAGAGTAGTGTAACCGTTGATTTTGATGTGGATTCACATCTTTCGGGTACCGATTAATGGGTTACATCACCTTGGCACTCGAATAAATAGGTATAAAAATAAAAAAAATATATAAAATAACTTTTCTTTTACACATATACCTAGTAGTTTTATGAATAATTTGAAATAATAACAAATAAAAAAAAATTAAAAAATGACGGAGATATGAGCCATCAAGTAGGACACCCTAAGAGCACAAAACCAAAATCCAAATGGCAAATAAGAATAGAAAACAAAATCAAAAACATCGGAAGAAATCTAGGACACGTTACCCAGTTTATGGAACGCGTCCAAGCGTGTCACACAGGGTGTAGACAGGATCAAGTACAAGTCTCCCAACAGAACACTGCCAGAAATCCTTGATACTTTGAAGCAAAAACTATCCGTATATGCCGCAAGACTTCGTAGATATAAAGAATCAAACGAGAGGAAAGATACCAACAAGCTCTTCCGAAGAAGCGAAAGACAGTTCTACCGAAAAGCTACGTACAACAAACAGATAGCAGTGACTGAACCACCAAATTCCACTACAAAAAATTCCGGAGGTAAAATTGCCCCGGTTCGGATCTCCGGGTGGGGGCTGATTCAGGGGCGTCGACATGCAAAGATCATAATTTTAAATCAGATTTTTGCAACATACGAGGTTTAAACTCGAATATAAATTCAGTGCACCATCACCTGCAATCAAATAAACCTCATGTACTCGCTCTCTGTGAAACCAACCCCCCCCCCACCCCCCCTCCCCCACCCAACCCCATAAACACCCCCTCCTCCACCCTCCCCCCCCCCCCCCCCCCCCCTCCTGCCCCCCCCCAACCACCCCCCCCCCCCCCCCCCCCCCCCCCCCCCCCCCCCCCCCCCCCCCCCCCCCACCCCCCCCCCCCCCCCCCCACCCCCCCACCCCCCCCGTCAATTCATCGACCAGAACAGTCAACTATCTTTATCCTGGGTACGACTTCTATTCCGGATTTAGGCGTAACTTTGGAATCTGTCTTTTTGTCAGAAGCGACCTCTCTTGTCAACGAGAAGAGGCTCTGGAGCCCCCTAACTTTGATGTTATGTGGTTAAAAATAACGACATAACAAACCACAAGGTTCATCTGTATCCTCTATCGACCGCCAAGCGATACTAACTTGAGAACACTTTTCACTTCTGTTGCAGACACCATCGATCATTTACAAATTAACTATCCAAATGTCGAAATTCCCATCCTGGGCGTCTTTACTGTCCACAACATCAACTGGCTTATATATTCAAATACTACCAACGAACAAGGCCTTGAAGCTGAATCATTCTTAATTAGTTGTGGCTTAACTCAGCTTATTGACGAATCAACACGGATCCCTGATCGAGACGGGGATTTCGCCAGTCTTCTTGATCTGTTTTTAACCACCAATCCGAGATTTACAAGGTCACCGTAAATCCGCCGTTGGGTTCTTCCGACCACAAACTGCTTTCGAAATCGAGTGTCTTACCAGTCAGTGATAGAGAGGCGCCCAAACCGCGCAAGATTTGGCATTACAAATCTGCTAAATGGGAAGATCTCACGGAATATTTTCGAACATTCCCTTAGTTGGACGTTTGTTTTCGATCCGACGACCCAGGGCTGTTTCCGATGTTATCTTAGCTGGTATGGAAGCTTACATTCCTTTCTGGAAGAAATGTCCTTCTAACGGCAAGCCTTGGTTTGACCGAAAATGCAAAGACGCTGTTGCTTCAAAACATCTTGCCTACCGACAATGGCGTGAAAATTCTAACACCATAAATCGTAACACCTTGGTTCGTACCCGAAACAGATGCAAAGAAATTATCGACGAAACCAAGGAGGCACACAATCAGCGAATTAGAAACAAACTTCTCGCTTGTCCCTACAATTCCAGGTCCTTTTGGTCAGTCGCTAAGGCAGTTGGTCAGAATTTCACCAAATCCACCATACCAAAACTCACACGGCTAGGTAGTTCTATTGCAACGACACACACGTTGAGAAAGCAAACTTGTTGGCCGAACTGTTTGATTCACATTCTACCGCCGATTTCCAAGGAAAAACACCACCTACTATTCCCATAGTGCAGTCAAGGATGCCCGATGTTGTCTTCAGACAGCGTATCATAAAACGTATTTTGATGAAGCTAGACACCAAAAAAGCTTCTGGCGTTGACGGAATACCTGCCATAATTCGCAAAAGCTGTGCAAGGGAACTAACACCAGTTTTCTGTAGACTTTTCAACCTATCCTACAGAAAGGGAATATTTCCTTCCTGCTGGAAATGTGCCACAGATCAGCCGATACCTAAAAAAGGCAAGAAGACCTTGCCAAACAACTACCGACCAGTCGCACTGCTTTCAATAATATCGAAAGTCATGGAAAAGCCTGTCAATCAGCATCTTCTAAAATACCTTGAAAGATTCAACATTATTAGCGATCACCAATATGACTTTCGTAAACATAGATCAAGAGGAGATCTTCTGACTTATGTAACACATGTTTGGAACAACGCAATTGAACACTTTGGAGAATCTCGAGCGGTTGCTCTTGACATATCCAAGGCATTCGACCGTGTTTGGCACGATGGACTGTTGGCTAAGCTACGCTTTTATGGTATATGTGAAAAGTTCTGTTTGTGGCTCTCATGTTTCCTCAGAGAGCGTTATTTACGAGTCGCAGGCGACGGATTTCTTTCTAACACCCTTACTGTTAACGCCGGTGTGCCCCAAGGCTCCATACTGTCTCCTACTCTCTTTCTTATTTTCATTAACGATCTGCTGGAAAAGACCGGGAATCCAATCTACAGCTTTGCAGATGACAGTACGCTTATCTCTTTATTCACTTTGAACGCTCAGACATCGGCTGCTCAGGCGAATATCCGCAGACAACAGGAAGTTATTCAACTTAACAAATCCACCAAATCCACCATACCACCACTCACACGGCCAGATAATTCTATTGCAACGACACCTGTTGAGAAAGCGAACTTGTTGGCTGAACTCTTTGCTTCACATTCTACTGTCGATTTCCAAGGAAAAACACACCACCTACTATTCCCATAGTGCAGTCAAGGATGCCCGATATTGTCTTCAGACAGCGTATCATAAAACGTATTTTGATGAAGCTAGACACCAAAAAGGCTTCAGGCGCTGACGGAATACCTGCCATAGTTCTCAAGAACTGTGCGAGGGAACTAACACCAGTTTTCTGTAGACTTTTCAACCTATCCTACAGAAAGGGAATATTTCCTTCCTGCTGGAAATGTGCCACAGTTCAGCCGATACCTAAAAAAGGCAGGAAGACCTTGCCAAATAACTACCGACCAATCGCACTACTCTCAATAATATCGAAAGTAATGGAAAAGGCTATCAATCAGCATCTTCTAAAATATCTTGAAGGATTCAACATTATTAGTGATCAGCAATATGGCTTTCGTAAAAATAGATCAACAGGAGATCTTCTGACTTATGTAACACATGTTTGGAACAACGCAATTGAACACTTTGGAGAATCTCGAGCGGTTTGCTCTTGACATATCCAAGGCATTTGACCGTGTTTGGCACGATGGGCTGTTGGCTAAGCTACGTTCTTATGGTATGTCTGAAAAGTTCTGTTTGTGGCTCTCATGTTTCCTCAGAGAGCGTTCTTTACGAGTGGCAGTTGACGGATTTCTTTCTAGCACCTTCACTATCAACGCCGGTGTGCCCCAAGGTTCCATACTGTCTCCTACTCTCTTCCTCATTTGTATTAACGATCTGCTGGAAAAGACCGAGAATCCAATCTACAGCTTTGCAGATGACAGTACACTTATCTCTTCATTCACTTTGAACGCTCGGACATCGACTACTCAGACGAATATCCGCAGACAGCAGGAAGTCATTCAACTTAACAAAGACCTGGAAGAAATTCTATCTTGGGGTGACAGTAACCAAGTGGAATTTAACGCTACAAAAACCCAGGCGGCAGTTTTTTCTAAAAAAGTTAACGTTGCAGAACCCGACATAGTTATGTCGGGGCACTCCATCCCTCTAACATCGTCACTCAATCTGTTAGGCGTTAATTTGGGAGCAAATATGTCCTGCCATGAACATGTTGCAGGCATAGCAAGAAGAGCTTCTCAAAAGTTGGGAATATTGTTTCGAACCAGAAAGCTTTACACTCCACAACAACTGTTAATTCTTTACAAAGCGCAAATTCGACCAACTATCGAATACTGCTCCCATCTTTGGAGCTCCGCTCCCAAACATACACTGCATTTGTTGGATTCTATCCAGAGAAGAGCTGTTCGTCTGATTGGACACCCGGAACTGACCGACGGCCTTGATTCGCTGGAACATCAAAGAACGGTTGGCGACTTGAGCCTATTCTACAAGTACTTTCATGGAAAGTGTTCGAAAGATGTGGCCCGTCTAATTCCTCCCAGAGCGGTGCATATTAGAAGTACACGTCGCGCTAATGCTTCACATCCATATGAGGTTCAGCTTGTTACTCCTCGTACAACGCTTTTCAAGCAGTCTTTTATATGGAGAACATCATACCTTTGGAATGGTTTACCCAGGACTGTGTTTCCCACCGAGTACAATCTACAGCGATTCAAGAACAACGTGAATCGCTTTCTCCGCACACGTGTCGCTCCTGTAGCGCTTTAGGGACTTCCCTGTAGCACGTGTGCTAGACCCATAAAAAAAAACTTAACAAAGACCTGGAAGAAATTCCATCTTGGGGTGTTAGTAACCAAGTGGAATTTAATGCTACAAAAATCCAGGCGGCAGTTTTTTCTAAAAGAGTTAACGTTCATTGCTCCATTCATCATACTCCTCAGTACCTTCAAAATTTTTCCAAAATTCACAAGCTTTACAGTATGAACTTTTTACTATAAGATAACGAACTTTTCTTGAGTAAAATGATATATAAAAGTAGAAATGCTTAAAAGGTATGAGAAACCACGTTTCATTTAAATTCCATCATTAATTCCTTTATAAGTCTTACTGTCTCCATCGCCTACGCCTTTTGAACATTACTACAATACTAGCCACTTCCATTTTTCCAGCTGACCCTTCGTGATTGACAGAGTGTTCGTTACTCCACTCATCATATTCCTCAGTACCTTCAAAATTTTTCCAAAATTCACAAGCTTTACAGTATGAACTTTTTACTATAAGACTTGGAAGAAATTCCATCCTGGGGTGTTAGTAACCAAGTGGAATTTAATGCTACAAAAACCCAGGCGGCAGTTTTTTCTAAAAGAGTTAACGTTGCTGAACCCGACATAGTCATGTCGGGGCACTCCATTCCCCTAGAATCGTCACTCAATTTATTGGACGTTAATTTGGGAGCAAATATGTCCTGGCATGAACATGTTGCAGGCATAGCAAGGAGAGCTTCTCAAAAGTTGGGAATATTATTTCGAACCCGAAAGCCTTACACTCTACAACTGTTAATTCTTTACAAAGCTCAAATTCGACCAACTATGGAATACTGCTCCCATGTTTGGGGCTCCGCTCCTAAACATACACTGCATTTGTTGGATTCTGTTCAGAGAAGGGCTGTTCGTCTGATTGAAGACCCAGAACTGACCGGCGGCCTTGATTCGCTGGAACGTAGAACTGACCGGCGGCCTTGATTCGCTGGAACGTCGAAGAATGGTTGGCGACTTGAGTCTATTCTACAAGTATTTTCATGGAGAGTGTTCGAAGGATGTAGCCCGCTTAATTCCTCCCAGAGCGGTGCATGTCAGAAGTACACGTCGCGCTGATACTTCACATCCATATGAGGTTCAGCTTGTTACTCCTCTTACAACGCTTTTATATGGAGAACATCATCCCTTTGGAATGGCTTATCCAGGCTGTGTTTTCCACCGAGTACAATTTACAGCGATTTAAGAACAACGTGAATCGCTTTAGGGACTTCCCTGCTAGACCCATAAAAAAACCTCTTTTGAAAATCCTTGCTGATGGTGTTCTTATTTCCTCTATCAGGCATCGTCTGAAAAATATTTTTTTTTTCTTATTTGGAAAGGTAATAGCTAAGATGTAGCATAGGAAAAAAAGATTTAAAATTTTTTTGTTAAAATGACAGCTGTTTGAAAAAATAACTCTGATTTTTATCGAAATTTTGAGTTAAAAAATTTATAACTTATGAACGTGGCACCCCATTAAAAAAATCCTATGCTACATCTTAGATAATATTATAAAGAATATGTAGTAGTAGTTAAGTACATCTTAAGATATCTTGTACACCAGTTTGAAAAAATTAGTTTCGAAAGAACGCAAAAAAAACCAGTACGGTGACAGCGTCCTTAAAACCAAAAATTTTTTTAAATTACCTTCAATCTACGATTCCTGGACCGTACATGACGTCTTCCATTGTTGCCGCGATATCCTTCGACTCCTTGTGAGCAGCTCTTTTCAGTTTCGTGGCCTCTTTAGTTTCCTGTTGGGCTCTCATATTCGTTGAGAATCCAAGTTCTCGGTAAATTGCAGCGCGCTTGGGCCAATTACCAAGTTTAATAATTGCATCATTTGTAATACACTATATATCCATCATTAAATATACTAGCTACAATATAAGATGTAATCTCAACAATTTTTGTACCACTGTAATGCACTTTTGAAGCCATAGACTAAATGACAGCGTTTAGACTTTCGTTGTTATTCTGAGTGTATCCTTCTAAACAGCGTTCTAACAAATCGGTATCAGTTAATCTATCGTATACCGGTTCAATTACTTTTTGGACAACTACAGGAATAGAATTTTTATGCTTATAAGAATCCAAAGTTCGAGAGGCCTTTGTTTTCTGATACGAACACCAGGTATCTTCGCCGGACTTGTCATGCTGTGACTTTTCATCAGTGGATATTTTATTGCATTTTTCATTGTTTCAACTAATGTATTTATACTCCTTCTAATTGCAAGACCATAGTAAACTGTTAAACTCATCAATAAGCTTGGATGTCAACTGCTTTCTGCCACCTATACCAGGATTATCTTTTTTACCTTGCGTAATTGCGTACCCATTCGTGACCTATACATTTCTTTTTTAACAACTAAATTTTCATATGGATTTGAGTCAACAATTCCTTTATAGGTCTTACTGTCTCCATCGCCTACGCCTTTTGAACATTACTACAATACTATCTACTTCCATTTTTCCAGCTGACCCTTCATGATTGACAGAACATTAACCTGAGTGTAAACTTTTTACTATAAGATCAAGCACTTCTCTTGAGTAAAATGATATAAAAGTAGAAACGCTTAAAAGGGTTGTGAAACCACGTTTCATTCAAATTCCATCTGAAACGGTGAGTTCTACCGCGTTATTCAATTCTTTTGCCTCTTGAACAGCAGTTTTCATGGACAATTCACAAATAGTTTTTGTAGCAGTGTTAATGTCTTTCACAAATTTATGGTGGAACGATTGGAAAATTGGTTTAGGTAAGTCCATGATTCCACAGAATTTCTCTATTCCTGCTAAACCAATACCAAGAAGTCTGAAGGCAAAAACTAATCGTCTATTCACATCATGTGCTCTATCACTGATAAGAGGGCATGAGTTTATTAGAACTGGTTCACATTCAGCACAATTCACTTTTAGTTTAAAATCAAGACCACGAAGAGAAGTTTCGGTGCTCTTTAATTTTTAGCTGATGTACGAGTACTAGTACTAGCTTCCTCTCTTTCCGTTAAATAACGATTTTATCGGGTGACGTCGAACTGTTGTCGGCTACCTTATACTTGTTTCGACATTTCAATAATAGTTTTCTATTAAAAAATAACAAAAAATACACTTTTTGTAATACTCGTGGCGATATGTACGCTATTGCGTCACAAAGCAAACTGATTCTGTGACAGCGAGTCTAAACTAGTTCCAACTTTGTGTACCTGAATTACTTTTGGTTTCCAAAATTCTCCAAAGGTGGCGTAACCCCTTAAAATCTTCAAATTTCAGTTTTCATATCAATTGAAGTTGAGAAAATGACAAACTTGATAGAATTAAACAAAAAATTATACTTAGACAGCCGAAAATGAGGGTTTTTTTAGGTTGGTTCGTTGGTATTTTGTGCATAACTTGGCGGCCCGTACTCTGATCGTTCTGAAATTTGACAGGCATGTTTATGACATATATCTGCACATATTGCGTGAGTTTTGTACCTACACGGTATATACATTTCGATATATATGGATTTTTCCATCAAATTTTTTAATGTTTTCATTAGAATTTTTAATTTTTTTGAATATCGCGCGCGAAAATCAGGTTAGAGTACTAACTATTACCTACTACCTCCTTAAATTTCGAGTCAAACGGCCAAAAGCTGTAGGAGTACGATACAAATAAAAAAAAACACTAATTTTGAGGTTATGGCTGACAAGAGTGAGTTGGAGGTCTGAAGATTTCAGGATAAGCTTTTCTCAAGATGTATATACTTACATTGCATTTGTTTTAAGGGCCGATTTTAGTACATTATCCGGCTAGACCCTCCAGATTTACAAAAAGGCATTAGTACCGACTGCTAAACGCTGGTTTGTCGATAAAAATGAGGAATGGATTCTCTAAGAGTTTAACAACCCCAAATATCGGAGTAAAATGTGTAGCCAACGGAAAGGGAAATTCGGTATCGTTATACTAGATTGGCCATCCAATATCCCGATGGAAACTGACTCGAGAACGTTTGGTCATACATTAAGCAGAAGCTTCGTAGTAAAAAGGTGTACAAAGTAAAGTGGTTGTAGCGGCAAATTCGGGTAATTTGGAAATACGAGGCTGGTTTGAAAAGTCCGTGCAAAGTCCGAGAGATGGCACCACCGGCGCGTATCGAGGTCATGTTTAGTTAGTAGCATCTCTTGAATGAACGCACACCAAGTTTCAGTCATATTGGTCTATTTCTTTGTGTTTGGCATTCGTGTGAATCAAGGAAGTCGAGTGATTTTCAAGAAATGGACGAAAAGGAATTTCATGTGGTGATTAAACATTACTTTATGAAAGGCAAAACGCCTCAGGAGACTAAAGAGAAGCTTGATAAACATTATGGTGACTCTGCACCTTCGATTAGAACAGTTTATAAGTGGTTTCAAAATTTTCGGACTGGCCATATGGGCACAAGTGACGCTGAACGTTCTGGACGGTCTGTGGAGGTTACGACTCCAGAAATCATTGATCAAATCCATGATATGGTGATGGATGACAGAAGAGTTAAGGTGCGTGAGATTGCTAGTGCTGTGGGCATCTCGACTGAACGGGTACATAATATTTTGCATAAACATTTGGACATGAGAAAGCTATCCGCAAGATGGGTGCCGCGATTGCTCACGCTTGACCAAAAACGGAATCGTGTGAAGTGTTGCAAGGATGGTTTGCAGCTGTTCCAGAAGAATCCGGAGAACTTTAAGCATCGTTTCGTCACTGTGGATGAAACATGGATACATTACTATACTCCTGAGACCAAACAACAATCTAAACAATGGGTTACCAAGGGAGAATCTGCACCAAAAAAAGCGAAGACCGTTCCTTCGGCCGGAAATGTTATGGCGACTGTCTTTTGGGATTCGCAAGGGATAATCCTCATCGACTATCTGGAAAAGGGTTTAAAACTATTACAGGTGAATATTATTCATCGTTATTGGACCCTTTGAAAACCGAGCTGCAGAAAAACGCCCGCGATTGGCCCACAAGAAAGTCCTTTTCCATCACGACAACGCACCAGCACACACCTCAGCAGTTGTGGTCGCAAAACTAATGGAAATAGGATTCCAACTCGTTTCACATCCCCCCTATTCTCCAGACTAGGCTCCCTCGGACTACTATTTGTTCCCCAATTTGAAGAAATGGCTGGCGGGACAAAGATTTTATTCAAACGAGGAGGTGATTGCAGACACTAATGGATATATTGCAGACTTGGACAAATCCTATTATTCGGAAGGGATCAACAAACTAGAACATCGTTGGACGAAGTGTATAAGCCTAAAAGGAGACTATGTCGAAAAATAAAAAAGGTTACCCCAAACACATAAGTAGTTTTTATTTTTGCACGGACTTTTCAAACCAGCCTCGTATTAGCCTCAAGAAAATCTCGTCGAAAGTATGCCCCGAGGATGCTAGCCGGTCATCACCGCTGATGCGGACTGGCCAAACTACTGAATCATTAGCATTTTAATGGCAATCTTTTACTTTCGAATGATCTAAAAAACTTTCAAATAAATATAATTTTTAATGAATAATACGCGACACGTTGTTACTTGACCGACTGTCCACAATTTAATTTTTTATTTGGTGGTTTGATGTTTAATGTAATAGACAAATAAGTGTTGTTTTGCCCCTGCATATGTTACGGAGGTGAGGGTATCAATTAGATAAAATTTCTTATATTTTATGTTTTTACTTCCTAAAATATACGAGGAGAATAGTTAAAAATCTGTGTTCGCTAAAGTACAGTTTACAACTCTATATAATCTTAAAGCTTTCTTCTTTAAAATAAGTTGTTCCAGCATCAACTGAAGCTTATTAGGATTATACCCCCAAACACAAAAAGAATAGACAGACTATGTCACTGATAACATCGTCATCATCATCATCGTCATCATCATCATCATCATCATCATCATCATCATCATCATCATCATTAGCTTATTCCATCCATAGTCAGATGTAAGCCTCCCCACTAGGAATACGATCTTGGAGTCTAATATTTAGCATTCTCCTCTCCATTGCTTTTTTCGGTTACCTGGAGTTTTATTCATTATATTTTTATTTAAACGCCCACGTTTCAGTGCCATATGTTAATACCGGCAGTACAGGGGAGTCAACTATAGAGTAAAGTTCATTAACTCATTTGTTTCGGGTTAAGGTGCACAGTTTAAAATTATTTTTGAGTATACAGGGTACTTCTAAAAAGTGTGGCCGATATAACATATATTTTTTTAAATGGAACATCCCATTTTCTAATTTATTTTTAAATTCTGCGTAAAAATCATATAATTATTAAGAATGTTATATACCTAAACCTAGTAGTTCTTCTAATATTACAATTTTTTTTAAAAAAATACTAGTTTTCAGTTTTGTAAGAAATTGCCAGTAGCGCCCATTGTTTCTGAAGGTAGAATACTCATAATTAGTATGAGCATTCTATAGAAACGAAAAAAAAAATATATGTAAAGAAATTTGAGCTAGACGCATCTAGAGGCTGTCCAAAATAAATTTATGCATTTCGACTATTTTAAATTGAAAAATTTCAAATTTTTTAAATGGCACATCCTGTATATTATTATTTTTTCTGATAGATTTTTTAACACCCTCCAACTTTTATTAAGCATGTCATATACCTATTTCTAATAGTTTTCGATTTATTTTGAATTGTTTTTAATATACTTACGCTATTGTGAAAATATAAACAAATAGTTAATAATAATTTTAATATAGTTTAACGTATCTAATGATTAAATATTATGACATTATAAATGTTCAAAAATATGCCCGTCCACTTGAACACACATGTTTAGTCGTTTTACTAAATTTTTCTTCACTTTTCTTAGCATAAAGGGCGTTATTGTCCTGCATGCATCCCGTATCCTATTTTCCATATCTACTGGTGTTGAAGGGGGATTCACATAAACACGATCTTTAATGTAGCCCCACAAAAAGAAGTCTAAAGGTGTTAAGTCACATGATTGAGGGGGCCACTGAATGAATCCATCCCTACCGATCCATTTTTGTGGGTAACGATCGTTTAAAAAAATTCCCGAACTTCCCGGTGATAATGAACAGGAGCTTCATCTTGTTGAATTCACATTTGTTCCCTTTCAAAGTTATCAACTTCTTCAAGAAGCTAGGGTAATTCGTTTTTTCGCAAAAATTTAGAGATAACTAGGTCCGTTAAAGCAGTTCGCGGAAAAAATATGGACCAATAATTCAAAAATTTAATATTCC
>CM032451.1:102417577-102451322 GCA_019049505.1 Pachyrhynchus sulphureomaculatus
TGTCAAACTATGCCTGTGAATTTTTTCAGATTTTTAGAGGTGGGGGAAAATGGTTACAAACGCGAAAAAAAACCGCTTTTTTCGTCGTTTTTCCGCATTTTTACCTACTTTTGGGGCATAGAATTTCGTTGTAGATCCTCAGTTGCTTCAAAATTATATATACATATATTTTAGGATTTATTATTGCCTACAACATGCTATTTTTTAAAAAAAAAGTTTAGCGCGAAATTCAAATTGTTTTGAGCGTTTTAAATTTTTAAAATTGAATTTAAAAAAAACTAGGACTTACTCAGGCCCAAAAAAATATATATTGTGTATTTTGTGTCAAACTATGCCTGTGAATTTTTTCAAATTTTTAGAGGTGGGGGAAAAAGGTTACAAACGCGAAAAACCGCTTTTTTTTTCGTCGTTTTTTTTTTTTTCCGCATTTTTACCTACTTTTGGGGCACAGAATTTTGTTGTAGATCCTCAGTTGCTTCAAAATTATATATATATATATATATATATATATATATATATATATATATATATATATATATATATATATATATATATATAATTTTGAAGCAACTGAGAATATATATTATCGAAATACTATTGAATCATTTTATGTAATATAAAGACCATATTGCGCCATTTTTCCCTTTAAAATCACGATTAAGACAAGATTAAGGCCAGTTTAAGACAAGATTAAGGCAAGATTTACACATTTTTAAGTTATTTTTTTTTTGTTTTGAGTACTTAGTCATACTTCATAATTCATCCAAATATATAATTTTATAGAAATTAAAATATTTCTGTTTATAAAAACATCATATAGAAAAAAGATTTTCTATATTTAATTGAATTGGCGTTAACTTGATAAAAATTCATATTCAACAAATTAGATACACATGTAAGTGTGATTTTTACTTAATATTATTAATATAAAGTAAAAAAATATTTATATTATAAAGTAAAAATCACATTACATGTGTATTTAATTTGTTGAATATGGATTTTTACCAAGTTAACGCTAATTCAATTAAATATAGAAAATCTTTTTTCTATATGATATTTTTATAAATAGAAATGTTTTAATTTCTATAACATTATATATTTGGATGAAATATGAAATATGACTAATTACTCAAAACAAAAAAAATAACTTAAAAATGTGTTAATCTTGCCTTAATCTTGTCTTAATCGTGATTTTAAAGGGAAAAATGGCGCAATATGGTCTTTATAAAACATAAAATGATTCAATAGTATTTCGATAATATATATATATATATATATATATATATATATATATATATATATATATATATAATATATATATATATATATATATATATATATATATATATATATATATATATATATATATATATATATAGATATATATATATATATATATATATTATATATATATATATAATATATATATATATATATATATATATGTATATATAATTTTGAAGCAACTGAGGATCTACAACAAAATTCTGTGCCCCAAAAGTAGGTAAAAATGCGGAAAAACGAAAACGACGAAAAAGCGTTTTTTCGCGTTTGTAACCATTTTCCCCACCTCTAAAAATCTGAAAAAATTCACGGGCATAGTTTGACATAAAATACACAATATATATATTTTTTGGGCCTGAGTAAGTCCTAGTTTTTTTTTAATTCAATTTTAAAAATTTGAAACGCTCAAAACAATTTGAATTTTGCGCCAAAATTTTTTTAAAAAAATAGCATGTTGTAGGCAATAAAAAAATCCTACAATTTGAAAAAAAAGCGGTTTCTACGATGAATAGAACCGGAGATATCGCCAAAAAAAAAAAACGAAAATCACGTTTTATAGATTTTTTGAGGTTATGGGAAGGTCTAGAGGGCTGAAAATTTCAGGAAAGTCATATTTTTTTACGAGGATATTTTTTGTTTTTCAAAAGCGCTGGGGTCATTTTTCACCATCTTAACCGCCTAGACCCTTTGGTAATAACACAGGACTTGATGGCCTCATTAGAGCCATGTAGTTTTGAAAGTTAAATTTTGACTTAAGGGGTTAGTTGGGGGAGGTGAAATCGGAAGTGAAAAAAAAATTTTTTTACTAGGTCATCGAGTGTGATGTCAAATGAAAGCTTGTGAAAACACGAGTAAAAAAATATATATATAATGTAATACTTGCGCGCACTTTCTTTTGTATTATTTTTTCAAAAATCGCGAAAAAATCGCTGCCCCCCGTTTTATCTCGAAAAGTACTCATCAAAAAATTTTGAAAAATTCTGGAATATTCTCCACAGGGTGTAGATTGTACGAAAATTATCACGAGTGCATTACCTTTAATAATTTATCTGGTATAAAAAAAAACAAAAATTTCAAAGTCATCAGTTTCCAGTAAAGATTGGAAACAAACTTTGTTGAAAACTCATTTGGGGTGTGTTTTGTGACGTCACTGATCATTTTATACCTCCGTAACATTTTTTTTTTTTATTTTAAAAGCAATCAACGTACGGAACACTAATTGCGCAAGTTCAACTTGCACTTGACCGGTTATATTAATTAATCGAGTGTTTTCTGGTTTGTCGATATAAAACTATACTTTTAAAATGGCCCCAAAAAAAAAGTCTGGCACACGCCGACCAAAAATAAAATGTAATAAAGCAATATTGTCAAAAACGCCAATAAAGCAAAGTAGCTCTTTTTGGCGAGGTTGATGATTCTAGGCCACGATAGTTTTGCGATTAAACAGACCCAAACAGCGCTCAGAATCATCAACACGTTGTTGTTTTTGGTCCAATGTACGCGGTACCTAATTTGAACAGAGCTTTCTTATGTTTAAGGAAAATATGGTGAACACGTTCTTTTGATAACTTTAGTTATCCAAAACAATTTTGTGGATTTTTTTGATGTTTTCCGGTACAACCGGACCTCATTTGGGTATCCAGAGCCTTCAGCATCATTTGCGTCTGTATCACCG
The DNA here is from genome assembly GCA_019049505.1 of Pachyrhynchus sulphureomaculatus. NCBI lineage: Eukaryota > Metazoa > Arthropoda > Insecta > Coleoptera > Curculionidae > Pachyrhynchus > Pachyrhynchus sulphureomaculatus. Next base: position 102,420,537 of record CM032451.1, read on the forward strand.
CGTTTAAATTTAGCATACCAATAAATGATGAATGATTTCTAAGGGGCATAGTCCCCTTAACACTTATCATATCATTGCTTTGCTTCAACGGTATTTTTTCCCATCAAAAAACAGTGTTTAATCAACACATGAAATTCGATTTTTTTTCCATTGTTTTGAAAATATCAAAAGAAGCGTCACTAAAACCATTACAAACTTGTAAACTAATCGTCGAAATGTCATGAAATTTGGACACGTATCATTCGAAGGTTGGTACCTTCTAAAAATCATATGGGTTTTTGAAAAAGGCGACATCTATGTGTCAGAGTCTAACATCGAGGTATGTATTGTTAAGTCTGGATATTGTTTAATCCATTTATTTCAGTAAACGAAAAACCCGAAAGTATTTTTTTTAATTTTTTTTAATACGTATTTTTTTTCCTTGTTTTGGGTTCTTGGTACTCCTGGTGCTACCTATCTGAGACGCGGGTAGAAGAGGAGCATAATTCCGATTGCGGAGTAACCCCTGTAAAACACGGAGGCGCCAGTATTATGATGTGAGGGTGCATATCAGCAAATGGCGTGGGCGAAACATTCACCAGATCTTAACCCTATAAAACATAATTGTTTGTAATGATCGATTCCCAAGTAGAAGGAGGAAACAAGGACACTTAATCACATCAAAAGATGCCTTCAGACATGTCTTGCTCGAAAAATGGAACGCTGAGAAATGCAAGTTCCATTTTTTCATTACCAAAAAGAATAGCAGCGGCCAGTTTAATTTAATGTACATCTTTCATTTTGTTCTATTCCAGCAGAGTTTTAAGATATTTAATTGTTAGGTGGCAAATACTTTTGGCCAAGGCTGTACAGTAATACCCCGCTTAGCGCGACCCCGTTACGCGCGGTTTCACTATAACGCGAATTTCAAATTTCGCGCTCATGTAGTCATTAACTTCTCTATGGTCGCGGGGGGATTCCCCGCTTTCTCTGAATATTCTCTTTGAAGAATTGGGAATTCCCTGTCCTTCGACTTTGTTCTATGGGGATTTCCTCGTTCGTTTCGTGTGTTCATTTGTTCCGTAATGTTAGTTCGGTCGGCTGGCAGTTTTGTTTTAATATTTATTGGAGATACATACATACATAATTTAACCCTACGTTAAAAATGCCGCCTGTAAAGAAAAAAGAGCGTAAAAGCGTCACTTTGGAATTGAAGATGAAAGTGTTAAGAAGAATGGAAAATGGAGGCAAAGCAACAATTGTTGGGAGAGATTTGGACTCTCAGAATCGACTGTGAGAACGATTTATAAAAATCGGGAAAAAATTAAAATCTCCAGCGAAGGTTCAACACCTATAAGTGCAACAAAACTTTCTCGTTCGAGATCATCTATCTTAGAAAGAATGGAGAAATTACTGTCAGTCTGGATCGAAGATTTGAATAAGAAGAACACACCACTAAGTCAAGATCTCATATGCACAAAAGCAAAATCTTTGTATGAGATGCTGAAAACAAAAGAAGGAGAAGGGAGTGCCACTCCGACTTTTGCTGCCAGCAGAGGCTGGTTCCATCGGTTCAAGCAGCGTTCTAATCTTCACAATATCCACATAACAGGCGAGGCGGCCAGCGCGGACATTCAAGCTGCAGCTGAGTTTCCAGACAAGTTTCAAGACTTCGTTAGACGAGAGAAAATTCCTGCTTGTCTCATCTTCAATGTTGATGAGACCGCACTTTACTGGAAAAAAATGCCATCTCGAACATTCATTTCTAAGGAAGAACGTCAAGCCAGTGGTTTCAAAGCTGCGAAAGATCGACTAACACTTCTGCTGGGTGGTAATGCCACTGGTGATTTCAAACTGAAACCTTTACTAGTGTACCATTCAGAAACACCCCGTGCAATGCGAGGCACAGACAAGACAAGTCTACCAGTTGTGTGGCGATCAAACAGAAAGGCGTGGGTTACACGGGAAATTTTTCAAGAATGGTATTCTAATAGTTTTTGCCCATCAGTCAAATCATACTGTGACAGAAATGGGCTTGAACCTAAAGTTATATTACTCTTAGACAATGCCCCAGGACATCCAACCTCACTTGATACGCCCAGAGACTTAAAAGTGTACGTAAAGTTCCTTCCACCAAAAACACTACGTCAATATTACAACCTATGGACCAGGGAGCAATAGCAAACTTCAAAGCTTATTACCATCGCCGCACTTTTAGCCAACTAATTCATGAAACTGACGGGGAAGGAAGACAGTCTATGCGAGAGTGGTGGAAGTCATACAACATTATGAAGTCTATTCACAACATAGAAGAGGCTTGGAAGGAAGTTAAAATGAGTTGTATGAATGGGGTGTGGCGTAATCTTTGGCCAGATGTAGTGGAAGCACCTAGAAGAATTGTCCAGATGCAGAGACAAGTGCTTGAAGACATTGCTGCAATGATTGAGGGGTCTGAACTTGAAGATGTCACGGTAGAAGATCTCGTAGAACTTGTAGCAACGCACGACGATCCTATTAGCAATGAAGATCTGATCGAGTTACAGAATAATCCTATCTACGATGAGGAAGAACAAGTAGAAGAGAAAGTTTTATCTTCAGGGGAAATACAAAATGCACTTTCAAAAATTTATTCAGGTTTGGACATATTGCAGAGTATAGACAATAATGATGACCGTGTCTTGACCGTGTGTCAAACAATTAAAAACAGTGTTGGGTGTTATGAACGTATTTTACAAGAACGTAAACAAAACGTTACCCAAAAGACAATAGATGTATTTTTCCGTAAAAAAATAAGAGTATGTATTGCATAAAGTGTTCTTAGAATTAAAGTGATTGATTAAAATGATTTGTATTTTTTTGTATTAAATTTTGACTATGTTTAATCATAAACCTCGATATACGCGAATTTCAGTTAACGCGATTTTTTTCGGAACGTATCCCTCGCGTAAAAGCGGGGTATTACTGTATATAGTATGTATTATCAAAGCCAATGCAGAATCCTGATGATACCACTTAATAATTTATGTATGAGCTTCTTTCTAGTGTTCCGGATGGAACACTTATAAGATCTGTCTGTCTGTCTGTCAGTCTGTCACACCAGATTTTATCCGAAACTATTTGACATAGAAAGTGGAAATTTGGCACTAATATAGGAATTGATGGCTTCATCAGAGCCGTGTAGTTTTGAAAGTTAATTTTGATTTAGGGGTTAGTTTTGGGGGGTGGAATTGGAAGTGAAAAAAAATTGTACCAGGTCATCGAGTGAGATGTCAAACGAAAGCTTGTAAAAACACGAGTTCAAAAAATATATAACGTAATACTTGCACACACTTTTCTATGTACTATTTTTCAAAAATTGCGAAAAATCGCGTACTGATCAAAAAATTTGAAAAAATTCTGGAATAGTTTCCACAGGTGCAGATTGAACGAAAATTATCACTAATGCATTACTTTTAATAATTTATCTATAATATATAAAAATGCAACGTCTCTCTCTCTGTCCGTTAGTGCGCTTATCACTCGAGAACCACTTATCCGATTTACGTGTTTTTTTTTTTAGATTTATACATATGTTCTCTGGCCAGGTTATAGGATATATTTTCTTACGTTAGGTAACATAAGAAATAAGAAGTGACAATAATAGTGAATCAAGTCCCGTACTCTCTTGCAATACGCTGCCTAAACCATTAAATATGGAACAATATCATCTAGCAAAGAATATAATGTACATAAAATGCAACCTTTCTCCTTCTTTACGTTTTTTTTTAATTCATACCTTTGTTCTCTGGCCCGGTTATATAATAATAATAATCTATATAATATATATAAAACGCAACGTCTCTTTGTCTGTCCGTTAGTGCGCTTATCACTTGAGAAACCACTTATCCGATTTAAGTGTTTTTTTTTTAATTCGTACATAGGATATAGAAAATATTGTTTTACGTTAGGTAACCTAAGGAATAAGCAGTGACGATAATAGTGAATCAACTGCACGCGAGCAAAGCCGCGGGCACAGCTAGTCTTGTATATGAAAAAAAACAAAGGTTTCAAGGTCATCAGTTTTCAGTAAAGACCGGAAAAAAACCTTATTGAAAACTCATTTGGGATGTGTTTTGTGAAGTCACTGATCATTTTATACCTCCGTAACAAAACTTTTTATTTTAAAAGCAATCAACGTACGGAACACTAATTCACAAGTCCGACTTGCACTTGGCCAGTTTGTTTTTTTTCTATTTTGACATTTGTTTCTTGGAATATTTAGCAAATTTAATTATGGTACAATATACGGACGACTAACGCATTAACATTATTCAAACCCAAAAATTCCTGAGTATTTAGTTACGAGGCTGGTTTGCAAAGTCCGTGCAAAGTCCGAGAGATGGCACCACCGGCGCGTATCGAGGTCATGTTTAGTTAGTAGCATCTCTTGAATGAACCCACACCAAGTTTCAGCCATATTGGTCTATTTCTTTGTGTTTGGCATTCATGTGAATCAAGGAAGTCGAGTGATTTTCAAGAAATGGACGAAAAAGAATTTCGTGTGGTGATTAAACATTACTTTATGAAAGGCAAAACGCCTCAGGAGACTAAAGAGAGAAGCTTGATAAACATTATGGTGACTCTGAACCTTCGATTACAACAGTTTATAAGTGGTTTCAAAATTTTCGGACTGGCCATATGGGCACAAGTGACGCTGAACGATCTGGACAGCCTGTGGAGGTTACGACTCCAGAAATCATTGATCAAATCCATGATATGGTGATGGATGACAGAAGAGTTAAGGTGCGTGAGATTGCTAGTGCTGTGGGCATCTCGACTGAACGGGTACATAATATTTTGCATAAACATTTGGACATGAGAAAGCTATCCGCAAGATGAGTGCCGCGATTGCTCACGCTTGACCAAAAACGGAATCGTGTGAAGTGTTGCAAGGATGGTTTGCAGCTGTTCCAGAAGAATCCGGAGGACTTTAAGCGTCGTTTCGTCACTGTGGATGAAACATGGATACATTACTATACTCCTGAGACCAAACAACAATCTAAACAATGGGTTACCAAGGGGGAATCTGCACCAAAAAAGGCGAAGACCGTTCCTTCGGCCGGAAAGGTTATGGCGACTGTCTTTTGGGATTCGCAAGGGATAATCCTCATCGACTATCTGGAAAAGGGTTTTAATATAAAACTATTACAGGTGAATATTATTCATCGTTATTGGACCGTTTGAAAACCGAGCTGCAAGAAAAAACGCCCGCGATTGGCCCACAAGAAAGTCCTTTTCCATCACGACAACGCACCAGCACACACCTCAGCAGTTGTGGTCGCAAAATTAATGGAAATAGGATTCCAACTCGTTTCACATCCCCCCTATTCTCCAGACTTGGCTCCCTCGGACTACTATTTGTTCCCCAATTTGAAGAAATGGCTGGCGGGACAAAGATTTTATTCAAACGAGGAGGTGATTGCAGACACTAATGGATATTTTGCAGACCTGGACAAATCCTATTATTCGGAAGGGATCAACAAACTAGAACATCGTTGGACGAAGTATATAAGCCTAAAAGGAGACTATGTCAAAAAATAAAAAAGGTTTACCCCAAACACATAAGTAGTTTTTATTTTTGCACGGACTTTTCAAACCAGCCTCGTATAACTGATTAAATTCAACGCCACCTTGAAATTTTCAAAAAATCATTTTTAGTGTTCCATACGGAAACACTTATAAGATCACTTCGGTGTCTGCCTGTCTGTCTGTCACACCCGATTTTCTCCGAAACTATTTGACATAGAAAGTTGAAATTTGGTAATAATATAGGAATTGATTGCTTCATCAGAGCCATATAGTTTTGAGAGTTAAATTTTGACTTAAGGGGTTAGTTTTGGGGGGGTGAAATCGGAAGTGAAAAAAAAATTTTTTACTAGGTCATCGAGTGTGGTGTCAAATGAAAGCTTGTGAACACACGCGTAAAAAAAATATATATATAATGTAATACTTGTGCGCACTTTTCTTTGTATTATTTTTAAAAAATCGCGAAAAATCGCTGTCTTATCTCGCCTTATCTCGAAAAGTACTTATCGAAAAATTTTGAAAAAATTCTAGAATATTCTCCACGGGTTGTAGATTGAACGAAAATTATCAGGAGTGCATTACCTTTAATAATTTATCTGGTACATAAAAAAAAAAAAAAAAATTCAAGGTCATCAGATTTTAGTAAAGATTGGAAACAAACTTTGTTGAAACCTCATTTGGGGGGTGTATTTTGTGAAGTCACTGATCATTTTATACCTCTGTGACAATTTTTTTTTATTTTAAAAGCAATCAACGTACGGAACACTAATTGCGCAAGTTCAACTTGCACTTGACCGATTATTTATTTATACTTTTAAAAATATTTCAAGCTTTACAAAATGAAATCGCAGATTGGAAGTAATATATAAAATATATAGACTTTTAAGGCACGGACGCAGTACTTTTTTTTCTTTTGCGTTTTTCTCGAAACAACTTTTTTTGAACTGGTGGACAAAATACCTCTAGATCTACTGAACCGATTTTGATAAAATTCATACCACATATTCTTTATAATATTATCTTGAACTTGACTTAAGTTTTTTTCAATTTGATGCACCGTTCATTTTTTATTAATTTTTTAAACATAAAATTTTTGTGAAAAATCTGAGTTTATTTTCGAACGGCTACCACTTCTACAATTTTTTTTTTAAATTTTTTCCATATGTGGCGATTTAACTATGTCCTTTCTTAACAATAAAAAAAAGATTTGTTTAGTTTTTGGACGATTCTTGACAAAAAAAAAATCCACCGGTGGCAAGGATTTTGAAAAGAGGGCCCTACAAGATGGTTCATATCTCCGCCATTTTTTAATTTTTTTGAATATATATATTTTTAATTTGTTGTTAAAAACTATAATGTATTTGTGAAAAATAAAAATTATATTATATATACAATAGTGGCGTAAAAAAAATTATTATTTTATGGCTATTTTTCCGGGCGCCAAGGCGTAACTTAATATTCGAACAACTTGGCTTGTACTTTTAAAACAGTGCTGACTCATCAACAGACTGAGGTTGCCTTTTTAAACGAAAGGATTTCTGTTTACAAAGGCACAATTTTCTTTAAACGAAATAAACTATCGTGGCCTAGAATCATCAACCTCGTCAAAAACAGCTACTTTGCTTTATTGGAGTGTCTTCGTTTTTGACAATATTGCTTTATTGCATTTTTTTTTTGGTCGGCGTGTAATTTCAAGAAAATGTAATGTCAATAGGCCCCCGAGATCATGTAATTTGACACTGTCAGACTTTTTTTTTGGGGCTATTTTAAAAGTATAGTTTATATCAACAAACCAGAAACACTTGATTAATTAAAAAAACAACTTTTGAATCCAAATTACTCAGGGATATATGAAAATGTATCGCAAATTGCGATTTTAGAATCGATGTTTGTAAACTTAGTCGTAGTCGTATTTGAACGATATTGTATTTCATGTATAATACTAATTATAGACCAAGAGGGTGACCCGACATTTTAACCTGTCGACTAACCGTCTGCCTAATTGTTCATTTTATCGGGCGGGTCAAATAAAAACATTTAATATTGATTTTGCGGCCCCTGTGCCCTGGAATGCCCAGATAAGACCCAAAATGCTACATCCAAAAATGGACACTGGAATCAACTACCATAACATTTGTTGACAATAAAAAGTTCGAGCGCCTCAAAGTGCAGACGCCGCCGAGACCGGACACAGCTTTAGGGCCCGAAAAACATCGATCCAAAAATGGACTGTTTTTGGTTGGGTAAAGCGGGTCCAGCTTCGTCCTCCGGTATTGGCGGTGTCTGCCTTTTGCAGGTTCCCTCTTTATAAAGAACAAACTAAATTTATTGATTTTATATGGTTAAAAGACCATTTTTGAATCGACGTTTTTTGGGCCCTAAAGCTAGGTCCGGTCTCGACCGCGTCTGCCCTTTAGGGCGCCCGACTTTTTTAGTATCAATAAATGTTATAGTACTTGATTCAGGTAGTCAAACAACAGTCCATTTTTGGATCTAGCATTTTGAGCCTTGTCTGAGCATTCCAGGGCCCGGGAGGGGCAAAATCAACGTTAACGGCTTTTATTCGACTCGCCTGATAAAATGGAATAACTAGGCAGACGATTAGTCGACAGGTCAAAATTTTGGGTCGCCTTTTTGGCCAATAACAAATAAAAACAAAACATGGAAAAATTCCAATTATTTTTTGAATAATCCATCATGTACACAGATATACTGATAAAAATTGGGTGTGGCACTATGCAAATATAAAATTATTCTTATTTATACTTAATATTATTCAAAAAGTACTTATAAACTCACCTTGTTAGCAATCAAAGTTTTCTATTAAAAAAATCTTTTTGAAGACGCCGAAAAGCAACTTTTTTATTTTTTCACTCTACCAACAATTTCGGGGAAAAACTGATAGTAAGGTAGGCATCAAGACTTATATAGTAAAAATATCTGACGTCATACCACCTTGAAATTCGATGTTTGTAAAATAAGCAAATTTGGAACATAGATAGTATCGAATATTAAAATGTATGTTTTTTTTTCGTAAGTTCGTTAATTCACTATAGAGATATTTGAATGTAAAAACTGTTGGTGCCAAGCAGGTTCAAACTTTGTCATTGTTAATATTTAACCTGTTATCTACTTTGTGGTTATTACCATTAACCATCTTTTGTACTAAAGGATGTTTTTTATAGAGGTATAAAACTTTAAGTTGGCAACACTTTTTTAACTGGCGGCCATTTTGTCAGCTGTCAAGTGATTTATGTTTAGTTTGGTTTGGCATTTCAACATGAATAGACTGACGCCTGAACAACGCTTCCAAATTGTGCAAATTTATTTTGAAAATCATGGTTCTGTTCGAAATACGTATCGCGCACTACGTCCATTTTACGGTCAACATACTCGTCCATCAGAGCAATTAATTCGATTAACTATGGAACGTTTTCGCACCACGTTTACTCTAAATGATAATACGCATCCACAGAGACGTCGTACAGTGCGTACAGAAGAAGTCATTGCTGCTGTAGAGCGTAGCGTAGAGGAAGACCCGAATCAGTCTATCCGCCATCGTGCACAGGGATTGGATATGTGTCCATCCACTTTATAGAAGATTTTGCGGAAAGATCTTGGTTTGCGTGCTTACAAAATCCAACTCGTGCAACAATTGAAGCCACACGATCACCTAGCAAGGCGTAGATTCGGTGAATGGGCCCAAAACAAGATTGCCGTTGATCCCGATTTTCATAAGCGAATTTTGTTTAGCGATGAAGCACACTTTTGTTTGAATGGATACGTCAATAAACAAAAACTGCCGTATTTAGAGTGATGATAATCCTCAAGTGTATGTTGAGACACCGTTACATCCAGAAAAACTGACTGTTTGGTGTGCTTTATGGGCTGGTGGAATCATTGGTCCGTACTTCTTTAAAAAACGATGCTGGTCAGAACGTTACAGTCAATGGTGACCGCTATAGAACCATGATTACTGACTTTTTTTTTATTCGTTCATCGATTGAACAACCATGATGTGCAGGAGCTGTGGTTTCAACAAGACGGCGCAACATGTCACACAGCTCGCGCCACAATTGATTTTATTGAAGGAAACGTTTGGTAACCGCATAGTTTTCACGTTTCGGACCCGTGAATTGGCCTCCAAGATCGTGCGATTTAACGCCGCTAGACTATTTTCTGTGGAGATATGTGAAGTCGCTAGTCTACGCCGATAAGCCCGAAACGATTGACCACTTGAAGGACAACATTCGCCGCGTTATTGCCGATATACGGCCAGAAATGTTGGAAAAAAGTCATCGAAAATTGAACCTCCCAGATTAGACTACGTCCGAGCCAGCCGTGGCGGTCATATGCCAGAAGTCATATTTAAATTATAATGCCAGAAGATTATCTTTCGAATAAAGTAAATTTCATGTCAATTTAAAAAATTCATCTTTGTTTTATTCCATTTTAAAGTTCTATACCTCTATAAAAAACACCCTTTAGAATATGATTTATAAGGTTAAATTCATAAAGATATTAGAATAGAGGAGGTAAGTTCTCACGAGAAGCCTGGCACCCATAGAAAAAAAAAATAATGAGTAATTCTATCTCTCTTACTCGGCGCACCCCCACGATACTAAGCAGTGGTCTCGAACTTCAAAATGCGAAATCGGTAGAGTTGCCACTACAATCGGTATATTTGTACCAACAATTTCGGGGAAAAACTGATAGTAAGGCAGGCATCAATCCTTACATAGTGAAAATATCTGACGTCATACCACCCTGAAATTCGATGTTTGTAAAATAAGCAAAGGGTCTAGGCGGTTAAGATGGTGAAAAATGCCCCCAGCACTTTTGAAAAACAAAAAATATCCTCATGTAGAACATAAAAAAATATGACTTTCCTGAAATTTTCAGCCGTCTAGACCTTCCCATAATCTCAAAAATCTATAAAACGTGATTTTCGGTTTTTTGGCGATATCTCCGGTTCTATTCATCGTAGAAACCTCTTTTTTTTCAATTTGTAGGATTTTTTATTGCCTACAACATGCTATTTTTTTAAAAAAATTTTGGCGCGAAATTCAAATTGTTTTGAGCTTTTTAAATTTTTAAAATTGAATTAAAAGAAAACTAGGACTTACTCAGGCCCAAAAAAAATATATATTGGCATAGTATGACATAAAATACACATTATATATATTTTTTTGGGCCTGAGTAAGTCCTAGTTTTTTTTTTAATTCAATTTTAAAAATTTAAAACGCTCAAAACAACAATTTGAGTTTCGGGCAAAAAATTTTTTTTAAAAAATAGCATGTTGTAGGCAATAAAAAATCCTATAATATATATGTATATATAATTTTGAAGCAACTGAGGATCTACAACGAAATTCTGTGCCCCAAAAGTAGGTAAAAATGTGGAAAAACGACGAAAAAAAAAGCGGTTTTTCGCGTTTGTAACCATTTTCCTCCACCTCTAAAAATCTGAAAAAATTCACAGGCATAGTATGACATAAAATACACAATATATATTTTTTTTGGGCCTGAGTAAGTCCTAGTTTTTTTTAAATTCAATTTTAAAAATTTAAAACGCTCAAAACAATTTGAATTTCGCGCCAAAATTTTTTTAAAAAAATAGCATGTTGTAGGCAATAAAAAATCCTACAATTTGAAAAAAAAAGAGGTTTCTACGATGAATAGAACCGGAGATATCGCCAAAAAAACGAAAATCACGTTTTATAGATTTTTGAGATTATGGGAAGGTCTAGACCGCTGAAAATTACATGAAAGTCATATTTTTTTATGTTCTACATGAGGATATTTTTTTGTTTTTCAAAAGTGCTGGGGGCATTTTTTCACCATCTTAACCGCCTAGACCCTTTGGAACATAAGATAGTATCGAATATTAAAATGTATCTTTTTTTTCGTAACTTCATTAATTCACCATAGAGATATTTGAATGTAAAAAAAACTGTAGGTACCAACCAGTTCAAGCTTTGACATTGTTAATATCTAACCTGTTATCTATTTTGTGGTTACTACCATTAACCATCTTTTGTACCAGAATATGTTTATAAGGTGCCAGCGTGGCACCCATAGCAAAAGAAAAAAATAATGAGTATTTTTTGTCTCTCTTACTCAGCGCACCCCCACGATACTAAGCAGTGATCTCGAACGTCAAAATGCGAAATCGGTAGAGTTGCCCACTAATATCGGCATATTTGCACCGAAAATCGGTATATGAAAAAAAAAAATTCGGGTCTTCCATTAAGGACTTGACAACTTTTTTTTGAAATAAAACGCAACCCATTTGAGACATTTCGAAAATTTTACTATCGGCTTGAAGTACAATCAGAACATTTATGTATGGAATTCGACTTCATTCATATGTCCACCACGGGCACGTTTGCAGCGGACGATTCGTTGTACCCAATTTTCGATGACTCGGTCACACATTTCGACCTCAACGGCCGCTATCTCTCTTTTAAGCTCTGAGCTCCTCTAACGACGCAGGCTTGTTAGCATAGACCAATGATTTAACGTACCCCCATAAAAAGAAGTCTAGAGGTGTTAAATCACACGATCTAGGCGGCCATTCGACGGGACCATTTCTCGATATAACACGTTCACCGAATTTAGATTGCAGTAAGTCGATTGTTACACCCGTTGTGTGGCTTGTGGCGCCGTCTTGTTGAAACCACATATCATTAATGTCTAGCCCATGCAATTGATCAAAGAAATAACGTTGCAACATGCCTCTGTAGCGATCTCCATTGACTGTAACGTGACGGTTATTTTCATCACCGAAAAAGAACGGCCCAATGACACCACCGGCATGAAAACCGCACCAAACAGTAATTTTTTGTGGATGAAGTGATGTTTCTTCAAGCACATGAAGGTTTTCACCTGACCAATAACGCATATTCTGTTTGTTGACGAAGCCGTTTATCCAAAAATGCGCTACATCACTAAAGATGATTTTGCGATGAAATTGGCCATCTTCTTCCAACATTTCTAGAGCCTAATTCGAGAACGTACGTCGCTTCATATGATCGAGTGGCTTTAGTTCTGGAGTTAACTTTAACTTATAAGAGTGCAGGCCAAAATCCTTTCGCAAAATTCGCTATAGTTTGGTCTGAGCGATGCCCAATTCTTGAGAACGCCGTGAAATCGACTGTTTTGGTTCGTTTGAGATGGACGCTTGAACGGCAGCCATATTCTGGCCACTTCGACCAACCCGTTGTCTCACTGGCACGGGAACATCCAGCAGCGAATATGTTAACTCAAATTTTTTCACTAGACTATGAATTGCTTGTCTGCTGGGACGAGAATTACGATCAAAAATTGGCGTTAACGTTCTTAAAGTTGCAGTCACCGACTCCAAATTTTGGTAGTAAATTTTATTATTTGTAAACGTTGTTCGTTCGTGTACTTCACCATGATGAAAATGTTGACTTTACTGAATGTTTTTGACGTTGACAGTTCGGTGATTGGCTTAAGGGTGCGTTCACAGTGAAATTTCAAAGTTGTTAAGTGCCAAATGGAGGACCCTTTACAATATTCAATTAAATTTGTTTATTTTAAACTTCTTTATCTTTGTAAAATAATAGGAACTTACAGAATATACTAAGTATATAATTAAAACTAATAAAAGTAATTTTTTTTTACAATATTTTAGATATGAGTGAATAAACACTAGTGAAACATAATGAAATCGAAATAACAAAAACATAACAGACCAAGTAATTTATAATTCGTTTATTAGGTTTGTTTTTTTTATGGGTCTAGCACACGTGCTGCAGGGAAGTGCCTGAAGCGCTACAAGAGCGACACGTGTGCGGAAAAAGCGATTCACGTTGTTCTTGAATCGCTGTAAATTGTACTCGGTGGGAAACACAGTCCTGGGTAAGCCATTCGAAAGGGATGATGTTCTCCATATCATTTATTAGGTACTAAAGATATCTAACATCAAATAGGTACAGAAATTTAAATCTAATTAATTTTTACGATTTTTAGGATCATACCAATATTCTTTGGCCATAGCCGCAGTTATTTTTGAACTAATTTCGAAGTCATAACAATTAGCGTCATTAAATAGTTGTTTTGTATGTAATAGACCAGTAACTGACTCAGTAGACAGCTTGTTTCGCTGTTTTGTCTTCTTAAGATTTTTTTTATTATGGGTCTAGCACACGTGCTGCAGGGAAGTCCCTAAAGCGCTACAGGAGCGACACGTGTGCGGAAAAAAAAGCAATTCACGTTGTTCTTAAATCGCTGTAAATTGTACTCGTTGGGAAACACAGTGCTGGGCAAATTATTCCAAACGGATGATGTTCTCCATAAAAAAAGACTGCTTGAAAAGCGTTGTACGAGGAATAACAACCTCATACGGATGTGAAGTACTAGCGCTACGTATACTTCTAACATGCACCGCTCTGGGAGGAATTAAGCGGGCCACATCCTTCGAACACTTTCCATGAAAGTACTTGTAGAATAGGCTCAAGTCGCCAACCGTTCTTCGATGTTCCAGCGAATCAAGGCCGCCGGTCAGTTCCGGGTCTCCAATCAGACGAACAGCTCTTCTCTGAATAGAATCCAACAAAAATGCAGTGTATGTTTGGGAGCAGAGCTTCAAACATGGGAGCAGTATTCCATAGTTGGTCGAATTTGAGCTTTGTAAAGAATTAACAGTTGTTGTGGAGTGTAAAGCTTTCTGGTTCTAAATAATATTCCCAATTTTTTGAGAAGCTCTCCTTGCTATGCCTGCAACATGTTCATGCCAGGACATATTTGCTCCCAAATTAACGCCCAACAAATTGAGTGACGATGTTAGAGGAATGGAGTGCCCCGACATAACTATGTCGGGTTCAGCAACGTTAACTTTTTTAGAAAAAACTGCCTCCTGGATTTTTGTAGAGTTAAATTCCACTTGGTTACTGTCACCCCAAGATAAAATTTCTTCCATGTCTTTGTTAAGTTGAATGACTTCCTGCTGTCTGCGGATATTCGTCTGAGTGGCCGGTATCCGAGCGTTCAAAGTGAATGAAGAGATAAGTGTACTGTCAGCTGCAAAGCTGTAGATTGGATTCTTGGTCTTTTCCAGCAGATCATTAATGTAAATGAGAAAGAGAGTAGGAGACAGTATGGAGCCTTGGGGTACACCGGCGTTGATAGTGAAGGTGTTAGAAAGAAATCCGTCGACTGCCACTCGCAAAGAACGCTCTCTGAGGAAAGATGAGAGCCACAAATAGAACTTTTCAGACATACCATAAGAATGTAGCTTAGCCAACAGCCCATCGTGCCAAACACGGTCGAATGCCTTGGATATGCCAAGAGCAACCGCTCGAGATTCTCCATAGTGTTCAGTTGCGTTGTTCCAAACATGTGTTACATAAGTGAGAAGATCTCCTGTTGATCTATTTTTACGAAAGCCATATTGCTGATCGCTAATAATGTTGAATCCTTCAAGATATTTTAAAAGATGCTGATTGATAGTCTTTTCCATGACTTTCGATATTATTGAAAGCAATGCGGTTGGTCGGTAGTTATTTGGCAAGGTCTTCTTGCCTTTTTTAAATATCGGCTGAACTGTGGCACATTTCCATTTCAAGGAAATATTCCCTTTCTGTAGGATAGGTTGAAAAGTCTACAGAAAACTGGTGTTAGTTCCCACGCACAGTTTTTGAGAACTATGGCAGGTATTCCATCAGCGCCAGAAGCCTTTTTGGCGTCTAGCTTCATCAGAATACGCTTTATGATACGCTGACTGAAGACAACATCGGGCATCCTTGACTGCACTATGGGAATAGTAGGTGGTGTTTTTTCTTGGAAATCGACAGAAGAATGTGAAGCAAAGAGTTCAGCCAACAAGTTCGCTTTCTCAACAGGTGTCATTGCAATAGAATTATCTGGCCGTTTGAGTGGTGGTATGGTGGATTTGGTGAAATTTTGACTAACTGCCTTAGCGACCGACCAAAAGGACCTGGAATTTTCGGAACAAGCGAGAAGCTTGTTTCTGATCCGTTGATTGTGTACCTCCTTCGTTTCGTCGATAATTTCTTTGCATCTGCTCCTGGCACGAACAAATATGTTACGATTTATGGTGTTAGGATTTTCATGCCATTGTCGGTATGCAAGATGTTTAGAAGCAACAGCTTCTTTGCATTTTCGGTCAAACCAAGGCTTGCCGTTGGAAGGGCATTTCTTCGAAAAAGGGATGTAAGCCTCCATACCGGCCAAAATAATATCGGAAACTTCCCTGGCGCAGTCAGATGGGTCGTCGGATCGAAAACAAACATCCAACCAGGGGAAAGTTCGAAAATATTCCACGAGATCTTCCCATTTAGCAGACCTGTAGTGCCAAACCTTGCGCGGTTTAGGCGCCTCTCTGTCACTGATTGGTAGAATACTCGATGTCGAAAGTAATTTATGGTCAGAAGAACCTAACGGCTGATTTACGCTGACCATGTAAATCTCCGGATTGGTGGTTAAAAACAGATCAGGAAGACTGGCGAACTCTCCGTCTCGATCAGGGATCCGTGTTGGTTCGTCAATAAGCTGAGTTAAGCCACAACTGATTGAAAATGATTCGGCTTCACGACCTTGTTCGTCAGTAGTATTTGAATATTTAAGCCAGTTGATGTTGTGGACGTTAAACTCGCCCAGGATGGCAATTTCGGCATTTGGATAGTTAATTTGTAAATGATCGATGGTGTCTGCAAGAGAAGCGAAAAGTGTTCTAAAGTTAGTATCACTTGGTGGTCGATAGAGGATACAGACGAACCTTGTGGTTGGTTGAGTCGTTATTTTTAACCACATAAGATCAAAGTTTGGGGGCTCCAGAGCCTCTTCTCGTTGGCAAGAGAGGTCGCTTCTGACATAAAGACAGATTCCAAAGTTACGCCTAAATCGGGAATAGAAGTCGTACCCAGGATAAAGATTGTTTACTGTGCTGGTCGATGAACTGACCTTAGTTTCACAGAGAGCGAGTATATGAGGTTTATTTGATTGCAGGTGTTGGTGCACTGAATTTATGTTCGAATTTAAACCTCGTATGTTGCAAAAATCCATTTTGAAATTCTGTTCTCTGCATGTCGACGCCCCTGAACCAGCCCCCACCCGGAGATCCGAACGGGGGCTATTTTACCTCCGGAATTTTTTGTATCCAGGTGCCTCATCATGCTATGTGTCCCACAGTCCGGGACATCGGCACAGCCACGAAACGTTAAGCAACTTCACGCAGCCTAAGCCGATGCGATGGTATCACACGGGCGATGCTGGTGGGATCTGGGCATCTACCATCTAGGTTGTTCTTTAAGTCGCCTCCTACGACAGGCAGATACATACTCTTATCCATAATCTCTCCAAACAAAACGAGCTAGCTGCTAGCAAAAATTAAGATATACATAAGGGGCAAATAACGGGTTCTATTTAATAAATAAAATAATTATTAAAAATAAAGAAAGATGGGGCTATACAAAATAGCGCTCCAACGTGAGGCTATAAAAATTGCCCCGCTTTTAGACGGTATAAGGGTTGCCAATTTTGGAAAACATAGACACCAACGAAGAGCGCATTTCTGCTACAAAACAGGGAATAAAAAAATTCTTAGCGTGCACGAAGAAATTTTACGTGAGAAGAAAAAATATTTGACCTGTCAGACGACTTTATTAGATTTCATGAAGCCTTCTACGTCAAAATAACTTCGGTTTATGTTTTTGCAATACACAGAATAATTTGTTGTAATATTGTATTAAGAGGTTATTATATATTTTCACATTATAAATTATTATTTTCTTCAGACTCTGGTTCCAATAACACCTAATTTGTATGTAATTATATAGAAAATTGTACCCCGACTTACGCGAATTCGACTTACACGGTTATTGCCCGGTCCTACCTATTGCGTAAGTTCGGGTTATTCATAGGCATAGAGGATGGGCTGAGCATTAACCTCATAAAATTGCCCACTCTCTGGAAAGAAACAAAGCGATTCTGCGGCCAATACCTGTCTCTTTTCTGTAGGCCTGTAATAAACAAGGCGTAGTACCCCGAGACGGAATTCAAGGCGAGCAAATCCCCATACCCGATTTTAGTTGAAATAGAAATATTATTTTCAAGAGCGCCATAACTTAACGGCATTTTAAAAAGAGACAGCTACTGGCCGCTCATTCACTTTATTTCTCTCACATTTTTGCGTCCATATTTACTTCACAGCGGAATACGGAACACTCAGTCCATTCTCTATGTCTATGGGGTTATTACTGTATACAAATTATTCACTAAAATACTTACCAAACGTCTAATAAATTTGAGTTGTTTCTCTTAAAAGAGCAGGCAGGTTTTCGCACAGGAAATAGAATAAACAATCATCTGCTTACGGTTAAAGTCCTCATCGAAAAATGTATAGAATATAATAAGCTTCTGATGCTCATATTTATGGATTTCGAAAGGACTTTTGATTCTGTAAAAAAGCAGAGACTCTTGGAAGAGCTTGCTAAATGTCTTATTGATCATTGATACTCCAGCGAAATTAAATACATATATGAAAATGCCACCCTTAATGTCAAAACACAAACTAACCAATCCACCAGACAATTTCAAATCGAAAGAAAAATGCACCAGGGTGATACACTCTTCTAAGGTTTTTGTAACACTTCTAGAAACTATGCTACAATCAATAAACTGGAAAAAAATTACGCTCAACATTGACGATGAAAAGTTAAATCACCTTTGTTTTGCCAATATTATCTAAATAACAGACAATATCCAAGAATACTACTCAGTATATATCACCACTACACCAAACACTTTATTTTTGCACTCGACGCGCGTTTCGCTAACCATGTTAGCTTCATCAGGAGCGATGATTGACTAAAGCTAAACTACAAATCTACCCTATTTATACTTAGCCTAACCCTTGAATTACTTAAGCGGAACTAATGCCATAGGCAAGGCGATCAGTTCCGCTCAAGTAACCAGTAGAGGGGACTATAAGGAATAGGCCCTCTGTCTTTATTTAAACTACTTTTACATTTTGTGATTTCTATACTTTCGTATGCGTTCAACAATCTCCTATTAGATACATTTTTTATTAATCTTAGATTATCTAATGTTACAGTATGATCAACTTCACGGGCATGTTCGGCAATGCTAGACTTTTCTGTTCTATTGTATCTTAAGTGTGCTAAATGTTCTTTAAATCGTGTTTTAATTGACCTTTTAGTTTGCCCAACATACTTTTTGTCACAATCATTACAACTAATTTCATAAATTTCACTTTTCTCACAATTAGGAATCTTATCTTTGGGATTTCCTAAGATATTCCTCAGATTGTCTGATGACTTATAGTCTAAGATGAGGCCTACCTTATTAAATACCTTATTGAGTCCCTTGCGATATTTCGGATTATATGGTATGGAGACATACTTGGTGTTATTTTCTTCGCGTGTAAAAAAGGTGGAATTCTGAATATTAAACCTAAACTTATGTCTATTTATTAGCTTATTTACTAAGTCATCGTCATAACCATTAACTCTAGTTATATTTCTAATACGATTCCTTTCTTTCACTGTCACTTTCCCTCTGAATAGAGTGCGTCGAGTGCAAAAATAAAGAGTTTGGTGTAGTGGTGATATAAACTGAGTAGTATCATTGTGCCAAAGATTCCACATTCCCAACTTAATATAATAAGCCTCTGATGCTCATATTTGTGGACTTCGAAAAGACTGCAATACACAGTATAATTTGTTGTAATATTGTATTAAGAGGTTATTATATATTTTCACATTATAAATTATTATTTTCTTTAGACTCTGGTTTCAATAACACCTAATTTGTATGTAATTATATGGAAAATTGTACCCCGACTTACGCGAATTCGACTTACACGGTTATTGCCCGGTCCTACCTATTGCGTAAGTTCGGGTTATTCATAGGCATAGAGGATGGACTGAGCATTAACCTCATAAAATTGCCCACTCTCTAGAAAGAAACAAAGCGATTGTGCGGCCAATACCTGTCTCTTTTCTGTAGGCCTGTAATAAACAAGGCGTAGTACCTCGAGACGGAATTCAAGGCGAGCAAATCCCCATACCCGATTTTAGTTGAAATAGAAATATTATTTTCAAGAGCGCCATAACTTAACGGCATTTTAAAAAGAGACAGCTACTGGCCTCCATTTCAAGACCAGCTTTGGAATTCGTTGTGTTATCATTCTTTTTACGTGTCCATACCAGACCAGCCGTCTTTGTTGGATATCGTCCGTTTTTGTCCTTTCTTTAGTCAAGACGCTTATTCCTTCCAGCTGACCTTTGCCAATAGTCTATCTTGAGAACAAGGAGTTTCTGTTTTGAGTTGTTGTTAAATTGCCAAGCTTCGCAGCCGTATGATGCTCTTAGAGATTGCGTTATAAATGTAGTACTTCTTTTCAATTGATATTTTTTTTTCGCTTTCATTTCTCTCACATTTTTGCGTCCATATTTACTTCACAGCGGAATACGGAACACTCAGTCCATCCTCTATGTCTATGGGGTTATTACTGTATACAAATTATTCACTAAAATACTTACCAAACGTCTAATAAATTTGAGTTTTTTCTCTTAAAAGAGCAGGCAGGTTTTCGCACAGGAAATAGAATAAACAATCATCTGCTTACAGTTAAAGTCCTCATCGAAAAATGTATAGAATATAATAAGCCTCTGATGTTCATATTTATGGACTTCGAAAGGACTTTTGATTCTGTAAACCAGCAGAGACTCTTGGAAGAGTTTGCTAAATGTCTTATTGATCATTGATACTCCAGCGAAATTAAATACATATATGAAAATGCCACCGTTAATGTCAAAACACAAACTAACCAATCCACCAGACAATTTCAAATCGAAAGAAAAATGCACCAGGGTGATACACTCTTCTAAGGTTTTTGTAACACTTCTAGAAACTATACTACAATCAATAAACTGGGAAAAAATGACGCTCAACATTGACGATGAAAAGTTAAATCACCTTTGTTTTGCCAATATTATATAAATAACAGACAATATCCAAGAATACTACTCAGTATATTACTCAGTATATATCACCACTACACCAAACACTTTATTTTTGCACTCGACGCGCGTTTCGCTAACCATGTTAGCTTCATCAGGAGCGATGATTGACTAAAGGTAAACTACATATCTACCCTATTTATACTTAGCCTAACCCTAGAATTACTCAAGCGGAACTAATGACATAGACAAGGCCCTCAGTTCCGGTCAAGTAACCAGTAGAGGGAACTATAAGGAATAGGCCCTCTGTCTTTATTTAAACTACTTTTACATTTTATGATTTCCATACTTTCGTATGCGTTCAACAATCTCCTATCAGATACATTTTTTATTAATCTTAGATTATCTAATGTTACAGTATGATCAGCTTCAAGGGCATGTTCGGCAATGCTAGACTTTTCTGTTCTATTGTATCTTAAGTGTGCTAAATGTTCTTTAAATCGTGTTTTAATTGACCTTTTAGTTTGCCCAACATACTTTTTGTCACAATCATTACAACTAATTTCATAAATTCCACTTTTCTCACAATTGGGAATCTTATCTTTGGGATTTCCTAAGATATTCCTCAGATTGTCTGATGACTTATAGACTAAGGTGAGGCCTACCTTATTAAATACCTTATTGAGTCCTTTGCTATATTTCGGATTATATGGTATGGAGACATACTTGGTGTTATTTTCTTCGCGTGTAAAAAAGGTGGAATTCTGAATATTAGACCTAAATTTATGCCTATTTATTAGCTTATTTACTAAGTCATCGTCAAAACCATTAACTCTAGTTATATTTCTAATACGATTCCTTTCTTTATTAAAGTTTACTCTATTCAGAGGGAAAGTGACCAAACGATGAACTAAAAAATGTATTGAGGCTAATTTATGTTGTTTGCAATGAAATGAATCGTCAATCATCGCTCCTGATGAAGCTAACATGGTTAGCGAAACGCGCGTCGAGTGCAAAAATAAAGTGTTTGGTGTAGTGGTGATATATACTGAGTAGTGTCATTGTGCCAAAGATTCCACATTCCCAACTTAGTTGAGATGGCTTCACGGTCAACGGAATTAAACCTTTATCGTAAGTACAGTAGTAAGATTAGATTAGTAGGTGCAGATATTTGGTTTTTAAAGTCTTGCAAGAAATTTAAAGTTTTTCCTAATTTTATTAAGGTTAATTTACCAAAATCAAACATTTCAGAAAAAGTTTCATTTTTTGCAAAACAAAAATGGCTTGACTTAGAAATCAAGAATTTGTACACAAAACGTAGTATGTTAGAAGTAGAATCATACAGCATATTCAAAAAACTTACTTCAGGATTAAACAATATTGAATATGAAGTATGGAGCGAGTTCCAGAGGAAAATGTTTTTAGTTATTGATATTCAATATAAAAAGAAATTCTCTATTCTAAGTAAAAAATTAAAAAAGCTCTTACCGAAGAAGAATAGTCCTCAGGAACTCGTAAATATTGTAGAGAATCATTCGTCTCAATCCTTTACACGAAATGAAATTCGCATCTTAAACAAAGGTCTTAACTTTGCAGTACCCCCTCCTAGAGATAATTTATCAGAAATAGTTGCTCACATTGAAAGTTCCATTAGCACACTTCCAGAAAATAGTAAAACCTTTGTTAGGGAAGCATGTCGCAATCAAATTTCGAAAAACATAGTTAACAACACAAATTCTAATTCACGAAAAAATATAAAAGTAGTTAAAGGATTGAAAAAGAAGATGTCTTCTACTTAAAAGCGGATAAAGGAAATAAGGTTGTTATATTGGATAAGAAAGATTATTTTGAACGCGTAGATAATCTTATCGAATCTGGGCCTTATGAAAAGGTAATAAGAAATCCATTACCGAAAATGATATCAGAGGTTAAAAATTCTTTTAAAAAATGTAAGAACCTTGTCTCCGATTCGCTAAAATTTAAATTAAATGCGAGTAATCCGACCATACCAAAATTGTATTGCTTACCCAAAATTCACAAACCTGGAAAAGCAATGCGACCCATTGTTTCATCGGTCGGATCACCCACATATTTAATATCCAAATGGTTATCAAAAGAACTTGAGAAGTTACCATTAGATACTTTCGCAGTGAAGAATTCGTTAGAATTCATTAATAAAACAAAAAATCTAGTTCTTAATGAAGGTGAAGTCTTAATTTCTTTTGATGTTAGTTCTTTATTCCCAAGTGTGCCAATTCCACAAACTTTACAATATCTCGAAGAATTACTTAGAATGAATGACTTTGAAGACGAAATTATTCGTGAATACTTAACATTATCTAAACTTTGCATGGAACAAAATTATTTCCAATATAACAATCAATTTTATGTTCAGAAAGAAGGAACAGCTATGGGTAATTGCTTGTCACCTTTCATAGCCAATTTATTCATGAGTAAGTTTGAAATCGAAGCCAGTCAAGAATTCGAATATTTCCCAAGGGTATGGTATAGGTATGTGGATGATATTTTCGCGATTTTTGATACAAAGAAAGCAAATATTGATGATTTTGTTTCTAAATTAAATAGCCGGTATGATTCAATTAAATTCACGTACGAAATTGAGAACAAAGGACAATTGCCTTTTCTAGATATTTTAATTATTAAAAATAATAATAGATTAGAATTTGATATCTATAGGAAGGACACAATAACAGATAGATATATTCCTAATGATTCATTTCATTGCAAACAACATAAATTAGCCTCAATACATTTTTTAGTTCATCGTTTGGTCACTTTCCCTCTGAATAGAGTAAACTTTAATAAAGAAAGGAATCGTATTAGAAATATAACTAGAGTTAATGGTTTTGACGATGACTTAGTAAATAAGCTAATAAATAGGCATAAATTTAGGTCTAATATTCAGAATTCCACCTTTTTTACACGCGAAGAAAATAACACCAAGTATGTCTCCATACCATATAATCCGAAATATAGCAAAGGACTCAATAAGGTATTTAATAAGGTAGGCCTCACCTTAGTCTATAAGTCATCAGACAATCTGAGGAATATCTTAGGAAATCCCAAAGATAAGATTCCCAATTGTGAGAAAAGTGGAATTTATGAAATTAGTTGTAATGATTGTGACAAAAAGTATGTTGGGCAAACTAAAAGGTCAATTAAAACACGATTTAAAGAACATTTAGCACACTTAAGATACAATAGAACAGAAAAGTCTAGCATTGCCGAACATGCCCTTGAAGCTGATCATACTGTAACATTAGATAATCTAAGATTAATAAAAAATGTATATTATAGGAGATTGTTGAACGCATACGAAAGTATGGAAATCATAAAATGTAAAAGTAGTTTAAATAAAGACAGAGGGCCTATTCCTTATAGTTCCCTCTACTGGTTACTTGACCGGAACTGAGGGCCTTGTCTATGTCATTAGTTCCGCTTGAGTAATTCTAGGGTTAGGCTAAGTATAAATAGGGTAGATATGTAGTTTACCTTTAGTCAATCATCGCTCCTGATGAAGCTAACATGGTTAGCGAAACGCGCGTCGAGTGCAAAAATAAAGTGTTTGGTGTAGTGGTGATATATACTGAGTAGTGTCATTGTGCCAAAGATTCCACATTCCCAACTTACTCAGTATATATCACCACTACACCAAACACTTTATTTTTGCACTCGACGCGCGTTTCGCTAACCATGTTAGCTTCATCAGGAGCGATGATTGACTAAAGCTAAACTACAAATCTACCCTATTTATACTTAGCCTAACCCTTGAATTACTCAAGCGGAGCGGCAAGGCCATCAGTTCCGGTCAAGTAACCAGTAGAGGGGACTTAAAGGAATAGGCCCTCTGTCTTTATTTAAACTACTTTTACATTTTATGATTTCCATACTTTCGTATGCGTTCAACAATCTCCTATCAGATACATTTTTTATTAATCTTAGATTATCTAATGTTACAGTATGATCAGATATTCCTCAGATTGTCTGATGACTTATAGACTAAGGTGAGGCCTACCTTATTAAATACCTTATTGAGTCCCTTGCTATATTTCGGATTATATGGTATGGAGACATACTTGGTGTTATTTTCTTCGCGTGTAAAAAAGGTGGAATTCTGAATATTAAACCTAAACTTATGTCTATTTATTAGCTTATTTACTAAGTCATCGTCATAACCATTAACTCTAGTTATATTTCTAATACGATTCCTTTCTTTCACTGTCACTTTCCCTCTGAATAGAGTGCGTCGAGTGCAAAAATAAAGAGTTTGGTGTAGTGGTGATATATACTGAGTAGTATCATTGTGCCAAAGATTCCACATTCCCAACTTAATATAATAAGCCTCTGATGCTCATATTTGTGGACTTCGAAAAGACTTTTGATTCTGTAAACCAGCAGAGACTTTTGGAAGAGCTTGCTAAATGTCTTATTGATCATTGATAACACAGCCCCACAAAAAAAAGTGGGGTATACTTTTGATGCGATGTATCAGATCCGTAGTATTTTTGCCCACTGATCACGAATCTGACGTCAGAATATCGCCACCACATCTCAATTTTTTTCTAACCTCAAAAAATAGGTAAAAATTAGTAAAAATTAAGAAAAATATACTCCTAATAAATTGATTCAAGCTTTTTCATGAATCCAAAGATGTATTAATATGTATTCGAACACGCTAAGCTAATATTCATCGTTGGATTGAGCCATACAGTTCTGTTTTCTTTCTAACCTCAATAAATCAGACAGATATAGTGCTTCTCGAATGCAAAAACGAATTCAAATTAAAATTCAACCGATTCTTACCAAATTTGGTACACGGGGTTTTTTTGGGTTGCTGATCATGAATCTGAGGTCGAATTTGCAAAATTCAAAATGGCGGATCCAAGATGGCGGACAAAATTTTTGAAAACCAACCGATTCCTACCAAATTTGATATACAGTTGGGGAATCCTCAAAACCTGATACTCTTAAACCCTAAACCCTGAAACCTTAGACTCCCACACCCTGTAACCTCAAAAAATAGACCTCAATAAATCTGTAACTTTAAAAATGAGACCCAATAAACTCAAAACCAGGACTTTTAAACCATATACTCTCAAATAGTAGACCCTTAAGCCCTAGAATTGCGAAGGTTAGACCCGCGCCTAACTTTCCTTTTTTTGGCTGTATCTTGTTCTTTTTTCCGCGAATGACCTATTCAAAGGCTTTCTGCCCAAACGCTTTTGAGGACTTGTTTCTCTTTTTAGCGACCAGCAATAGTCCGCTAGCATATGTCATCCCATCGTCCTTGATACCGATTTTCTATGATTTTCAAATCTTGGTGAAAACGTTCCCCTTGCTCCTCACTGTAGTCACCAAGATTATCTGGGAAATCATCGATGTGGGAGTCCAGGAAATGTAATTTTAGATTCCTTAAGCAACCTAATGTTTGAAAATTTTTTTACCATTTTCTCGAGTATTTCTTTGTACTTAGGACTTTTATTATTTCCCAAAAAGTTTGTTGCGACTTCTTCAAAACTAAGCCAAGCTGCTTTTTCAACTTTATTCATTTTAGTAACAAATAATGAATCTTGAAACAATTTTCTTATTTGTGGCCCGTCAAATACGCCTGCCTTAATTTTAGCTTCAGAAAATTTCGGAAATTTTTTATGCAAATATTTGAAACATGGGCCGTTTGTATCTAATGCTCTCGTGAATTGCTTCATAAGTCCAAGCTTAATGTGAAGCGGGGAAATAAGAACTTTTCCTGGATCTACCAATGGTGGAAACAATACATTATTTTCACCAGGAGTGAACGATTCTCTTGTTGGCCAAATTTTTTTCTTATAATGACGTTCCCTGTCTCTGCTATTCCACAGACATTTATAACAGGGATAAAGTGTAAACCCTGACTGTTGGCCAAGCAATATTGTTACAGTTTTCACATCTCCACAAATTTTCCAGTTATGATCAGCATATTTTATTTTTATCAAAAGCTGCTTCATTTTTTCATATTGCTCTTCCATAACTGTGGAATGAGCAATCGGAATGGGAGCGTAAACGTTGGTATTATGCAACAAAACTGCCTTAATGCTCCGTTTAGAAGAATCAATGAACAGTCTCCATTCTTCAGGATCGTATGAGTTATTTTGAAATTCATCCATTAGACCTTTTACATCGGTACAATATGAAAGTGACAATTCCTCGTCCATTGTGAAATATTTTCGAAATTCTTCATCTCTGTTTCTATAATAAGAAATCGTAGCTTCTGGCTTAAGTAAATGTATTTTCTTTAAAAAGGAAGCAAGATGCTCTGAACCATCTTTGGATAAGCCTAAATCTCTGACTAGATCACTAAGTTCTGACTGTGATACGAGTATTGGTTCTGGTTTACGGTTGTATGGTAGAAATTCTTTATCTATCTGTCACTAGTATATGATAGGTTGTCACTAGAACATTCATTAGTAACAGTGTTTGAATCTTTTTCGACAGTCTCAATGTTTTCGGCATGAACTGATAAGGTGAAATCATTTGTGTCCATAACATCAGCATCAAGTGGTTCAGGAGGCGGAATTAGTTTAGTTGATCTTGTTACTGTCGAAACATCGTTATAAGTAATAGTGCTTTTATTTTTTCGGTTATGCCTAGATACAACATTCATACAAAAGTAGCAATCATTTTCACTGTATGGTCTATTCCATATTGCTGGTCTGGAATATTTAATCGCCTTCTTATTGATGTACAAAATTATTTTGCAACAACTGCAAATGATGTGGGGAAGCCAATCTGTATCCTGGTGCTGTATTTCAATGTTAAAACAATCCTTATATAAGGTTTTAATCTTATCCGTTATCGGTGACCCCATTTTACTCAATACGTGTTAACAGCAAATATAACAAAATGAATCACTGTTTTTATCGCACTTATGAAAAGTCCTTGTACCGTGAGACCGTTTTCTTGTAGCATTATACTCTACATGAGCCAAGTCACCCACACATGAAGAGCTACGGTCGCTGGATGACGACGGCTGCGGGCCCGCTTTCCCACCCTGACCAACCGCCGATACTGGGTTTCCGAGTCCCTGCATCGTAATTCTCTTTCTTCTACCTGCCATGACGGCATCTAAGCCGTTATCCAGGGACTCTCTGCCGGCTAGTGGAGTAACACCGTTGCCCACCGTCACCACGTGGAGGTGCCCTGGATGCAGGTAGAAGAATAAAAATCGACCGATGAATTTTCTTGGCGTTCAAAATGGCGCGAAAACATCTGCCATCTTGAAGTTTGCAAATCCAACCTCAGATTCGTGATCAGCGACCCAAAAAATCCCCGTGTACCAAATTTGGTAAGGATCGGTTGAATTTTAATTTGAATTCCTTTTTGCATTCGAGAAGCACTATATCTGTCTGATTTATTGAGGTTAGAAAGAAAACAGAACTGTATGGCTCAATCCAACCGATAAATATTAGGTTAGCGTGTCCGAATACATATTAATACATCTTTGGATTCATGAAAAAGCTTGAATCAATTTTTTAGGAGTATATTTTTCTTAATTTTTACTAATTTTTACCTATTTTTTGAGGTTAAAAAAAATTGAGATGTGATGGCGATATTCTGACGTCAGATTCGTGAACAGCGGGCAAAAATACTACGGATCTGATATATCGCATCAAAAGTATACCCCACTTTTTTTTTGTGGGGCTGTGTCATTGATAATCCAGCGAAATTAAATACATATATGAAAAGGCCACCGTTAATGTCAAAACACAAACTAACCAATCCACCAGCAAATTTCAAATCGAAAGAATAATGTACCAGGGTGATACACTCTTCCAAGCTTTTTTGTAACACTTCTAGAAACTATGCTACAATAAACTGGGAAAAAATGGGGCTCAACATTGACGATGAAAAGTTAAATCACCTTTGTTTTACCAACATTATCTAAATAACTAATATCTAATATATATCACCACTACAACAAACACTTTATTTTTGCACTCGACGCGCGTTTCGCTAACCATGTTAGCTTCATCAGGAGCGATGAATGAAGCTAACATGGTTAGCGAAACGCGCGTCGAGTGCAAAAATAACGTGTTTGGTGTAGTGGTGATATAATACTGAGTAGTAACAGATAATATGTAAGAAGCACAAACTATGCTTGGGGGTTGGTATAAAAATCAATCTATCCAAGACACAGTTTAACAAATCTTGTATTAAAAGACACTATAAAACTAAATAACGTGGAGATCGAGCAAATACACCGATATAAATACCTACAACATGAACCAAACATATATATTACTCAGTATATCACCACTACACCAAACACTTTATTTTTGCACTCGACGCGCGTTTCGCTAACCATGTTAGCTTCATCAGGAGCGATGATTGACTAAAGCTAAACTACAAATCTACCCTATTTATACTTAGCCTAACCCTTGAATTACTTAAGCGGTCAGTCAATCATCGCTCCTGATGAAGCTAACATGGTTAGCGAAACGCGCGTCGAGTGCAAAAATAAAGTGTTTGGTGTAGTGGTGATATATACTGAGTAGTATCATTGTGCCAAAGATTCCACATTCCCAACTTAGCAAACATATATATATTTAAATCTAATCTTCCGATGTGTTTAAAAAGCAAAGTTTTTGACAGATGCATACTACCTGTTCTTACGCTGGACATGTTGGTAGGTTTAAGGATGGACAATGGACAAAAAAATTATAGAGTGGCGACCAAGATGATTTGAAGAAAGTGGCTGGAAATTGAGTACAAGAGGCCAAGAACAGAAAAGGGTGCCAAGACTTGAGGGAGGCTTTCGTCCAGCGGTGGACAGTATAAGCTGATGATGATGATGTCGATCTATCACTAACTCGCCTAATTATGGTATATTTCTTAGGTCCATGGTTTATTGTTTTACCAAAATTTACATAAAAATTATTATCGACATTAAGAAACGCAGAGAAGGACATGGGGGTTTAAAAAAGAAATATTTGATGAGAAAGGATACAATCATTTAAAAAAGAAACTTGTTTATTAAAAATTTGGTTTAATGCAAATCTGTACAAGTAACTATAATTTTTGTAATGTTAATAAGCATCTATCTAACGGTGTTTTCAGTTTACAGATCTTGATCAATTTCAGAGTGTTTTTACATTTTTTTTTCTAAAGTTATAATAAAGATCATGATGAATGAATACTTTGACACTGTTCCAAGCCTGTAAACTGAAAACACTATATACAAGATGTTAATGAAGTGCGTTGCCAAACTTCAGGAAGTAAGTATTTTCTCAATTCAAGACAAAGAGTCCATATAAATCCGAAAATGCTGTTTCCGAGATGTATGATTTTAAAGCTTTAACATTTTGTCGGTTTTTATTACTTATTTTTGAGACCTCACAGATAATTCATTCAAATTTGGTACATGCAATACAATTCAAGAGTGAAGTCAAAAGCCCTGTCTACCTTAAGAAACAATGCACATGGGCACACCCTTTTTTTAGCCTCAGATTTTTTCTGGTACACCACTGCTTATTTTTTCTAAACCAACAGCTGTCCTATATTATTTTCTAACTTTTGGATATCCTACACTTTTTTTGTGTATTGTACTGATATTGGCCAAAATACGAAAGAAATGCAAGAAATCAAAAACTTGGAAAAAAAAATGAGAAAACTACAAAAAGTAAGCTAATCGGGAAAAAGTTCCAGTGGTAAAAATGTGCGTGACCGAGAAACACGACGTACTGTTTTTTTATGGTGTCCTATATTTTTCCCTAACTTTTGGATATCCTACACTTTTATGTGTCTTGCGCTGATATTGGCCAAAATATCAACCAAACGATGCAAAATACGAAAGAAATGCAAGATATCAAAAAGTTGGAAAAAATGAGAAAACTACAAGAAGTAAGCTGGTGGTATATCGGGAAAAAGTTCCAGTGGTAAAAATGTGCGTGACCTAAAAACACGACATATTATTTTTTTATGGTTTAGGGAGGCTTGTAACCAGCAAAGTAAATCAAAGAGGACCTTTTAGCCAACTCCTTTTAATGTCTGGATGCCAGTCAAAATGAGCCTACAGTGTAACGTGGGATCTGAACGATATGGTCAGTAGATGATACTATCAGCCTACGGTTTTGTTCTCCCCTTCCAGCCTACCACAAACCTTGACGGGGGCCGACTACCAATAAATGTGGTTCATGATATTGCGGCAAAATATATTTTTGGTTTATGACATCAGATATGCATCCCACCCGAGAACGAAAAGGATACTGTCACCA
>CM032451.1:102451422-102468778 GCA_019049505.1 Pachyrhynchus sulphureomaculatus
TTCTTGTGGGCCAATCGCGGGCGTTTTTCTTGCAGCTCGGTTTTCAAACGGTCCAATAACGATGAATAATATTCACCTGTAATAGTTTTACCCTTTTCCAGATAGTCGATGAGGATTATCCCTTGCGAATCCCATAACCTTTCCGGCCGAAGGAACGGTCTTCGCCTTTTTTTGTGCAGATTCCCTCTTGGTAACCCATTGTTTAGATTGTTGTTTGGTCTCAGGAGTATAGTAATGTATCCATGTTTCATCCACAGTGACGAAACGACGCTTAAAGTCCTCCGGATTCTTCTGGAACAGCTGCAAACCATCCTTGCAACACTTCACACGATTCCGTTTTTGGTCAAGCGTGAGCAATCGCGGCACCCATCTTGCGGATAGCTTTCTCATGTCCAAATGTTTATGCAAAATATTATGTACCCGTTCAGTCGAGATGCCCACAGCACTAGCAATCTCACGCACCTTAACTCTTCTGTCATCCATCACCATATCATGGATTTGATCAATGATTTCTGGAGTCGTAACCTCCACAGGCCGTCCAGAATGTTCAGCGTCACTTGTGCCCATATGGCCAGTCCGAAAATTTTGAAACCACTTATAAACTGTTCTAATCGAAGGTGCAGAGTCACCATAATGTTTATCAAGCTCCTCTTTAGTCTCCTGAGGCGTTTTGCCTTTCATAAAGTAATGTTTAATCACCACACGAAATTCTTTTTCGTCCATTTCTTGAAAATCACTCGACTTCCTTGATTCACACGAATGCCAAACGCAAAGAAATAGACCAATATGGCTGAAACTTGGTGTGCGTTCATTCAAGAGATGCTATTAACTAAACATGACCTCGATACGCGCGGTGGTGCCATCTCTCGGACTTTGCACGGACTTTTCAAACAACCTCGTACTACGCCACGGTCCGCCACACAATATATATATATATATATATATATATATATATATATATATATATATATATATATATATATATATATATCTGTATCTATATATACCAGGTGTACAAGTATGAAATGCGGAGATTTTTTTCTAAACAAACATGTTGAATTCGGAAGAATGATAAAAAGTCTTTATTCAAAAAATGCTCCATCGCTTGTTATATATTTTTCCTATCTTTCGGGCAATTTGTGAAAACCACGCCAGTAAAAATCTTCCCCTTTTGCTGCGAACCATTCATTGAGTCATTTTTTCACATCTTCATACGAACCAAAGCGCTGCTCAGCAAATGCGTGACCCATCGATGCAAACAAGTGGTAATGGGAAGGGGCCAAGTCTGGTGAGTAAGCCGCATGGGTAGAACTTCCCAGCTGAGTGCTTCCAACGTATCGCGAACTGGTTTTGACATATGTGATGGAGCATTGTCATGAAGAAAAATGACTTTATGTTGCCTCTTTCGGTATTCTGGCCTTTTTTCAAGCAGCGAACGGTTCAAATCGGTCAATTGTTGTTGGTAACGTTTAGTATTAACCGTTTCCCCAGGTTTTAACAGCTCATAATAAACCACGCCCCTCTAGTCCCACCAAACACAGAGCATCCATCGTCTTTCTGCCAAAGCGATTCGGTCTTGCGGTCGATATGGATGGTGCGCCTGGGTCTACCCATGGTTTTTTGAGCTTGGGATTCTCAAAATAAATCCACTTTTCATCCCCTGTAACTATACGATGCAAAAACGACCTCCTTTTGTACCAAGAGAGCAAAATGTCACACGTGTTTTTGCGCTTTTCCATTTGCCTGTCGTTCAACTCTTGTGGTACCCATCTACCGGTCTTCTGAATCTTTCCCATCTCTCGTAGACGTTTGGAACCAGCTTGTTGACTAAGGTCCAATTGCTCGGCTAGTTGTTTTTGTTTGTGCGAATCATCTTCGTCCAATAATGCTTACAATTCCACATCTTCGTATTTTTTTGGCAGTTTTCCACGTTCCTTGTCTGCAACATGGAAGTCACCACTTTTGAAACACCGAAACCATCGTTCACACATATCTTGCGATGGAGCATGTTCACCATAAGCTACTCGAAGTAATCGGTATGATTCAACAACAGTTTTCTTCAAATGAAAACAATAAATTAATGCTGTCCGCGAATGCTCTTTGTTCGGTATAGATTTCGACATATTGAACACAACACTATGCACACACTTTTCCAATTTATCACTCGTGTGCATATGATACTTGTTGATATGGCGCAGTGTCAAATCTTTATAGCACAAACCGTATTGGTGCACCATCTGTTGTCTGGGTATATAACACATGGGCTGAAAAGTCCCGGGCCTAACAAAGAAAACACGGTTTTTTTGGTTCAAAATTAGCTTTATTCATCAACGTAATCTCCATCAAGAGCAACGCAATCATTCCAGCGCCGCTCTAACAATGGCCAAACACTGCTCAGAATCATCAACACGTTCTTGTTTTTGATCAACAGTGAGCAAACGCGGCACCCACTTTGAACAGAGCTTTCTCATAGTCAAATGCTCATGCAATATAAAGCCAACACGTTCTTTTGATATCTTTACGATGTCAGCTAACTCACGCAACTTCACTTTTCGATCATTCAAAACGATTTTATGGATTTTTTTGATGTTTTCTGGTGTTACCGCCTCATTTGGACGTCCACTGCGTTCTGCATCATCGGTGTCTCTACGACCACGTTTGAAGTCAGCAAACCAACGTTTTATTGTTGTTTCTGATGGAGCGGAGTCCCCATAACACTTTTCAAGCCATTGCTTCGCTTGAACGGTATTTTTTCCCATCAAGAAGCAGTGTAAAATTAAAACACGAAATTGTTTTTGATCCATTGTTTTGAAAATAACAAAAGTAGCGTCACTCTTAGCACAATAACTCACAAACTAATGAATAGAATATCATGAAATTTTAACAGCTGTCTTTTGAAGGTTAGTATTAACTGAAAAAAAGGTGACTGCAATAAAACTAGCGCCATCTATGTGTTAGGCCCGGGACTTTTCAGCCCATGTGTTATATATATATATATATATATATATATATATATATATATATATATATATAAAATATATATATATATAAATATATATATATATATATATATATATATATATATATATATATATATATATATATATATATATATATATATGTATATATATATATATATATATATATATATATATATATATATATATATATATATATATATATATATATATATATATATATAACGTAAATATGAAGCCATCTGCACTGTTAGAAATCGCAGTTTTTGTATTAACCTTGTTCTGTTGAACTTAGTGTTAATATTTATAGTTGCCCTAACAGTTCGATGATCGCTGTTTGTTTCGAATTTGTTTAAGGTATTTACTTGTTGGCAAATATCTTTCCGGTTCGTGATCTCCCTCATTTTTTACGTTGCCGTTGGGGCTTTTCCAAGTCCAACGTCTTTGCAATGGCTTTCAGAAAAAGGAGTTCAAGCAGAATAAATTTTCGCTCCTGCAGTAGTTAATCAGCATCTCACCTCTGGCGTTTCAGTCCCCTAATCCAAATCTGCCCAAATTAGGTATGTCATCCTCATCCTTACACTGGCCCGTCTTAGCATTGAACTCACCCATCTCTATTACAAATTTGGCATTTTCGTTGTTTTTTGCTGTATTTATGTCTTCGTATAGTTGTTCCACTTCTTCGTCATCGAATGTACTTGTCGGGGCATATACTTGAATTACTTTCATTTGATACATTTTATTAATTAGTAGTATGATCTAGATAACCCTCGGTAATAAGGCCTACATTTTTACTACTCAATGAGTTGTTTACCATCAATGCAACGCCTCCCGTTCTCTCATTTCCACAGTTATTGTGGTATAGGTATAATAGATGCCCAGATTTCATAGAAGTGGCGGACTCTCCCTTCAGTTTTGTTTCACTCAACTCTACGATATCCCATTTTATGGGTTGTAGTTCTTCCTCCAGACTTATCATTTGCTCTTCGATTCGCTTTTTCCGCGTTTGATTTTTCGTGTTATTTTTATCAAATGTTTGCTTCCTCCAGAACCTACGAGGCTGACTGATGGTTCAGTGCAAGATTCTGAGCTGCTTGCTCCACTTGCCTGGGGTAATAATGTTGTAAAATTCGACATTTTATATTTGGAAGTCTAATGACAATTAAAACACTTGCCGAGCAGGTTTGCAAGTTGGTTCGGAATGTAAAAGGGTTAGTTAAGAGTGTGTAGGATAGAGGCTTGGGGCCTGGTTTTTCTCGGGGGTGGGAGTTAAAAAAAGAGCGCGAAAGAGAGAGAGAAAGAGAGAGGGAGTGATAAGGAGAGGGAGAGCGAGAGAGAGGGGGAGGGAGGTGGAGGGGAGGGGAGAGGAGAGGATTAAACGTTAGAAAATACCTGCGATAGGTTTAGGCACATGAAAAGGCAGAGACTGCAGCATTTTATTTGTATCAATTTTGCTAGATATTATTTTAGGAAAAAATGTAATTTGTAATTACATTTTTCCATAAAAAAAAAACTGTTAATAAATGCTATAGCTTAGAGAACACCACATATAAACCCGTTTTCAACAAATTTTTTTATTATTGTTTTAAAGAAATTTGGTGGATCTGTTCAACCAACAGATAGAAGAATGACAGCAGAAAGGTGTGGGTATCTAAACGCAGTTGCTATCGTTAATAAAGTTGGCGAAGCATGGATGGGATTGTTTCCTGTAATTCCGCTTACTTATCTAGCAGTGTATTTTCCTATTTTATTTAAAATGTAAGTAATTTTTTTCTTTGCTTTTTTTTATAATAATTTTATATGTAAAGGCTGGGAATAGCGAAACGACCGAAAGAGACAAAACATTTCCGGAGAGTTTTGGAAAAAGTTTGTACAGGTATACAGTCTGTCAAGTAAGAACGGGTCCGCGATAATTCATTTTTAGTAGATGCGATTCTAGCCATTTAACAAAAAATCGGTAGATGGAACCTTTGCCTACGACGCATTTTAGTAAAAGTATTAGTCACTTTTGCGCATCGGTTCGAGGCAGTCTTTCTTTGTTCCTATCCAAAGGGGCCTAAAATGACACATTCCGCGCCTTGCCAAAACGTGGCTCGGTAGGCAAAGTCACTCCGAAAGTCGAAAAAAAACGAATCGCGTCCTTGTTTTTACAGCACCCGACATTGACGTTGCGTCAAGGAGTGGCAAAATTAAGAAAATCGGGTTTGAATGTGTCTCATGAGACCATTTGACAATATCTTTGTGCTCATAATGTCAAATTCCGAAGCACGTTGAAGAGACCTTTACTGGGTGAAAACCGCATCGCAAAGCGGCTCGCTTGAGCCCACGATAAGATAGTAGAGTGGCCCTCAAAATCGCGGGGCGCCAACCCTATTGA
This sequence comes from Pachyrhynchus sulphureomaculatus, assembly GCA_019049505.1. Classification (NCBI taxonomy): domain Eukaryota; kingdom Metazoa; phylum Arthropoda; class Insecta; order Coleoptera; family Curculionidae; genus Pachyrhynchus; species Pachyrhynchus sulphureomaculatus. Next base: position 102,456,778 of record CM032451.1, read on the forward strand.
AAACGTTTGGTCCCTTGTCAAGAGAAAGCTCAGAGGAAAGATTTTGGGGAGTTCTCTCGCAAGATTCAAAAAATTTGCGGAATATGAGAAAGACACAGCATACCAAGGAATACATTGATAGAAAAAGATATTCTCGAAACACGTTTTGTCAAGAATACGAGCCGTCACGTTCTTACTTGACAGATTGTATTTCCGTCTAGAAGGATAATGTTTTTTACATAAGAAGTCTATAAACCGATTCTGCTTGTTTAGTATAGTATTTTTCAAGATTTTAGAAAGTGATTTGGCAAATTGATGTAATAAAAACATTAAACGACCGTCAGGGGATCTTCGCGTAACAGGGTCGTAATTGATATATATATATATATATATATATATATATATATATATATATATATATATATATATATATATATATATATATCAGTATGATATATATATATGTATACCTCCCTTTCAATCTAACATTTTATTGACTACTTCGTGTTTATAAATATAAAGAATATTCTTCATATTATCTGCAGTAATATACTGAAATATGATAGTGTGTATTATAAAGTTCAATAGTGTCTTAAAATATCCGAAGCCTTTTCCACCAGAAGCCGCAAATGTTTGCCCGTTGAGGCCAAAGTGATAGTTAAAAGTGTTTATTTAAAGTTAGTGGAGCGAGTGCCACGAAAAGTACTTTTCATTGATGGAGACATCAGCTATAATAAGCATCCCTGAAAGTACAGTTTGGAAAATTGTAAATAATTTGATAGCGCCTAAAAAAAACACGAAAAGACAAAGGTGTGTGTGTGTATTGATTTCTGTCAAGAAGAATTAATCTGCCGCAGGATTTATGAAATGTATGCAGAACAAAAGTTCCTACGTTACTTTCACGGAGGCTGTCCGAGGATAGTTGTGACATAAAATGTTTCACTACTTTATGGCGTATTCTACGTCGTTTGGGGTTTTTGTTCAAAAAAAATAGACAAAAGGCAAGTTATAATGGAATTACGGCGCTTACAACAACTCGGAATGGAATGTCTTGAAAAAATAAATACAGCTAGATCGGAAAATCGAACGATAATCTACCTAGATGAGACTTGGTATGACACCTACGACACACCCAATAAAGGATGGATTGATATATCCAAAAAATGCCACACCAAAGCTCCATCAATAAAAGTCAAAGAATAACTATTTTACATGCGGGGTCAGAAGGAGGCTAGATACCAGAATGTCTATTTCTAGCACCCAAGAATATTTCAGATTTCAGCTTGGATTACACTGGTCAACACAAGTCTTGTTTCCTTTATTTTTTTTTCTGTTGTTGGGTATTTCTATGGCCCTGACTATGAAAAAAATACTGGGAGATTGCTAACAGCTTTACCTTTTGAAATATACAGTTTTATTATTTTGCCAAAAAAATACAAAAAAATAATACATTATGTTAACAAAATTTCTATTGAACACTAGCAAATGATCTTTTATAAGATTTCCTTGAATGAACGACTTTAGGTAGATCTCGTTGCAAACTCCAGCAGTAGTCTGCCATCATATGTGAGTCCCACCGCCCCTGATAACGCTCTTCCATTGTCCGAAGATCCTGATGAAATCTTTCACCCTGCTCCTCACTAAAATCACCCAGATTTTGTGGAAATCGATCTAAATGCGAGTGCAGGAAGTGGATTTTTATGCTCATGTTGCACCCTAGCTCTTGCAAGTTCGATAGCATGCACTCAACAAGCTCGACATGGTCGTCAGATTTCTTTTTGCCTAGGAAGCTACTCATAACCAAAACAAATGAATTCCAAGCCTTGGATTCGACTTCAGTCATTGATTTGACAAAATTAGGATCTTTCACGAGTTGCCTAATCTGTGGCCCATCAAAAATACCAGCTTTCAATTTTTCTGAACTTAATCCTTGAAACTTGCGTGAAAGAAAATTAAAACATTCGCCACTTTTGTCAAGCGCCTTCACAAACTGTTTCATTATGCCGAGTTTAATATGAAGTGGTGGAAGTATGATGCGGTCTCGGCTAACTAAAGGCACGTTTATAACATTTTTTGTACCAACTTTTAGCTCTTCCCGCACTGGCCAAACTTTTTGTGACCAATGGTGTTGTGTGTCACGACTATCCCAGAGACACATGAAACAAGGGAACTTTGTGTACCCCCTTTGTTGACCTAAAAGAAAGTTAACCATTTTCAGATCAACACAAATGACCCATTTGTGGTCTTGATACTTAATTTTTTCCATAACCGTAGAAACATTTACGTATTCTTCTTTTAAAGTCGTCGAATGTGCAATAGGTATAGATCCGTACTTGTTACCGTTATGAAGCAAAACACACTTTAAACTTCTTTTGCTGCTGTCTATGAAAAGACGCCAATCACTAGGTTGGTACTGTTTTAATCCCATCTGCTGTAAAATACCACCAACATCGTTACAAAAAACTAAATCCTTCTTTTGAGAAAAATACGGTAACAAATTTTTTTCTCGGGTACGATAAAATGTAATTGGTTTCCGGAGTAAACAAATTTTTTTCTTTTAAACGAGATGCTAAAATTTCAGAAGCTTCTTTTGGTAAGTTCAGATCTCTTACTAAGTCATTTAGTTCTTTCTGATCAAATGGTTGAGGTTCTGAAAGGCTACATTTGTAGTCTGAATCAGAGTCTTCACTTGATGTATTTCGTTCGGGTTCACAGAGATTTGGATCATCAGAAGATTTAGATGTGCTGGGTTGTACCTCTTGTGATTTTAATTGAGGTCGTTGAGCAGAAGATAAGTTAGGATATGACCACTTACTTCGATTTCCAGGGTTAATCCGTTTATTTTCACAACGCAGAAGTAGCAATCGTCATGATGGTTTCGAGGTTCTCGCCAAATCATGGGTGTTACGAACATTATAGCATCTCTTTTTCCACTGGACCATAACCGTAGACATACAACATATTTCTGGCATACAATATGAGGAACCCATGGCTTGTCCTGATTACACAATTTTATTTTAAAGTATTGATGATACGCAGTATTCACAAAAGTCCGATATAGGTTTTCGATATTTTGCAAATATATATTCACCACAAATGTAGCAAAAACAATCGGGATTAAGCACACAACATCTTCTTGACGAAGCCATATCTAAAACAACAACAAAATATATTTTAGTGTCCAATAAAAAACGAAAATCTAAGTAAAAATAGTAAATGAGGGTAGTTAGCTATAACTCAAAAACAAAAAAAGCTGTTAGAGAAAAATTGTTGCCATATTTAAAAAATACGCGTCAATTTGAGATAGAAACAAAAAAAAATCACAGGAAACAAGCAATTTTCTTTTTTTTTGTTGACCAGTGTTATTGTGATACAACCGCTGAAGTTTTTGAAGATTGGCTTCAAAACATATTAATGCCGAATATACCACCGAATAGCTGTATTGTAATTGTACCAAGTTCCACCAGTAGAAAAAGGGAAATACAAGCCTTTTTTTGCGAACGTGACATATATTTCCATAAAAGTTATACAGTTAAACATTTGTTAAAAATTTTAAAAAGTTACAATTTTTCAAAGGAATATGTTTGTGATAAAATTGCAAGAGAAGCAGGACACGAAATAATTCGGCTTCCACCATATTATTGTATCTTTAATGCGATCGAGTTGATATGGCATAAAAATAAAGTCTAATATACGTGCTCACAATAATACACCCACTTTAAACAGTAGTGTGATTGAGTTGATAAAGATAGAAGTCAAAAATGCAACCGTTAAAAACTGGAGAAACTGTATTCAACACGTCAAAAAAATTGGAAACTCTTATAGATGTATGTACATAAATATAAATAGTTTAGAACCTGTAAAAAAATTGAACTAGATATTAACTAGTAACTAAAATTGTAACAAACGTACGCGAGGACACTGTACACTGTTTTACTATATTTGTGTAATTACTATATTGTGTACTATTCAGTACATAAAACATTAAAATTCAACTGTCTTATCACAATAAAATTTTAAACCCAACAATTATACAATCAGGTATAATGCGGCCCTGCACGATGCCTTGTCATTAAACAGCCATAAATTAATCACTTTCGAATCTTGTTGAATTTTGAATGGGTATAGGTAGCTAAGTTACTTTCTTAGATCGTGAAACATACTATACGTGGTAGTGTTTATTTCTGTTGCATAGATTGTGAATAAAAATAAAGTGTTTTTGTGATGACTGTCAGTACTTGCAAATAATATGACGGTGATGTTTGTTTTTTGTTTGAGTGCGTTCACTAATATTTTCATTCAATAGAGTTTGGCAAATGAGCATGCATAAAAATTCGTTTTGAAAAAATAGTGCTGTAAAAGAAATTTTGTAGTGTTCCGTATTAAAATTGAAAAACGGGATACTTATGGAATTATTTCGGTGTCTGCCTGTCTGTCACTGCCGATTTTCTCCGAAACTGGTGACATAGAAAGTTAAAATTGAGGGCTCAATCAGACCAGTATAATTTTTAAAGTTAAATTTTGACTCAAGGGATTAGTTTTGGAAGGTGAAACCGGAAGTGACATTTTTTTTCAAGGCCATCGAGTGGGGTGTTAAATGAAAGCTTGTGAAAACACGAGTTCAAAAATATATATGATGACGCAAACTTTTCTTGATATTATTTTTAAAAAATTGCCAAAAATCGCTTCCCCCCACCCTATCTCTAAGAGTACTAATCAAAAAATTCTGGAATATTCTCCATAAGGTTTAGATTGAATCTCGAGTGCATTACCTTGGATAATTTATCTAAAATACAAGGGTTGTATGACAAGTATCTGACCTTGATAAGAAAAAAAACATTTTTATGTGTAAAGTTTTTCTATTTTTAACATAGAACATAATCGGTGAGGGCTAAATCTGGCGAATATGGTGGATGTGGAAACAATTCGTATATTAACTCATGGAATTTTGCCATGGCAATGACGCAAGTGTGCAAGCGTGGATTGTCTTGATGAAAGGTTTTTCTTTCACAGCGTGGTTGAAACGGTCCAGTAAGTTGACATAATACTCTCCATTATTCGTTCTGTTCCTTTCAAGGTTATCGACGTAGATTATGCCGCCTGCATCCCAAAACACTGTGGCCACGACTGTTGGCTGATAAAGTCGCATTAGCCTTCTTTGGCTCCGCACAAATTGTTTAGAGCCCTCAATTATTAACGACAGACAATTTTTTTTTTAAATACTCGTAGGCGAATTCCGGACAAACGTAAGGAAATCGATTTGCACAATATAACCTCAAAATTTTTTAAAATTGCAAAAAAATAGTACGGAACCGGGAGGTGAAATTTCGAAGTTGACGTGATTTCAAGTTTATGCGTTCAAAACTGGTTCGTCTTGGGTTTCTGGGGTCACTAAATCTATTTTCGGGGTCATTTTGATAATATGCACCCTTTTAAGGGGTGAAAATGGGGGTTGGAGGAGAAGAAATTACCATATTCATCTGAATTAGAGTTTCGTGTTCAAAATTGGTTTATTGGGGGTTTCTGGGGTCGTTAATCTACTTCCAGAGTAATTTTGATCATTGACACCCTTTTAAGGGGTAAAAAATGTGGGTTGGAGGGGAAGGAATTTTCCAGATTCACCTGAATTAGAGTTTCGCGTTCAAAACTGGTTTCTCGGGGGTTTCTGGGCTGAATCGCTGAATCTTTTTTGAGGGGTGAAAATGGTGGTTGGAGGGGGAGAAATTACGATATTCTCCTGAATTATAGTTTCGCGGTCAAAGCTGATTCCTCGAGAGTTTTTGGGGTCGCTGAATCTACTTTTCAACCCCCATTTTCACTTCTCAAAAGGGTGCATATAATCAAAATGACTCCGAAAATAGACTCAGCTATCCCAGAAACCCCAGAGAAACCAGTTTTGAACGCGAAACTAATTCAGATGAATATCGTAATTTTTCCCCCTCCAACCCCCCCAAATGACTCCGAAAATAGATTAAGCGACCCCAGGAATCCCCGATGAACCAGTTTTGAACGAGTAAACTTGAAATCGCGTGAACTTCGAAATTTCACCTCCCGGTTCCGTGCTGCTTTTTGCAATTTTAAAAAATTTTAAGGTTATTTTGCAATTGCTAGTGTTTTTGTATTGTTATAATTGTTGTTGTATTATTATAATTTCTATAGAAATTATGTATAAAATGGGTCTGCCGGTAAATAAATAAATAAATACATTAAAATCGAGTTAAGGTCGGTGAAGGCTGAGCCGAGAGCAGCTGCTCGTTACCTGCTCCGAAAACGCTACACAACAGCACTTCTTTTAAACTGCTATAACTTCGTCAATTTTTAACCGATTCTTATGAACCTTACAGAAAATATTTAAAGATATCATACTAAAAGAAAATGTAAAAATCCAAAAATCGAATTTTTTGACCCAGATGACTAGGTATATTCCCTTAAAAGCAATCACCGTACGGAACACTAATTGCGCAAGTCCAACTTGCAGTTTACCTGTTGTTTGCAACTTAAGTTCGTGAGTAATCTGAAGCGCCTTTTTCAATTATTCCACTACATTTATTGCTTATTTAATAGTTTTTTCTTTCTATTTCAGAGGTATGAATACTTTGGGACCAAAAAAAGTGTTCAAAATAAGAGATAGCAAAGAATTCAACCCGAATGAGGTACGAGTGGTGTAAATATTTTTTTAGGTGCTTGTTGATGCTTGCTACGTTTTTTTTTTTTTTGTAATGTTTTTGTTGTGTGGGGACCGGTTTGAGACCCAACAGAAAGTTACCATCAATGATTATGTTGTTGGTTGTTCTAATAGATTTTTTTTTAAATTTATTTTCTATTTCAGCGCGATTATAGAACTTTCAGTCTTGAGGGCATCCACTAAGGATATGATTAATGAAAATTTTGATTATTTTTAATAATTTTATGTTAACTTTTTATTTTTCCGAGGCGTAGTCTTGGTTTTTTGTTTTCTCTTTTATTGGATTGCTTAAAACAAAGAAGTATTTCACTTTGGAAAACACTACCATAAATTTAGTGAGAACTAGAGATGTAACGGGTACCCGGCCAAAACCGCGTATACGGCTGATTTGGCCGGGTACCCGGTTTGGCCGGATACTTTATTACCCAGCTAGATATTCTGCCAAATTTTGTGAGCCAAATAAAACCAAATTAAAAGTAACATTTATTTTAAAATATTGTTGTAAACCAACTATTTTTATTATTATATTGTTTTGCCCTTTAGTTATGAGTTTAATACAAGTGATAGTTTAACAATAATCAATTCTCAATAAAAGATCTACTATGTACACTTACTAATGGCTCAATTGATAATTTTCCTTGTAAACTTCTTGACCGCTCCAAGAAATCGTCATACTTATTTATCATTACCATGTTAAGTAAATATTTGTTAGTTAAACTTAAGAGTACTCCTATGGTAAATTTTAGAGAGCAAAAGTATAAAATAATAGGCGATCAGCTAGAAAGGACATTGACATTAACATTATCTTTATTAGTAACATTATTAGTATCGTTATTAGTAGTATTTAGTCTTGCATTATTACAGTAACATTCTTATTTGTTAATTAATTAACAAAGTACCAAGTATTAAATATTATTTTTTGCAAGCAACGATAGCATTATACTTATAAAGAGTTGGAAGTTTTTTTTATTAAGTGTTATTTCTGATCGACTTACTAAACCAGTAAAACAACGGTCGGCTACAACATTGGTGGCAGCGGAAAACAGTGGAAAGTTACAACATTATCCCACCGCTGCCACCAATGTTGTAACCTTTCACTGTTTTCCGCTGCCACTGGTTTAGTAAGTTGATCAGAAATAACACAATACTGGTACTTTGTTTAATTAATTAATAAATAAGACTGTTACTGTAATAATGCAATACTAATAATAATACTAATAACGATATTAATAATGTCACTAATAAAGATAATGTTAATAATGTAATGTTAATGCTGACCGCCTATTATTTTATACTTTTGCTCTCTAAAATTTACCATAGGCATACTCTTAAATTTAACTAACAAATATTTACTTATCATGATAATGTTAAATAAGTTTGGCGACTTCTTGGTGCCATCAAGAAGTTTACAAGGGAAATTACCCATTGAGCTATTAGTAAGTATACATAGTAGATCTTTTATTGAGAATTGATTATTGTTAAATTATGACTTTTATTAAACTCATACGAGTAGCTAAAGAGTAAAACAATATAATAATAAAAATAGTTAGTTTACAACAATACGCATAAGAGAAATATTTTAAACATAACAAACCTAAACTATTTATATTAGTACAAAACTTCCACATGCAATATTTTAATATTTAAACTCGAACAAAGGTAAATTGTGATGTAGGTATTTTAGTATTTCACCACTTTGAGACGACAATGTATTCCTTTTTTGTCTTCATACAGTCTGTCAAGTAAGAACGTGTCCGCGATAATTTAACAAAAAATCAGTAGAAGGAACCCTTGTCTACGACGCATTTTGGTAAAAGTATCAGTCGATTTTAAACTTTCGTCGAAATCACGTAAAATCGCGCGTCAGTTAGAGGCAGTCTTTTTTTGTTCCCACAGAAACGGGCCTAAAATGACACATTCCGTAGCCGCTAAATATATTAAAAAGTTGGTGTCGTTTTTAACGAGACGAAAAATGTCAACGACTTGCAAAAAACGTAGCTCGGTAGGCAAAGTCACTCCGAAACGAATCATTTTTCACCGGACCCTAACTTGACGTTGCGTCAAGGAACGGCAAAATTAAGAAAAATCCGGGTTTAAATGTGTCCTCTGAGACTATTCGACATCTTCGTGCACACGATGTAAAATTCTGAAGCACGTTGAAGAAATCTGGGCGAAGATCGCGTCGCGAAACCGCTTACTTGGACCCATGATAAAATACTAAAGTGACCCTCGCAATCGTCGGATGCCAACCCTATTGAAAACCTTTGGTCTCTTGTAAAGAGAAAGCTTAGAGAGATTCCAAAAATTAGCAAAGGGTGCAGAAAATCGCGTCGACAGCATACCTCGAAAATGCCAGGCCATTTTTGATGCGGGAGGCGATTGGACAATTGTACCGTTTTTACCACACCAATTGATGACAAAGAATGTTCTTGAAACACATTTTTTCAAGAATACGAGCGACCACGTTTTTACTTGACAGACTGTCCGTTTTTTTCCTAAACCTCGCGTGATTTTTACGCTACATAACCCACATACTGATTCTGATTCATTTTCGTCATCAAATAAAAGCGATTCCAGACTTCGCTCTTTTTTTAAAACCCAGCAATCGTTAAAAAGAGCTTCTACCGTAGAAAATATAGGAATAAGATTATTTCGCTTTGGGATTTATTGTATTGCCGCTAAATAAGGGATTTTATACAAAGCAACCAGACACGTAGTTTCCTTAACGTTAATATATTGACAAAAAATAACAAAACATAAATATATATTTGCCGGATCCTACCCTGCCGGGTACCCGGTTTTGCCGGATCTTACCCTGCCGTGTACCCGGTTTTGCCGGATCCTATGTAGTCGGGTACCCGATTTTGCCGAAAACTCAAAGTAAAAAGTACTACCCTTTACATCTCTAGCGAGCACCGACATTGTGTGATAACAACCATCTATGTTTTAAAAAATGTATTTTAAAAATTTTACACCGCTTTAAGAAGCTGAAAGATGGAAAGAAACGTCGATTTTTTATTATATACTCCATTTTGTTTTTGAATTTGCAAGAATAAAACTTTTTAATTAAACGGGATATCAATTTACAGCCCGTTATTTGCTAGTCTTATGCCGGTCCTGTTTTGTATTGTATTTTTGTTAGTGAAGGGCTTACTGTGGAGCACTATAAGTCACAAAAGTAAAGTTTTAAGAAACGAGGCTTTGAAGTTCCCAAACCGGTTATAATATCTCATTGATTTTTTTTGATGCAATCCATATCATCTTGGTTTTTAAATTATATTTGGCAGACTATAGATACTACACTGGTGAGCAAAAAATCGACTCAAACTATTTGGCTTCATTTAACACTGATCCTAGAATTTAGTGGTCATATATTTTTACAGATTTTAGTATAATTTGAAAGCCCATTCTATTCTCTTTCTAATGATACCAAATTCCATAGCATATCTCATTTTTTTACTGATTAAAATGATTGAAAAGGGAAACAAGGAGAAAAAAGATCGAAAATAGGGGAAAAATTAAGCAAATCATTTCCCGATGTGTTTTACTCTTGAATTAAAAGTTGAGTCAGCGGCACACAGAATGACACCGAAACTTATTGGCTACTGAAATTTTTGTGTGTAAACTTCTTAAATCTCCTCTGCTGTTACTCTGTGTTTGCTGTTTGTATCTTCTCCTAGGCTAGCTGATGAACTTTAATTTGGAGCGTAACATATATGTATGTTCTAGTTTGGTAATTCATAGATGACACGCCCGGGCAGTCCATAGCTTTGGACGCCTGTACGTCTAATGCTTGAGCAAAGGGCATAGCTCTCTCCCCCTAAAGCCGTAATATATACATTTGTTTATTCACTGGTGAGCAAAAAAATCGACAAACTATTTAGCTTCATTTAACATGTTTCCTAGAATTTAGTGTTCATATATTTTGACGAATTTTAGTATCATTTGGAAGCCCATTCTATTATTTTTTTAATGACATCAAATTCCATAGCATATCTCATGCTTTTTCCTGATTAAAATGATTGAAAGGGAAAACAAAGGGAACAAGGATTGAAAATACGGGTAAGAGGAAGGAAAAATGTTAAGTTTAACAATTAAATTTATGGATTTCTGGCTCGAACCCTTCTTTTGATCTCATCCCACATGTGCTCGATTAGATTGAGGTCAGAACTCCACGCAGGCCAGTCTAATGTGGGTACTCCCACTTCCGCTAGGTATTGCCGTACCGATGCAGCAGCATGTGGCCTCGCATTGTCGTGCTACAAACCTAGCGTAAGGAATGACGTGTTCCTACAGGATCTCCTCGATGTACCGGTGAGCAGTTAATACACCGCTATGAGTCTCATCAGTCACAAAAACCAAATCGGTTTTCGCATCCAGTGAGATGCCTCCTCACACCATGACAGAACCTCCTCCGTAGGTAGACTGTCCAATGACTGACAGATCACAAACTTGTCAGAGCTTCTGCTGGACCTCAACGTCGGTCAAGTGACCATTTCTTAGAGTCGTGTTGACAATGAAGCGTTCCGAGGTACACCTTCTTCTTTCTGATCTTTGTCTCCATGTGCCAGACTCTTGGTAACGTCTGTAGACTCTGGAGACTGCCGACTGGCTCAGGTGCAGTTACGCAGCGACTACACTTTGGCTATGCCCTTCTTGCAATAGGGCAATGACTTCTGCCGTTTCTTTCGGAGTGGTATCCATTTTCCGATGAGGTAATTAGTGAGCAGGTATAGTAGAGATGTTGACGGTTCAAGTTCCGATAAAGGAATGATAGGAAATGCTGTTGCGCTTTTTCTTTGGGGATGAATAGCGCGCTACGAGTACGTTGTTGAGCGAGCAAAAACAGTTCTATTGAATAAAACCATTTTAATCAGTAAAACTTTTTGGGGATCCAAATGTTTTTGGTATTATTGGAAAGAATAGAAAATCAGCATTCTAACGATGCCAAAAATAATACCACTATTTGAAAATTAAATTCAGGGATCGGTGTTTGGTTAAATGAAGCAAAATCGTCTGAGTCGATTTTTGGCTCACCCAGTGTATATGGGGGGAAATAGAAATTGATTTAAGGGTAGTAGGGGATAGTAGCAATTACATTCTGAAAACAGAGAGTGTTTTGCACGTTGGTACCTCAAAATTCCATAAGAGTAGGTAAAAACAAATCGACTATTGAATTATTGCGTCGTCAAAGGTTACCGTGGTTTTTTGCTTTGTTACAAGCACAAAACTGGTTATAACTCGTGTGTACCAAATGTGTGGCTTATCATTAGCTCACAGTAAGCCCTACAATTAATTTTTGTGTAATATTTTTACATATATTGTGTTATTTTAGTT
>CM032451.1:102468878-102516948 GCA_019049505.1 Pachyrhynchus sulphureomaculatus
TTTTCAGTCTACGTTCGTTATAAGCAGACTTCACTGTATATGTATATGTATATATATATAAATATATATATATATATATATATATATATATATATATATATATATATATATATACATATATATATATATATATATATATATATATTATATATATATATATATATATATACATATATATATATATATATATATATATTTTTTGATATATATATATATATATATATATATATATATATATATATATATATACATATTATATATATATATATATATATATATATATATATATATATATATATATATATATATATATACATATATATTATATATATATATATATATATATATATATATATATATATATATATATATATATATGTATATATATATATATATATATATATATATATATATATATATATATATATATATATATCGATTGTTATCAATAATTATCCATCTATTGAAAATAACTCCCATCCCTACTCTAAATTTGAAATTTAATTAAATTATTAATACACATTCGTCATTTCTTATCCTGTTGCATTATTTGATCTGTTAAAAACTTTGAGTCAGACCCCAAAACATTAGATAAGGAAAAACAATTAATAAAATTCGCACTTATTTATTTATACATATTTTGGAATAAGATTACAATAATTTCTAAAATATTTATATCATAGATAGAAGTATTTACTTCTATAACAAATATATAGATAATTTTAATTTAAAATTGTTCATATAAAAAATAACGTGCAGAATTCACCATAACTTCAAGGCATTTTATCAAATAATTTCGTCCTTCTTATTTTCCAAATTCTGGAATAATTTTCTTGATGGAAAAAACCATAACTTGGAAACCATTTTCTGTAGTGTGAACTCACGATCTTGTTTAAAAATTTTCTTTTGATTATCATGTTTCTTTTTTATTGGATGTTGTAAGTTGTACATCATTAAATTTTCTGGGGTACACTGTAAAAATAAAATCAATTATCTTTTAAGGAAAAACTGTAGTATTTTTATTAAAAATAACCGGTCAAGTGCAAGCTGGACTTGCGCAATTAGTGTTCCGTACGTTGATTGATTTTAAAATAAAAAATTTTGTTACGAAAATGTAAAATGATCAATGACTTCACAAAACACACCCCAAATAAGTTTTTAACAAAGTTTTTTCCCGATCTTTACTGAAAACTGATGACCTTGAAATTCTTGTTTTTTTATATGCCAGATAAATTATTAAAGGCACTGTAGTACTCGTGAAAATTTTCGTTCAATCTACACCTTGTGTTGATCAGTACTTTTCGAGATAAGGACAGCGATTTTTCTCGATTTTTAAAAAATAACACAAAGAAAAGTGTGCGCAAGTATTACATCACATATACTTTTGACCTCGTGTTTTTACAAGCTTTCATTTGACACCCCACTCGAAGATCTGGTAATTTTTTTTTTAACTTCCGGTCTCACTCCTCAAAACTAACCCCTTAATTCAAAATTTAACTTTCAAAACTACACGGCTCTGATGAGGCCATCAATTCCTATATTAGTACCAAATTTCAACTTTCTGTGGCAAATAGTTTCGGAGAAAATCGGGTGTGTCAGACAAGCGGACAGACCCGAAATGATCTTATAAGTGTTCCGTACGGAACACTAAAAAACCGCCCAAGTTCAAGTCGGACTTGCGCAATTAGTGTTCTGTACGGTGACTGCATTTAAAATAAAATAAAATCTTTTCCTAGGCTAAGTTAATTGTACATATTTGAAGATCCAATATGTATTTTTACGTTTTCTCTTAGTCAATAATGTATAATAGTTTTAGCATCTTGGCTATCTGATAACCGTCCCAGGGCAGGCTAACTCGATCTAGAATCTAGTAATAAAAGTATAAAACGAATATTTACTACCTCAATATTTGTTTAATTATAAACAAATATATTTTTATCTCAGTACAGGAGCGACGCGCCTAGCAGTAATGTACTGAAAAGTATAATAAAAAAACCTCCACCATATTGTCAAGGCACATTGTTTTTTTACCAGATAAGTTAGCCAACGTAATGCACTCGTGATAATTTTCGGCCTATCTACACTTTTCGAGATAGGGCGAGGGAACAGCGATTTTTGGTCATTTTTAGTGTTCCGTACGGAACACTTATAAGATCACTTCGGTGTCTGTCTGTCACACCCGATTTTTTCCGAAACTATTTGACATAGAAAGTTGAAATTTGGTAATAATATAGGAATTGATGGCCTCATCAGAGCCATGTAGTTTTGAGAGTTAAATTTTGACTTAAGGGGTTAGTTTTGGGGGGTGAAATCGGAAGTGAAAAAAAATTTTTTACTAGGTCATCGAGTGTGGTGTCAAATGAAAGCTTGTGAAAACACGAGTAAAAAAATGTATATATAATGTAATACTTGCGCGCACTTTTCTTTGTATTATTTTTAAAAATCGCGAAAAAATCGCTGTCCCGGGCCGTATCTCGAAAAAGTACTTATCAAAAAATTTTGAAAAAATTCCGGAATATTCTCCACGGGGTGTAGATTGAACGAAAATTATCACGAGTGCATAACCTTTAATAATTTTTCTGGTATTTAAAAAAAACAAAAATTTCAAGGTCATCAGATTTCAGTAAAGATTGAAAACAAAATTTGTTGAAAACTCATTTGGGGTGTGTTTTGTGAGTCACTGATCATTTTATACATCTGTAACAAAATTTTTTATTTTAAAAGCAATCAACGTACGGAATACTAATTGCGCAAGTTCAACTTGCACTTGACCGGTTATTTAAAAATAATACAAGAAAGTATTACATTTATATTTTTGAACTTATCTTCACAAACTTTCATTTCACCCCGAAAACTCAAAACTAACTGCTTAAGTCAAAATTTGACTTTCAAAACTACACGGCTCTGATTGATTATTATATTTGTGCCAAATTTCATTTTTATATGTCAAATAGTTTCGGAGAAAATCGAGTGTGACAGACGGACACCGAAGTGATCCCATAAGTGTTTCGTACGAAATACTAATAAATAACCGGTCAAGTGCAAGTTGAACTTGCGCAATTAGTGTTCCGTACGTTGATTGCTTTTAAAATAAAAAATGTTGTAACGGAAGTATAAAATGATCAGTGACACAAAACACACTCCAAAAGAGTTTTCAACAAAGTTTATTTCCAATCTTTACTGAAAATTGATGACCTTGAAATTTCTGTTTTTTTTATATACCAGATAAATTATTACAGGTAATGCACTCGTGATAATTTTCATTCAATCTACACCCCGTGGAGAATATTCCAGAATTTTTTCAAAATTTTTTGATAAGTACTTTTCGAGATAAGGCGGGTGGACAGCGATTTTTCGCGACTTTTAAAAAAAAATAATACAAAGAAAAGTGCGCGCAAGTATTACATTATTATATATATATATATTTTTACTCGTGTTTTCACAAGCTTTCATTTGACACCACACTCGATTACCTAGTAAAAAAATTTTTTTTTCACTTCCGATTTCACCCCCCAAAACTAACCCCTTAAGTCAAAATTTACCTTTCAAAACTACATGGCTCTGATGAGGCCATCAATTCCTATATTATTACCAAATTTCAACTTTCTATGACAAATAGTTTCGGAGAAAATCGGGTGTGACAGACGACAGACAGACAGACACCGAAGTGATCTTATAAGTGTTCCGTACGGAACACTAAAAATGTTGTAACGGAAGTATAAAATGATCAGTGATTTCACAAAACACACCCCAAATGAGTTTTCAAACAAAGTATATTTCCAATCTTTACTGAATCATCAATTCCTATATTATTACCAAATTTCAACTTTCTATGACAAATAGTTTCGGAGAAAATCGGGGTGTGACAGACACCGAAGTGATCTTATAAGTGTTCCGTACGAAACACTAAAAAATAACGTGCAAGTAACCTTTAAATACAAAATTTGTCCTATTTTTTGAATTTTATACGTCTTTTAATTGCTCATAACTTGACTTTACTTGGTAATCCATAGTTGCACGCGGTCTTTTGTTCATATTTGTTAGTCCAGAATACCTATGCAATTTACTAATCTATTAGAAATAGGTATATGACATACTTAATAAAAGTTGGAGGGTTTTGTAAAGTCTATCAGAAAAAATAATAATAAACAGGGTATGCCATTTAAAAAATTTGAGATTTTTCAATTTAAAATAATCAAAATGCATAAATTTATTTTGAACACCCTATAGCATCTAACTCAAATTTTTTTACATATATCTTTTCTTTCATCTCTATAGAACGCTCGTACCAATTATGAGTGTTCCACCTTCAGAAACAATTTTTTACAAAACTGAAATCTAGATTTAGGTATTTAACATTATTAATAAAAAAGTTATAAAAAATTTTACGCAGAATTTAAAAATAAATTAGAAAATAGGATGTTCCATTTAAAAAAAAACATATGTTATATCGACCAGACTTTTTTAAGTACCCTGTATACTCAAAAATAATTTTAAACTGTGCACCTTAACATTCCCTAAAACTATTCGTCATTCCCGAAACAAATGAGATAATGAACTTTACTCTATCGTTGACTCACCCTGTACAATTATGTTTTTATCCTGTAAAATATACAATACAGTACTGTTACCAATAAAATTGACTTTAGCACCCTTTAAGCATTAATATTTTTGGACCAAAATTTCTGAGATCTCCATTTATACATAACAGAAGGTTTTCAGTTGCTAGTACCGCCAAATATATAAAAACTTTTTTTGTGGTCAGTCTAATGTATATGTATAAAGTTCATTTTGGGTCAACATAAATTCATTGGTGTTATAATAAAGGACCAATGTTCTGCTTTAATATTAGAATAAAGTCTATAGCCGACCAACACCGGCAGAAAGTGCTTGTGTAGTTGAATTATTATTGCATACCGGTGCTCAGAGATGTCGATCGGCAGCTAGCTTTATTCTTCCTTATTTTTTTCTGTGAAAAATGCAAGCACTTTAGCCCTAAAATGACTTTTCAGTTAAAAAAGTATATAAAGTTTGTGAAAATTGATTTACGATTTTAAAAAAATATATGTTGGTAGTACCAACCTTTAAATCATCAAACCATCTTGCATGTAGTGTTGGTAGTATTCCACTATTATTCTTTCGTTTTTTGCATAAATAATACAATGCAACTACAATTACAGGTACTAAAATAGCGGCACTCCATATTTTGATACGATGTGGAGGCGTTACAATAAAATGTATTATCATTTGCTGGATATTTTTACTCATTTTCTATCTCTCTTAATTAAAATTATAAATTAAATCAAAAATATTTCACCACAACCAGAAAGCAGCTTATCTTCACTTCCTACACGTTACCTTGACCATGCCGTACTAAGCAGCCGGTGTCTGATGCAAGTTTCTGCGAGCTGTCGCGTCGCGACGTCTTTTACGCGGCCCGTGTTGCCAAGTCTAAATTTAACTTTTCGGTAAAATACCGGAAGCATTGTATTCGTGAAAAAAGCCAGCCTGTCTAGACTTTTGATCTGTCTAGACTCTTGATTTCTTTATATTCTAAAGTGATGAAAAATAGTTTTCCATTTTTGTCAGTCTAGTGCCGAACGAAATGAGATTCCGATTGAAACTGTTGATGACATAGTACTCCCATAATACTATTACAATCAACAGGAGATCTTCTGACTTATGTAACACATGTTTGGAAGAACGCAACTGAACACTTTGGAGAATCTTGAGCGGTTGCTCTCGACATATCCAAAGCATTCGACCGTGTTTGGCACGATGGACTGTTGGCTAAGCTACGCTCTTGTGGTATGTCTGAAAAGTTCTGTTTGTGGCTCTCATGTTTCCTCAGAGAGCGTTCTTTACGAGTGGCGGTCGACGGATTTCTTTCTAACACCTTCACTATCAACGCCGGTGTGCCCCAAGGCTCCATACTGTCTCCTACTCTCTTTCTCATTTACATTAATGATCTGCTGGAAAAGACCGGTAATCCAACCTACAGCTTTGCAGATGACAGTACGCTTGTGTCTTCATTCACTTTGAACGCTCGAACATCGGCTGCTCAGGTGAATATCCGCAGACAGCAGGAGGTCGTTCAACTTAACAAAGACCTGGAAGAAATTCTATCTTGGGGTGACAGTAACCAAGTGGAATTTAACACTACAAAAACTCAGGCGGCAGTTTTTTCTAAAAGAGTTAACGTTGCTGAACCCGACATAGTTGTGTCGGGGCACTCCATTCCCCTAGCATCGTCGCTCAATTTATTGGGCGTTAATTTGGGAGCAAATATGTCCTGGCATGAAAATGTTGCAGGCATAGCAAGGAGAGCTTCTCAAAAGTTGGGAATATTGTTTCGAACCAGAAAGCTTTACATTCCACAACAACTGTTAATTCTTTACAAAGCTCAAATTCGACCAACTATGGAATACTGCTCCCATGTTTGGGGCTCCGCTCTCAAACATACACTACATTTGTTGGATTCTGTTCAGAGAAGAGCTGTTCGTCTGATTGGAGACCCGGGACTGACCGGCGGCCTTGATTCGCTGAAACATCGAAGAACGGGTAGCGACTTGAGTCTGTTCTACAAGTATTTTCATGGAAAGTGTTCGAAGTATGTAGCCCGCTTAATTCCTCCCAAAGCGGTGCATGTTAGAAATACACGTCGTGCTGGTGCTTCACATCCGTATGAGGTTCAGCTTGTTACTCCGCGTATAACGCTTTTCAAGCAGTCTTTTATATGGAGAACATCATCCCTTTGGAATAATTTGCCCAGCGCTGTGTTCCCCACCGAGTACAATTTACAGCGATTCAAGAACAACGTGAATCGCTTTTTCCGCACATATGCCGCTTCTGGAGCACTTTAGGGACTTCCCTGTAGCATATGTGCTAGACCCACAAAAAAAAAACAATGAAAACATTGCCTAAACATTCAATTTATGAACATTAAAACAAATTATTATGGAATTAATTTATATATTCATAATGACAAAATTAATTGGTAATTATATGTTTTGCGGTACTCACCTAGAAATTGAAAAAAAAATATGTTATCTTATGTTTTTTGGGGCGCTGAACACCAACCCGGTGTCAGAAATTGGCGCTCGGCCACCACCACACCCCTAATTTTTTCAATTACCCGAGCGTTTATTATTATTATTTATTTTTGTTCTTCTTTCTTACATTTGGTCAATGTGGTTCTATGTTTGGCTGACGGGCCTAAGCCAAGTCAGCACAAACGCTATTACCATTGTATTTTAAGAAATGATCTGACAGTGTTACATGTTTTCAAAGTCACTGACTTCTCAATGTTTTTGTGTATATTTCTGTTGAGTTCTAATTGTAGTATGTGTGGTGTGAATATTATTGGTGTAAGGCCTGTGGCTCATATGATGAGGGGGACAATGATGACTTTTTGTTGTTTCCATAACCTTTTTATTTCTGTTGCAAGATCTGTGTGTTTGGAGATTTTTTCTGTATATTTCGTTTTAGATGTTTGTGTCGTTGGGTACAGCTATGTCAATTAGATACGTGACTTTTCCTTTTTTTTATTGAAAAGTAATATCGGGTCAATTGGCGGGGACTCTTTTATCTAACTGATGTCCCAGTAGAGCTTGTAATCTTTATTTTCAAGTATGGATATTAGTGTGTATTTGAAGTAGGGATCTGGGTTTTCTAGGAGTTTGTATGTTGTGGCTAGTGCTTGGTGAACTACTTTTGCCGCTGAGTCATGTCTGGCTGCACATTTTGTGGAAGCCATGCTTGTGTTGTTTTAGCTTTGTGTCCTGGTGCAGAATCTTACTGGAAGACCCAATGCTTATTTCTGAAAACAGTATAGTTTAGTGGTTTCACTACGTCCTCTAAAATAGTGTCTTGATATATTTTAGCCGAAGTTTTCACAACAAGTTCGAACGCTGGCATAAATCCTATCATTTTGCATATTGAAAGATTGCTCCACAATGAAAATTTTTTATCTAGTAAACAAAATTTTTCTCTGTTTGTCATTAGCGTATTCCTTCAACAAACTTTTAGTTTTTGCACCGTTTTCGCTGTAAATCTTCTGTTAGCAAATAACCAGTGTGTCTCTTATAAGTGTCTTCTTTAATAATACGAGACA
This sequence comes from Pachyrhynchus sulphureomaculatus, assembly GCA_019049505.1. Lineage (NCBI taxonomy): Eukaryota > Metazoa > Arthropoda > Insecta > Coleoptera > Curculionidae > Pachyrhynchus > Pachyrhynchus sulphureomaculatus. The sequence continues at coordinate 102,476,992 of CM032451.1, forward strand.
TAGAATTTTTCTAAATTTTCATCTCACTAGTGATTTAACGTAAAGTCAAGAAACTTAAAGACAAATCGTTGTTTAACGTGTACAATCTATATAGTAGATTTTTGCATAATTTATCTAAACAAAAAATACATGTGAAACTACGTAGTAAATCACAGGAAAAATTCGTTTCATTTTCCACGGAATTTTATGTAAATCTTTATTTAAAATAACAAAAATTTAGAAAAAAACCTGGACCTAAGCGATAAAGTTGCATATGTCGATTAGAGATGTCCGTATTGTAACTACCGGATACAAAGTACCCGTTACTCGTCCGGATCCGAAGAACTGGGTAGTCGACAATAAATGTACCGGTACCAGGTATCTACACATTGATGGCTTCTGTGGTCTGCGGCCAACCAAATTAAAACTACCAATGTCATACCGGTAGCGGTAGATACCTACTCGTCTCCACGAAATATATCTCGTCTTCATCGGTGTCGTTTATGAATATTAAAATGAATATTAATATTTTTTTTAATTAATAAATTAATTGGACACAATAATAAATACATAAAGAATAAAAATGTCCCGAACAGAGTGTTATAGTTATGGACAATGCAAGTTACACTAGTCGCCTACTATATAAGGTTCCTAATGCAGCCAACACCAAATCAGAAATACAGGAATATATGTTAGAAAATGAGATTTATTTTGACTTTAGTTATAAAAAAAGTGATCTTTTGGAAGTTTTGAAAGACTATAAACTGAAAAAGAAATATGTTTGTGATAGTACGGCTGAGAAAATGGAGTACACTTTTTTGCGGCTTCCCCTGTATTATTGTGTGTTTAATCCAATTGAACATATATGGCATCAAGTTAAATCCAAAATAAGGGCACAAAATGTTTCTCCTACTTTAACCGTGACAGTGGTTGAATTAGTAAAAAAAGTTATAAATGATATACCTTGTGAAAGCTGGAAGAATTCCATTCAGCACGTTGTTAAAGTTGAAGATTCATATATTTATGTAAATAATTTATAAACCCATGAAAATTATCTCAGATGGTGACAGTGATAGCGAAACCGAATTAGGCTTAAGTTAAAATATATTTTTATTTATACAATATGCCCCTCTTGTAAACCCCAATTATTCAAACTGCATATTTGTACTTCTTATCCAATTGTTTTTACATGCATCTATAAATAAACATCTCCAAAAACACTTATAATTTTATTTATTTGCATTAATGAATAAAATTCTTAAGTCCATCTCTGCAACCTATCATAAACAAAAGGTCAGAATTTTTACATTGCCCACTCAAAACGGCAAAAATCAGGATCTTATATTTTGGGACAGGCTTAATATTGATATCAGAGATACAAATATTTAATTGTATAAAAACATAATCATTTTATAGATTAACATATTATCACAATTAGGTGCTGCTGTCATTCATAATTTTTGGATAAAGATTTTCGTACATAATATAAAGTCCTCAATTAAAATAAATGTTATCATGTGTTCGATCCTTTTTATTTTTTTGACAAAATTTTTTCGGTGAAGAAAATCATTTGACAATCATTTTATCTATTAATTACACAGGGCAACAAAAAAATATTTTTGTTTTGGTGCCTGGGATTTTAGAGCTGATTTTAACTATATTTGGGACGCTAAATCTATACATGCAATCCGTTTTTCTCTATCAGCTCTACTTTTTTAGATACATCAACTTATCTACCAATGTGGTTTTTTATTCAGTATATTCATTTATGAGAGTTCTAAAATTATTATATATTCATTAATGTAGGTACAATGGTTTTGTTGTCAGTCTGTAATTGAGTAAATTCCAGGTAAATCTATAAATAGTGGAACCATTGCCTATCAGGTACCTGAACTGACCCTTTTAATCACCTAACTCGGGTAAGTCTCGTCAGTTTGTGCGTTCTTACTAATGAGAGTAGATCGAATTCGGCGTGTTATTTTATGTTAAGAAAAAAGTGTTTTTGTGTTATTGAACAGAATTAAAATGAGTTCAGGTTCCAGTTCAAGAAGAAGTTGTGTAAATCAACCTGATGTGTTTTGCTATATATGCGGAGAATACATGTTTCAACAAAACAGACAAACTATTACTGACTTTGTAAAGCGAGCGTATCTTGGATACTTTGGAGTTAAGCTTGGTGATCAGGACAAAACGTGGGCCCCGCATCTCGTATGTAAAACTGTACAGAGCATTTACGGCAGTGGACTACCAGGAAAAGAAAATGTCTAAAATTCGGCGTACCAATGGTTTGGAGAGAACCAAAAAACCACTTCAATGATTGTTATTTCTGTTTAGTAAATACTAATGGAATCAATCGAAATAACCGCAGTAAGTGGACTTATCCCAATTTAGACTCGGCAATACGCCCTATCCCGCACTCAGATGAAATACCGATTCCAACATTTCATCAGCTACCACATATCTCTGATGACGAATATTTTCCCTCTGATCGCTCTTCTGATGCTAATAAAAGTTCTGATGCTAATGAAACTAACAGTGACTATGATGGGGGGACGTCATCAGTTCCTCAACGCTTCAATCAAAATGAATTAAATGATCTCACCAGGGATCTCAATTTATCGAAAAAAGCTTCTGAAGTACTGGCTTCTAGGTTGAACGACAAAAATTTACTGGAACAAGGAACCAAAATTACCTTTTACCGTACAAGAGAAAAAGATCTGCTACCATTCTTTTCTCAAGAAGACAATCTTGTATTTTGTCACGAAATTAGGGGACTCCTGAAAGAAAATGGGACTTTCTGAATATATTCCAGATGATTGGCGCCTATTTATTGACAGTTCAAAGCGAAGTTTTAAAATGTGTCCTTCTACATAATGGGAATAAATATGGTTCAATACCACTAGCTCACTCAAACGAAACTGAAAGAAGAATATAATACCATAGCTTTGGTCTTGCAGAAGATAAAGAATTACGAACATCAATGGATGATTTGTGTAGACTTAAAAATGGTAAACTTTCTTCTTGGGCAGCAAAGTGGTTACACGAAATATCCGTGTTTCTTGTGCCTCTGGGATAGTAGGGACAAAACACACCACTGGGTTAGAAAAGATTGGCCTCAGAGAGAAAACATGGACGTTGGGGAAAAGAATGTCATTAACGACGCTTTGGTTGAAAGAGAAAAAAATCATACTTCCTCCGTTACATATAAAGTTGGGCTTAATGAAGCAATTTGTAAAGGCTCTTGATAAGAATGGGTCTTGTTTTGCATATATAGGGGTAAAAATGAGTTGAGCACAGAAAAACTCAAAGCAGGGATATTTGACGGCCCACAAATAAAACAATTAATTAAGGATCCTGCCTTCATAAATTCAATGAATCAAGTTGAACGAGAAGCTTGGACATCATTTGTTGCAGTTGTAGAAAATTTTCTAGGCAAACATAAAGCTCAAAACTATGTTGAAATGGTTAAAAAGATGCTTAATAGTTTCAAATCCTTAGGGTGCAATATGAGTATTAAAATACACTATTTACACAGCCACTTAGACCGTTTTCCAGAAAATTTAGGAGACATGAGTGAGGAACAAGGTGAAAGATTTCACCAAGATATTAAAGTTATGGAGGACCGCTACCAAGGAAGATGGGACATGCACATGATGGCAGATTACTGCTGGAGTTTAAAAAGGGACTGTTTAAAAAAAACATTCAAGAATGTCGCGGAAAAGAAGCTTTCCAAGTGTTGAGTGACTATTTCATTTCTTCAATGTTTTTTTTTTGTTTGTAAGTACGACATAATATTGTATTTTGTATAACTAAAATAAAAATTTCGTATCTACTTTTGTTTACTACACTTACGGATTTGAGTTACAATAATGTAACTTAACATATATTTCTCTAAAATTGTATATCTTAAAAATTTGAGCTCCTAGGTACAAATGAATACGTTATTTGAATTCAGGACATCAAATTGATAGAGAATCAGCTCAAAAAACCTCGACACCAAAACAGCTGTTCCCCTGTGTTATTGGCGATTTTGTTTAAGAATTTTATGCTTTTGATTATCATGATTGTTTTTTATTCAATGTTATAAATTACCCATCATTAAGTGTTTTGAAGTCAGAAAGTATAGATAAGATAAATGTTCTGTTAATGGAAAATTATACCTTTGCTAAAGCGAAATATTATATCCTGAGATTTTTTGCATTTTTTCACGTTTCAGGGCCCCTAGACCACGACAAACATGGTTTCTCATTTTCCTCGGGGATCGCACTGTTGGCACGATAACTCCCGAGCGAAAAGAAATTTCGATTTTGAATTTCGTACACATATCAGACCTGATGTACTTAAGGGATCCACAGTTCGTCAAATATATAAGATGTTAAAGGTCCCTTTAATTATTTACATATACTCTACCCAATACCGTATAGCCAATCAAAAACCACCCTCTAAAAGGGGGTCGCAATTAATAGGGAATCCCGCCATACTCACAAACATGACTCCCAAGACTAGGAAAAAATATAAAGAAATAAACAAAATACCCTTCTTATTGCAACCCCCTTTTAGAGGGTGGTTTTCAATTTATTACATGGTATTGGGTTGAAAATATGTAAATACTCGAAATTCGTGAATTACACATCATAAATATATATTTTTTTATTTTCTGTTAAAAGCTTATTTATTTTCACACTTTTAACCCCCAAAATACGGGGTAGTTACCCCTAAATAGAAAAATTGAAAAATATGTCCTAGATTTTTCATTAGCTTTAATTTAAAACCATTTACGTTAAGTTTGCTTTTTTTGTCTCCAAGTTATGAAGGTTGCAAAAACGGATTAAAATTCACACCTCTCTCTTTACGATTACTCTTTCGTCCTTATAATCGTAATCTGTAGCCTAACACGTAGGCTGAAAAGTTTTTGGTCTGGCTACTTAAAACACAATTTTTTGCAAAATTCGACTTTATTCATCAACATAATCACCTTCAAGAGACATACCATCAATCCAACGCTTTCTCTTTATCGTTAGCATTTTTTTGAGGTCTGCGAATAGATAATAGTCGTTGGGGGCCAAATCTGGAGAATACGGTGGATGAGGAAGCAATTCGAACTTCAATTCATGCAATTTTGCCATCGTAACCATTGACTTGTGATACGGTACATTGTCTTGATGAAAGAACACTTTTTTCTTGTTGATTTGGGGATGTTTATTTGCGATTTCTGCCTTCAAACGCACCAATAACTTTATATCATATTCGCTATTGATGGTTTTTCCCCTTCTCAGCATAGTCGATGAAAATTATTCCATGCGCATCCCAAAATACAGAGGCCAAAACCGTCCCAGCCGACTGTTGAGTCTTTGGTCGCTTCGGGTGGATTTCATCGGCTGCTGTCCACTCAGCTGACTGCCGATTTGATTCCGGTGTGTAGTGGTGGATCCATGTTTTATACATTGTCACATAACGCATGAAAAAATCTTTTTTATTGCGCTTAAACAGGTTCAAACAGTGCTCAGAATCATCAACACGTTGTTGTTTTTTGTCCACTGTGAGCAAACGCGGTACCCATTTCATGTTCATGCAAAATATGACCAACACGTTCTTTTGATATCTTTAAGGCGTCAGCTATCTGACGCGATTTCATTTTACGGTCACTCAAAACAATTTTGTGAATTTTTTTGATGTTTTCCCGTGTAACCACCTTATTTGGGCGTCCAGAGCGTTCAGCATCATTTGTATCTGTACGACCGTCTTTAAATTCAGCATACCAGTAAATGATGAGTGATGTTCCAGGGGTGGAGTCCCCGTAACACTCATCAAGACATTGCTTTGCTTGAACGGTATTCCCGTCAAAAAACAGCGTTTATTTAACACACGAAATTCAATTTTTTCCATTATTTTGAAAATATCAAAAGTAGCGTCACTAAAACCACTGTAACTTGTAAATCTAATCGTCGAAATGTCATGAAATTTTGACACGTATCGTTTGAAGGTTAGTACTTCCTAAAAATCATATGGATTTTTTGAAAACGGTGACATCTATGTGTCAGACCAAAAATTTTTCAGCCTACGTGTTATATCCTGAAATAATTGTAATTTTGACATTGTATGGGACTACTCATAGACACAGAGAATTTACTGAGCGTTCCGATCCCGCTGTGTAGTAAATACGGAGTTAAAAGTGTGAGAGAGACAAAGCGAATGTGCGCCCAGTAGCGCCTTGAATTCCCTCTCAGAGTATTCCGCGCTGGTTATTACAGGCCCACAGAAAAGAGACAGGTTTTTGCCGCACAGTCGCTTTGTCTCTTTCTAGAATGTGGACAATTTTCTGAGGCTAATGCATTGTCTGTGTCTATGGGACTACCTTCCGTTCCGTACAAGTGTAAGTGTTTGTATTTGGTTGATGTAAATTCTAACACAAGACACAACTTGGACTACTCTTGACTTAGTTTTAGGTTAAGGCCGTAGGTTAGTTGAGCCACTCCTTCAGTTTAAGTGTAACAACATATATCACTAACAAAAATAACACAACACCCCCAGCATTGGGGAATTAGATTAGGTTAGATTTAAGTTGGGTTAAGGTAGGATAGCTCTAGTTATTAGAAAATTAACCTTAGAGTTAAAAATTCAAAAATCAATCTATACATATAACAAGATCAGTCATGTAAAAGGAGTAAATGGTTTTCCCGGCTCACAAGGAGTTTTAGTGGGTATGCCAACCCTTCAGGTTGGAGAGCCCCACATACCTGGAGCACTTTGGGGCACCCTTATAGTGACGCAGACTGCTCCAGAACCCATAAGGCGGATTTCTCCTTGACAAAAAAAAAATCTAACAGACTTAAAATTCCAAATAAGCACAAAGCCAGGGCTAACGAACACAGACCTAACATACTGGTTCGATCGGTGTGATGTACATCAGCATGTCTATGTCGATCGGCCGCCGAGTTTAATATTTACGACTTATAAATGTTTCCCAATAACATAAAATAAAATAAAGCACATGTTATGAAAAGCAAATTAAGATTATAAATTATTATATTATTAATACTAACCTTTAATTCAACAGAAATTCTTCATCTTGTATTGGTATACATCTAATATTTTTTCGTTTTTTGAATAAGAAATAAAATGCAATTATAAGTACAGGTACCACAATAGCGACGATACATATAGTAGTACGATTTGGAGGTGCTACAATAAAATCTATCACTCTGAGCCAAAAAATTTTATTCATTTTTCTTGAAGCTTCTAATTCAAATTAAAATTTAAAATGCAACTATTTTTTCACAAAAAAAACAGAACACTAATCAGCAGATGCGTAGAGCGAATTGTTTGCGAATGTCTCGCGTCCGTCGCGGCGCACATTTCAATGTTGCCAGATCAAAGGTATCACTTAGCAAAATTGGTGAATTTATTTACTTGCGTTAATAACTAGCGCCTATTCCGGATAGAATAATGCTTCTCCAAATTGGAACGAAATCTGTTCCTCTTAACGTCATACAAAACGTCTTTATTTTATACTCGGCGAAATGCAGCAGTGCTGTTGTTAACCGAGTTCTCAAATGTATACAAAAGAAATACAAAAAATAAAATAAAAATACAAACTCAAATACAATTTAAGAAGTATCCATTAGTAAAGGGTGATTCATTTAGAGCTACTTTTTTTTTAAATAAAAAAAATGAATAAAAAAATTTTATTTTATAATCTTTATTATCATATAAAAGAACCATTCTTTACAATTATTTATTAAAGATAATTTCTTTCAAATGTTGTCCGCGACTACGGTTAACAACGTCCATTCTGAAGTTCTAATTTTCAATGACGCGTGTGAGTATTTCGAGTGGTATTTGGCCAATGACTCGAGTAATATTGGCCTCCAATGCCTCAATTGTAGCTGGCTTATCCATGTAGACTTTGGACTTTACATAGCCCCAAAGGAAAAAGTCAAGAGGTGTGATGTCACATGATCTAGCCGGCCAATTCACTGGTCCAAAGCGTGAAATGATCTGTTCGCCGAATTGCTCTCGCAGTAAAGTCATGGTTTCACGGGCTCTATGGCAAGTGGCGCCATCTTGTTGGAACCAAATTTCGTCGAGACCACGGGCTTCAATTTCTGGCATCAAATAGTCTGTTATCATGGCGCGATAACGGTCACCATTCACAGTAACATTCCGGCCGGCATGTGTTTTGAAGAAATATGGACCGATTATTCCACCGGCCCATAAACCACACCAAACAGTTGTTTTTTCTGGATTTAATGGCAGCTCTTGAACCTCTTCAGGTTGTTCATCACCCAAATACGGGCATTTTGTTTATTCACGAACCCATTAAGCCAAAAATGGGCCTCATCGGTGAACAAAATTTTTCTCGAAAACAGTGGATCTTCTGCAAGCTTGTCAAGAGCCCAACGACTAAAACGGAAACGATTCGGAAGGTCGGTCGGCTTCAGTTGTTTTGCACTAGTTGAATTTCGTATGCTTTTAAAGAAAGATCCTTACGTAAAATACGTCAAGTTGTTGAATATGACAGGCCAAGCTGTTGAGAACGGCGACGAATCGACATTTCACGGTCTTCGCGTACACTCTCCGCTACCGCCCCTATATTTTCTTCACTACGTGCTGGATGTGGTCTACTCGGTCGAGCATTATCCAATAATGAAAAATTGGGTCTCAAACTTATTGATGGTAGAGCGAATTGTGCGTTCGGTAGGTCGATTATGTGGACCATAAGTTGCTCTAAGCGCCCGATACACATTCTTTGTAGAACGCCCATTTTCGTAATAAAGTTGAACAATTTGTAGACGCTGTGCCGGGCTAAGTCTTTCCATTATGAATTGTCAAACACTACTGAACAGGAATGCCACTTCAGTTGACACGACGCATGCGCAATCTGCAATTAAATCCCCATCACAAAAAGTACCTCTAAATGAATCACCCTTTATTTAACTCTACTTACTCTAAACTAAAAAAGGAAAACATTGTAATTCTACATCATATTGATGCCCATATACAAACCATGATCCCCACCTTACCCTATAAAAGAGACATAATAATAACAGTCAATAAGTCTGAAATAAAATCTTCTTTAGCTGCCTTCTGAAAGATAGTTCAGACAGAGCAAGCAAACCTTCAGGAATTTTGTTCAGAAGTTTAGCAGATGTATAGCCGAAAGACTGTTTAAACACACTTGTACGATGCCTAGGTATTTGAAAGCGGTCGTTGTACCTAGTATTACGCTGATGCACCGAACTTCTATGATGCAGCCTTTCACACAGATACTGTGGCACTCCGGTCAGTCTATGCAAAAAGCAACCCAGATGTAGCCTCTCTCTATCCTTAATACGCAACCATTTCGGCTCCTTCAGCCAGCCACTCACATGATCCCTCCCCCTTCATCCAAAAAATAAAACGTACACAGGAGTTTTGAATTTTTTGCAGCTTATACTTCGACATAAGGTCCAGGCACGGACCGTAAACAAAATTACAATAATTAGAGTGAGAAGGGATAAGAGTCTCGCACAAATATTTTTTTAAGCTCAAATTGAGGATATGCCGATTTTATATAAATTACGTAGTGAACAATACGTCCTTTGAGCTACCAAGAAACCTGCTTTCTAAACCTGAGCTTACTATCAAGTAATATTCTCAAATTTTTATGTTCAGTAACAAACGGAATTCTCTCCTGTGCCATATTTAAATTGAAATTTGCCGAAGCCCATTCGCTGTTTGTTCCAAAATACAGTACTGCCGACTTTCTCGGATTTATCTTCAAACCATTGTTATTAGAGTAGGTGAACATCGAATTTAAACAGTAATTAATTTCCTGCTCCGCCTGTAATGCGTTAAGACTATTAAAGCTCCTTAAAATCTGACTGTCATCTGCATATTGTATTAGCCTACATTATTAACATAACAATGCATATTCATTGTATAAATGACAAACAACAATGCTCCCAGTGCAGATAAACAGGATAATGCGGTGGAGCAATTTTACCAGCAAATAACACAAGTTCTAAAAGCACATAATGGGAGACTTCAACGCCAAAATTGGAAGAGGTAGGTCAGGAACTTCCGTAGGACCATATGGTCTACGTAAAAGAAGCAACAGAGGCGAACGACTAAACATTTTCAGTGAAGAAACAGGTTATGTTATCACTAACACCTTCTTCAACCTACCACCATGAAGATTATACAAGTGGAAATCTCCACTAAACTCACCAAACCATATCACTTCAAATCAAATAGATTATATTCTATTGAACAAACGTTTTAGAAATAGTACTGTATCTATCCCAGTGTTGATATAAATTTGGATCACAATGCCATGGTGGGGGTTCTAACAATTACTTTCAATAAGTTAAAAAGAAAACAGAACAACATACACGATGTGCGACAACTTAAAGACGAAAATGTAACAAACATAATTAAAAAAGATCGTAATAAAAAACTCAGAGAAACAGACCTAAACAAAGGCATAGAATCTGGAATAGAAAAGTTGAATGAAATAACAAGGGGGCTAAAGAATAAATATCTAAATATGGTACAAACACATAAAAGGAGGGAATGGATGACAAATGACATTCTAAGACTAATGGAGGAAAGACGGATACACAAAAACAGAGGTAACAAAACAGAATATAGCAGACTACACGCACAAATACAGAAAGAAATTCGAACAGCTAAAGATAGGTGGAATTGTGAAAGATGTAAAGAGATAGAGGAGTTGCGGGGAAAATATGAGAGCTCTAATATCTATCGAAAAATCAAAACTGGTGAACGGAGGACAAAATCAAATGGACGTTTAATAGGTCATCAAGGAAACGGTATTATCGATAAGAAGGAGAAACTGACGATATGGCAAGACTATATCACAGAGTTATTTTCTGATGCAAGACCAGATTAACCAGAATGCTCAATAGACTTGGTTGGGCCCTGTATTACCACCGATAAAGTGCGGATTGCAATAAATCAACTAAAAAATGGAAAAGCCACCGGTCCCGATAAATTCCATGGCGAGTTTCTTAAGCCCTTAGATGAGAATGGAATAAGTGGCTTACGGTGATCTTCAATAAAATCTACGATTTAGGGAAAATCCCAGAAAGTTGGTTAAAATCTGAGTTTATAGTGATCCCAAAAAATGAGGAGAATATCGAACAATTAGTCTCATAAGCCATCTTTTAAGAACATTTCTGAAAATCGTTCACAGAAGAATTGTGTGACGAAAACATGTCGGCTGCACAATTCGGCTTCCGTGATGCCATGGGAACCAGAGAGGCCTAATTTTCTATGCAAATTTTGATTCAGCGATGTAGCGACGTCAGTTGTGCGTATATATATGCCTGATCGACTAGCAAAAGGCCTTTGATAGAGTCCAACATCACAAAATGGTCGGAATTCTAAAAGATTTTGAGATAGATGGAAAAGATCTGCGCGTTATTGGCAACCTCTACTAGAACCAGATAGCATTTACCATATTAAGACAGAAGGCAAATGTTCAGAAGCAATATCAATTGAGTGTGGATTAAGGGAGGGTTGTGTCTTGTCTCTACTATTGTTTAATATATACTCTGAGCAAATCTTCAGAGAGGCATTGGAAGAGGCCGATGAAGGAATACTGCTTAATTGGGAGCGAATAAATAATATTCCTTATCCTGACGATACAGCGGTTATGGTTGATAACTTAAAAGGTCTACAACATGACACAAATAAACGAAGTTAGTAATCGATACGGCCTCGAACTAAATATCAGCAAAACAGAGTACATGGTAATCAGCAAGTCTCGTGTTCCTGCTACCTTGTTGATGGTTAACAATCAATAAATACAAAGAACTCCACAATATTCATATCTAGGTACCATGATAAATGATTAGTGGGATTACTCGCAGGAAATTTGTTGCCCTATCGAAAAGGTTAGAGCAGTGTTCCTCAAAATGACATCCCTTTTCAAAAGCTCAGCAATAAAATTAATCACAAAAATAAGACTCCTGAGATATTATGTCTTCAGTGTCCTTCTTTGCGGTGTGGAATCTTGGACGCTGACTGAAGCTACTTCTAAGAAACTTGAGGCATTTGAATTATGGCTATATCACAGAATTTTGAAAATTTCTTATACTGACCATATTGCCAATGAGGATGTCTTACGTTGCATGAACAAGAGACTGGAAATTATGGAAACTGTTAAAGTGGGAAAATTGGCGTATTTAGGACACATAATAAGAAATTCCCGCAGGTATGGATTACTACTGCAAATACTCCAAGGAAAGATATTTGGAAAAAAGGGGACTAGGACGCAGACGCATCTCCTGGCTAAACAATCTGCGAAATTGGTTCTCAAAAAAATACTGTCAGTCTTTTCAGAACTTCAGTGGATAAAATAATGATAGACCCAATGATTCGAACCGAATAGGCACTTTAAGAAGAAGAAGAATAACTAGAAAAAAATTATTACGTTTAACTTTAAGAGAAGAAATCTGTGAAGTAATTCGCCCTTGGATACACGCAGTTCGAAGATAAGTACTGAATTTGATTTTCTCACATCAAAAAAATGACTTAATCCAAGCTCCACAAATCAATGTTTTCAATAAAAGGTCAAACCTTTAATACCTCTATCAACGTCTCCGTAGCATTGTGGCGAAGTAGGTTCATTAGCGTTGGCGTTTGAAACTTCCAACTCGACTTCAGATCTGTATCTCATTCCGGCTCAAGTAGCCCTGCCCCAGCAACATGCCGTCGGCGGTTTTACTGTCAGGTATCCGCCCTACCCATACGTTGGGGTGCTACCTTTATCATCAACATTACATAATCCGACAAACTATACCAGGGGTGCTCAAACTTGAACTGCTGGCGATCTACCTCAATATTGTTAGACTACGATCGATCGACTCAGAGGCTGCAAGTAAGTGTGATGCAGGATTGTCGTCTAGGTAGGGTGTATCGTGGCATAGATATTAGTTTTCCGCACAATATGCATTTTTTAGTCAGGTAAGTGTACGTCTGCTCTAAAATGTCAGTGAAAAAACTCATAATTATTCAAAATTGCAAGTTTATTGGTTCTTACAAAACAAACGAGTTCTAATGTCTAACCTTAACTAAAGAGTGACTTTGGATGTTGAAGCGTGGCATTGCATGTCCTCAGCATACTTTTCATAAGATGGTATGTAATTACCGAGTGCTAATCGCAAGCATGATGACATATGTTCGTCAGCTAGTCGATTGCGATATTTTGACTTAATTATCTTCATTTCAGAAAATGCAGACTCGCACAAGTAAGTTGACCCAAACATTGCCGTCAGTTGAAGGGCGATTTGCCTTAGATTCGGATATTTATCCTCAGATATAAAACACCAGAATTTTGTATCAGATGCTGTGGCTTTGAGATGTATATCTGATATAATCTGCACTAACTCATTTTCAACAGAACATGAGTCCATGTTAAACTGACTTGCTATTTCAGTAGCTAATTCCTCAATGTTTTTACACGAAAAAGGATTACTCATAAATGATGCGATATTTGCCAATTTACTGAAATCATAAAAACGTATTTCGAATTGGCCCAAAATATTTGATAATTCTGCCTCATAAATATCATAATTCAACTGAGGAATCCTTGCTTTCAAAGACGGAAAATTTTTCAGATCCTTTCTTTTCAGTTGATCTATCATAAGTTGCAATTTACTTTTGAAGCGTTTATTGCGCTAATCATCTCAATAATAGTTTTTCCTTTACCTTGAAGCTCCAAATTAATGGTGTTTAAATGCATTGTGATGTCTGTCAAAAATGCCAAATCAGTCAGCCATTTTCCGTTTTTCAGCATCTGAGTGTCACCACCTCTTTCGTCCAGAAAAGCTGTTATTTCGGGCAATAATTCTTGAAACCTTTCTAGGAATTTTCCGCGACTCAACCACCTGACGTCCGTGTGAAGAACTAAATCAGTGTGTTCAGCTGACTCACTATCTTCCAACTGCAATTTAAAGAGCCGTCGTTGCAAGCTACGTGCAAGGATAGAATTCACAATTTTTATTGCAATACCCATAATCTCCTCCATGTTTAGAACTTTTGAACACAAAAACTTGCTGATCAACTTGTCGATCGCGATCGACCGTTTGAGCACCCCTGAACTATACTGTTAAAATCAAAAACAATAATAAAAATGGTCCGACTTCTCGGTTCCCAGAGACCCCGAAAAGGGCGTATAATATGGGACTCAATTAACTCCTTATTTGTTTGGCCATAAATAATTGAAAATAATAACACAGGGCAACAAAAAAATATTTTTGTTTTGGTGCCTGGGATTTTAGAGCTGATTTTAACTATACTTGGGACGCTAAAATCTATACATGTAATCCGTTTTTCTCTATCAGCTCTACTTTTTTAGATACATCAACTTATCTACCAATGTGGTTTTTATTCAGTATATTCATTTATGAGAGTTCTAAAATTATTATATATTCATTAATGTAGGTACAATGGTTTTATTGTCAGTCTGTAATTGAGTAAATTCCAGGTAAATCTATAAATAGTGGAACCATTGCCTATCAGGTACCTGAACTGACCCTTTTAATCACCTAACTCGGGTAAGTCTCGTCAGTTTGTGCGTTCTTACTAATGAGAGTAGATCGAATTCGGCGTGTTATTTTATGTTAAGAAAAGAGTGTTTTTGTGTTATTGAACAGAATTAAAATGAGTTCAGGTTCCAGTTCAAGAAGAAGTTGTGTAAATCAACCTGATGTGTTTTGCTATATATGCGGAGAATACATGTTTCAACAAAACAGACAAACTATTACTGACTTTGTAAAGCGAGCGTATCTTGGATACTTTGGAGTTAAGCTTGGTGATCAGGACAAAACGTGGGCCCCGCATCTCGTATGTAAAAACTTGTACAGAGCATTTACGGCAGTGGACTACCGGGAAAAGAAAATGTCTAAAATTCGGCGTACCAATGGTTTGGAGAGAACCAAAAAACCACTTCAATGATTGTTATTTCTGTTTAGTAAATACTAATGGAATCAATCGAAATAACCGCAGTAAGTGGACTTATCCCAATTTAGACTCGGCAATACGCCCTATCCCGCACTCAGATGAAATACCGATTCCAACATTTCATCAGCTACCACATATCTCTGATGACGAATATTTTTCCTTTGATCGCTCTTCTGATGCTAATAAAAGTTCTGATGCTAATGAAACTAACAGTGACTATGAGGGGACGTCATCAGTTCCTCAACGCTTCAATCAAAATGAATTAAATGATCTCACCAGGGATCTCAATTTATCAAAAAAAGCTTCTGAAGTACTGGCTTCTAGGTTGAACGACAAAAATTTACTGGAACAAGGAACCAAAATTACCTTTTACCGTACAAGAGAAAAAGATTTGCTACCATTCTTTTCTCAAGAAGACAATCTTGTATTTTGTCACGAAATTAGGGGACTCATGAAAGAAATGGGACTTTCTGAATATATTCCAGATGATTGGCGCCTATTTATTGACAGTTCAAAGCGAAGTTTAAAATGTGTCCTTCTACATAATGGGAATAAATATGGTTCAATACCACTAGCTCACTCAACGAAACTGAAAGAAGAATATAATACCATAGCATTGGTCTTGCAGAAGATAAAGTATTACGAACATCAATGGATGATTTGTGTAGACTTAAAAATGGTAAACTTTCTTTTTGGGCAGCAAAGTGGTTACACGAAATATCCGTGTTTCTTGTGCCTCTGGGATAGTAGGGACAAAACACACCACTGGGTTAGAAAAGATTGGCCTCAGAGAGAAAACATGGACGTTGGGGAAAAGAATGTCATTAACGACGCTTTGGTTGAAAGAGAAAAAATCATACTTCCTCCGTTACATATAAAGTTGGGCTTAATGAAGCAATTCGTAAAGGCTCTTGATAAGAATGGGTCTTGTTTTGCATATATAGGGGTAAAAATGCATCAGTTGAGCACAGAAAAACTCAAAGCAGGGATATTTGACGGCCCACAAATAAGACAATTAATTAAGGATCCTGCCTTCATAAATTCAATGAATCAAGTTGAACGAGAAGCTTGGACATCATTTGTTGCAGTTGTAGAAAATTTTCTAGGCAAACATAAAGCTCAAAATTATGTTGAAATTATTAACAAGATGCTTAATAGTTTCAAATCCTTAGGGTGCAATATGAGTATTAAAATACACTATTTACACAGCCACTTCGTTTTCCAGAAAATTTAGGAGACATGAGTGAGGAACAAGGTGAAAGATTTCACCAAGATATTAAAGTTATGGAGGACCGCTACCAAGGAAGATGGGACATGCACATGATGGCAGATTACTGCTGGGGTTTAAAAAGGGACTGTTTAAAAAAACATTTCATTTCTTCAATGTTTTTTTTTGTTTGTAAGTACGACATAATATTGTATTTTGTATAACTAAAATAAAAATTTCGTATCTACTTTTGTTTACTACACTTATGGATTTGAGTTACAATAATGTAACTTATATTTCTCTAAAATTGTATATCTTAAAAATTTGAGCTCCTAGGTACAAATGAATACGTTATTTGAATTCAGGACATCAAATTGATATAGAATCAGCTCAAAAAACCTCGACACCAAAACAGCTGTTCCCCTGTGTAATATATATACGAAGAACCCTCTCCCACCCTTTAATCATAATACATACCAATGATGAAAAAATTTTTTAAATAATTTTACTTGATTCCTATGTTTTTTGGTGTGCTGAGTCCGAAAATAATAATAAAAAAAGTCGTATCACCCACCAATTTTTTACATTTTAATATTCAAAATGTGAAAAGTTTGTTTGTTTGTCTTTGTTAATGGCGCTGCTGCTGAGGCAATTTGCCAGCTCAAGATCCGTCTCGCGCTTAGGCAGGGCGCGCTCGGCGATGCTTTACACGTTCCCGAGTTTGGATCTCCCTTTTCGGGTCCCGATGGAGCTTCAGCGCTCTACCAGATCTCCTAATTGTTCAAAAAATCTCATCTATTGTAAAGGCATTGATAAAGGAACTCCTCGGAAACTGCTACTGGTTTTGGATATAACCTTTTCTGTCAGTCCGCCCGTCCGATTACGTAGTTAGCACAAAAAACACGGCCACACGTGTTCACAAACTGTACCAGTCACATAACCTAAACCGACGTTTTAGGAATCACTCCTCACAGCGCTTAGTAACCCTATATGATTCGCACCTCTAACAAGCAATATTGACCATCGATCCACAATCCGAAGCCCCAAAACACCCGAATTTCGCCTTCAGAAGCCCCAACCAGGTAAATGCGTCCGCGTGCTACGAACTGTCGACCGGAAGTGAATGTGAAAAGTTTATTTTTTATTATTCGAATGTTATTAGGTAGGCAATAAAATTAGGTTGGCAGTTCCAATATATGTCACAGTTGTTTGTTTTCTTGGAGTTAATATAACCTTGCATTGCAGTGTTTAACCCATGTGCTTTAGTTCACACTCAAAGTATGGTAATCGTGGTTGTAAAAACACTCTCAACACTTTTTGTTATATATGTGATGAGTTTGTAGTTAAAAAACATCAAAGAAACATTACTGACTTTGTAAAAAAAGTATACTTTGCATATTTTGGTGTAGAAATCGGTAATCGAGAAAAATGTTGGGCTCCTCACAAAGTATGTTATGTTTGTGTCGAGGATCTTAGGCAATGGTATAAGAAAGAAAAGAAAGCTTTTAGATTTGCAGTATCCATGGTATGGAGCAAGCAAGAAAATCATTCAAGTGATTGTTATTTTTGCAGCGTTGATGTTTCTGGATATAACTCCAAAAGTAAGAAAGTAACTGTCTATCCTAACCATTTTTCAGCTAATCGGCCGGAAGGACATGGACCGGGACTTTCTGTCCCTGAGCCACCTCAGTCTATTAATGACATTTTACAGTCCAGTCCCGAATTTAATGAAAGTCGACCGGATGATGATGAGTTTCAATGTAGAAAATTTAAAACCACAGTTGTTTACACAAGCTGAGTTAAATGATTTAGTGAGAGATTTGGGTTTGACTAAGGAAAAAAGCAGAATTGCTTGGTTCTAGGCTGAAAGAAAAATATTTATTGGAATCTGGAACATCTATTTACCATTATAGAACAAGAGATCAATAGTTTGCTCAGTTTTTCAAGCAGGAAGAGGATTTGGTTCACTGCCATGATATTGGTAGTCTAATGATCGAATTTGTGATTGAGTACAAGAAGGAAGTTTGAAGGCATTTTATAGACTCATCAAAAACTAGTTTAAAAGGTGTTCTGTTACACAATGGAAATACTTATGCTTTACTGCCTATTGCTCATTCAGTCCATATGAAGGAAACTTACGAAAATCTTAACATGATTTTACAGAAAATTAACTATCCAGCTCACGATTGGATGCTATGTGGAGATTTAAAAGTTGTCTCCATGATCCTTGGTTAACAAAAGGAATTTACAAAGTTTCCATGTTTTATATGTGAGTGGGACAGCAGAGCAAGGGATCAACATTGGTCCAAAAAACAATGGCCTGTAAGAAAAATTTTAACACCTGGCGAGAAGAACATTTTGCATAAAACTTTAGTAGACCCAAAAAATATTCTTCTACCACCACTACACATAAAGTTAGGCTTAATGAAACAATTTGTGAAAGCCTTGCCTAAAGATGGTGAATGTTTTAAATATTTGAGTAAAAGATTTACCCATTTATCAGAAGCCAAACTGAAAGAAGGGATTTTCGTTGGGCATGATATTCGTAAAATGATGTTCGATTCCAACTTTGAAGCAAGGATGATCACAAAGGAAAAAGAGGCTTGGATATCATTTAAAGAAGTTGTGAGTAAGTTTTTGGGCAATGTGAAAGACCCTAACTATGAACTTATCGTAGCTAATCTGGGTTGTCTGATGAGCCTTAAAGTCCACTTCTTGCACAACCATCTTTACTTTTATCTTAAAAACTTAGGCGATGTGAGGGCAAGGGGAACGGTTCCATTAGGACCTAAAGGAGATGGAGAAACGGTACCAGGGACAATGGAATATTAACATGATGGGTGATTACTGTTGGTTACTTCATAGAGAACAACAAAATGCATTACATCGGAGGAAATACAAAAAAATTAGCACCTAAAATATTCGCATTGAAGTGAAATATGTTATCGTGAATAAAAATTGTAACCTAATCAAATAAAAGTACGGTTTAAGTTTTTATTTTTTATGTATCAAATTTTCCCTATTTTGAAATTTAATCGATCTCATATTGTGAGAGAACTGTGGCTGATAGAAAAACACTGATACAAGATACGGTTTCAGCACCCAAAAATACATAACACTTAGATGTATTGGTTTAAAAAGTTTTTACAAATATTTTTTTGTTGGCCTGTGTAATTAGTTATGCTTAAAATTTTTTGTTTATGTAAAAAAAAACTCTCATGATGATATTGACTTATCGACCCCTACTCGTTTTACGCGTTTCCCCTGAAGCTGTATTGCTCAAAAACTCTAGATTCCATTCCTTCGGAAAGTATTATCTGTGTACTTAATCTAAAATCGACTTTCCATTGCACTCAAGAGGTATCGTACGAAGCGACAGGCACACAAGCCAACAAACGTGGGGAAGTATATTTACCAGGTGTACAAGTATGAAATGCGGATTTCAGACAACAGATGGTGCACCAATGCAGTTTGTGTTATAAAGATTTGACACTGCGCCATGTTGTTGTATCATCAACAAGTGTCAGACGCGCACGAGTTATAAATTAGAAAAGTGTGTGCATAGTGTTGTGTTGTTGTGTTCAATATGTCGAAATTTATACCGAACAAAGAGCATTCGCGGACAGCATTAATTTTTTTTATTTTCATTTGAAACTGCGGTTGAATCATACCGATTACTTCGAGAAGCTTATGGTGAACATGTGAACGGTGACTTCGATGTTGGAGACACGGAACGTGGAAAAAACCGCCAAAAAAATTCGAAGATGTGGAATTGCAAGCATTGTCGGAGGAAGATGATTCGCAAACACAAAAACAAATTGTCGAGCAATTGGGCGTTAGTCAACAACCTATTTCCAATCGGCTACGAGAGAAGGGAAAGATTCACAAGACCGGTAGATGGGTACCAGATGAGTTGAACGACAGGCAAATGAAAAAGCGGAAAAACACGTGTGACATTTTGCTCACTCGGTACAAAAGGAAGTAGTTTTTGCAACGTATAGCTACAGGGGATGAAAAGTGGATTTATTTTGAGAATCCCAAGCGCAAAAAACTTATGGGTAGACCCAGGCGCACCATCCACATCGACCGCAAGACCGAATCGCTTTGGCAGAAAGACGATGTTCTGTGTTTGGTGGGACCAGAGGGGCGTGGTCTATTTTGAGCTGTTAAAACCTAGGGAAACGGGTAATACTAAACGTTACCAACAACAATTGACCGATTTGAATCGTTTGCTGCTTGAAAAAAGTCCAGAATACCGAAAGAGTCAACACGAAGTCATTTGTGTGTCATGCTCCATCACATACGGCAAAACCAGTTCGCCACACGTTGGAAGCACTCAGCTGGGAAGTTCTACCCCATGCGGCTTACTCACCAGACTTAGCTCCTTGCGATTACCACTTGTTTGCATCGATGGGTCACGCACTTGCTGAGCAGCGCTTTGGTTCGTACGAAGATGTGAGAAAATGGCTCGATGAATGGTTCGCGGCAAAAGGGGAAGATTTTTACTGGCGTGGTATTCACAAATTGCCCGAAAGATGGGAAAAATGTATAACAAGCGATGGAGCATACTTTGAATAAAGTACTTCTTATCCTTCTTCCGAATTTAACATTTTTTTTAGAAAAAAAATCCTCATTTCATACTCGTACACCTGGTATATCTAATCTAGGGATCGTGAAACGTAAAGAAATGTAAAAATCTCGACGAGTTGGTTTTTTCTCGAATACAATACTTACTTTTGCACACTGGCACAATAAACCATACACAACATCAATGAGGTAGGAATGTGGCCTTAGTATTAGCGTAGCGAAGAACAAATGGACAAAGTAAACAAATTTAAATACCTGGGTACAATTATAAACGAATGAAATGGTATAGACTTTAAACTCAATTGGTCGCTACCCAAGAGGAAATAAAAATCTCTAGAACAGGGGTGCTCAAACGGTCGATCGCGATCGACAAGTCGATCGCGAGTGCTTTTTGAGTCGATCTCGAGAAAAAAATTCCGATATAGAACTATTCACAGATTTTGTTTTAGGTAACTAAAACAAAATGTAATGAATAAACTACTAAAATTTATTCGATCCACAATTAGGCCAGAATAATTCTCTCATCACTTTCTTTTATCGTAATAACCCCTGCTAGCGGCAAAAGGCGGCTTTATCAAAGGAACGCGCGGTACTTGTCAAAGAAAAGCCGCGTTTTTGATTCCCGCCGATTTTTCTAGGAACTTCGGGCGGCGTGTTTGACGGGAACATTCGAGACTTCGTTCGCGCCGATATAAATGTTGCGCCTGCAGGAATAGGCGTCAGTCTGAGTTGCAACTTGAAGGCGATACATCGATACAAAGTTTATTAATAAATAGTCCAAAATGAGTGCGGCGAAGAAAAGTAAAACTTATCATTTTAATAACGATTGGGAGGAAGAATTTTTCTTTTGTATGGTAAAGGATAAGTGCATTTGTCTCATTTGCCGTGCGTCAGTTGCAATACCTAAGCGTGGGAACTTAGAGAGGCATCATAAAACGGTTCATAAAAACTATGAAAAGGATTTTCCGTCACAGAGTGAATTAAGAAAACGAAAAGTACGTGATTTGATAACTTGTTTGAAAAAAAGAACAAACCATGTTCACAAGACCAGCCAAACAATCAAAAACTGTAACGATCGCGTCATTTAAAATATCTCATATATTGGCGAAACACAAGAAACCATTTGATTTGGATTGGTTGTGAAGGAAGCATTTATTGAAGCGGGTGAGACTTTATTTGGAGATTTTAAAAATAAAACAGAGATTATGTCTGCTATTAGGAACTTCAGTTATCTCGTCCGACTGTCACAAGGCGTGTTGAAGTCATGAGTCAGGACATGGCAGATAAACTAAAACATGATATCATGGAATGTACATACTTTTCTTTACAGTTCGACGAATCCACCGATATGACAGACACTGCCCAGCTGTGTATTTTTATTCGAATGGTATTCAATGACATGTCGGCTAAGGAAGAGTTTTTGACGTTTTCTTCAATTTTGTAACAAACTACAAGCTACCAATATATAAACTAGTGTGCATTACAACCGATGGAGCACCAACAATGACTGGAAACAAAAACGGTTTTGTGGCATTGTGTCGAGCTAGTGATGATTTCCGTTCATTTTTCTCCTTCCATTGCATTATACATCAACAAGTTTTGTGTTCAAAAGTTCTAATCATGAAGGAGATTATGGGCATTGCAATAAAAATTGTGAATTCTATCCGTGCACGTAGCTTGCAACGACGGCTCTTTAAATTGCAGTTGGAAGATAGTGAGTCATCTGAACACACTGATTTAGTTCTTCACACGGACGTCAGGTGGTTGAATTGCGGAAAATTCCTAGAAAGGTTTCAAGAATTATTGCCCGAAATAACAGCTTTTCTGGACGAAAGAGGTGGTGACACTCAGATGCTGAAAAACGGAAAATGGCTGACTGATTTGGCATTTTTTGACAGACATCACAATGCATTTAAACACCATTAATTTGGAGCTTCAAGGTAAAGGAAAAACTATTATTGAGATGATTAGCGCAATAAACGCATTCAAATGTAAATTGCAACTTATGATAGATCAACTGAAAAGAAAGGATCTGAAAAATTTTCCGTCTTTGAAAGCAAGGATTCCTCAGTTGAATTATAATATTTATGAGGCAGAATTATCAAATATTTTGGGTCAATTCGAAATACGTTTTTATGATTTCAGTAAATTGGCAAATATCGCATCATTTATGAGTTATCCTTTTTCGTGTAAAAACATTGAGGAATTAGCTACTGAAATAGCAAGTCAGTTTAACATGGACTCATGTTCTGTTGAAAATGAGTTAGTGCAGATTATATCAAATATACATCTCAAAGCCACAGCATCTGATACAAAATTCTGGTGTTTTATATCTGAAGATAAATATCCGAATCTAAGGCAAATCGCCCTTCAACTGACGGCAATGTTTGGGTCAACTTACTTGTGCGAGTCTGCATTTTCTGAAATGAAGATAATTAAGTCAAAATATCGCAATCGACTAACTGACGAACATATGTCATCATTCTTGCGATTAGCACTCGGTAATTACGTACCATCTTATGAAAAGTATGCTGAGGACATGCAGTGCCACGCTTCAACATCCAAAGTCACTCTTTAGTTAAGTTTAGACACTAGAACTCGTTTGTTTTGTAAGAACCAATAAACTCGCAATTTTGAATAATTATGAGTTTTTTCATTGACATTTTAGAGCAGACCTACACTTACCTTGACTAAAAAAAATGCATATTGTGCGGAAAACTAATATCTATGCCACGATACACCCTACCTAGACGACAATCCTGCATCACACTTACTTGCAGCCTCTCAGAGTCGATCGATCGTAGTCTAACAATATTCAGGTAGATTGCCAGCAGTTCAAGTTTGAGCACCCTGCTCTAGAAGGTGTAATAAGAACCATTTTATTAACACATCTTGTAAATTCTACATGCTATTGAAATACGAGATTCAACCTCGTGTCAGCACGACAACCCAATAAGTAGATCGGTACCTTATTGAAAAATCAGCGATGTGGCAACAATGTACACCTTGAGAATCGATTCCTAACCATTCAAAACCCGTTTCGTACGTGTGACGTCATGATGCCGAGCCTCTTCTGCTGCTATTATTATTGGTAGATTATAGTAGGTGTGTAACATACGATTTTTACGTAATTTGACAGTGATATTTATAGTTTTTATGATCTGATCTTTGAATCGTCTATATTATATACACTTAACTGACATTTCAGAAATTAAATATGAAATGAGGCCACTGTATTCGGTATTATCGTCAAATTTACCTAAAAATACCTATTTTCGAGGAAAAAAAAAAGCAGTATAATTTGTGAATGATGCAAATATTATCAACGAGTTTTATCATAATTATATTAATGGCTTAAATTATAGATTATTAAAAATAACTTTCTATAATCCCAATATTAAGGACCCACTATTATTGTTTACAGGTAAATAATAACCCAATCGGAATTCAAAAACGCAATATTAACACGTAGGCTGAAAAGTTTTTGGTCTGACACATAGATGTCGCCCTATTCAAAAAATCCATATGATTTTTAGGAACTACCAACCTTCAAACGATACGTGTCAAAATTTCTTGACATTTGGACGATTAGTTTATAAGTTACAGAGGTTTTAGAGGAGCTAGTTTTGATATTTTCAAAACAATGGAAAAAATCGAATTTCGTGTGTTGATTAAATACTGTTTTTTGATAGGAAAAAATACCACTCAAGCAAAGAAATGGCTTGATAAGGGTTATGGGGACTCTGCCCTTGGAAAATCTCTCATTTACTGGTATGCTGAATTTAAACGCGCCGGACAGATACAAATGATGCTGAATGCTCTAGACGCCCAAATGAGGTGGTTACACCGGAAAACATAAAAAAAATCCACAAAATTGTCTAGATGACCGTAAAGTGAAATTGTGTGAGATAGCTGACACCCTAAAGATATCAAAAAAACGTATTAGTCATATTTTGCATGAACATTTGGGCATGAGAAAGCTCTGTTCGCGGGTACCGCGTTTGCTCACAGTATACCAAAACGTGTTGATGATTCCGAGCGCTGTTTGGACCTGTTTAAGCGTATTAAAAAGGATTTTTTCATGCGATATATGACAATGGATGAAACATGGATCTATCACTACACACTGGAATCAAATCGGCAGTCAGCTGAGTGGACAGCAGCCGATGAAAGCCCCCGAAGACACCTAAGACACAACAGTTGGCTGGGAAGATTTTGGCCTCTGTATTTTGGGATGCGCATAGAATAATTTTCATCGACTATGCTGAGAAGGGAAGCATCAATAGCGGATATTATATAAAGTTATTAGTGGGTTTGAAGGTAGAAGTCGCAAAGAAACGGCCCCAGATGAACAAGAAAAAAGTGCTCTTTCATCAAGACAATGCACCGTATCACAAGTCAATGGTTACGATGGCAAAAAATTGCATGAATTGTTTCCTCGTCCTGCGTATTCTCCAGATTTGGCCCTCAAAAAAATGCTTGCGGGAAAGAGATTTGGCTCCAATGAAGAAGTTATCGCCGAAATGGAGGGGCTATTTTGAAGGCAAAGACAAATCCTTCTACAAGGAAGGTATAGAAATGTTAGAAAAAGCGTTGGACTGATTTTATCGCTCTTGAAGGAGACTATATTGACGAATAAAAGTCGAATTTTGCAAAAAAAAGTGTTTTAAGTAGCTAGACCACAAATTTTTCAGCCTACGTGTTATGATGCTAACGGTGACGTAACGATCATCGTTTTTTTGCAGATGACAGTACACTTATTTCTTCGTTCACTTTGAACGCGCGAACATCGGCTACTCATGCAAATATCAGCAGACAGCAGGAAGTCGTTCAACTTCGAACTAGAAAACACTCTACAACAACTGTTAATTCTATACAGGGTGATCATTTTTAGACGCCCGGCCCCGATTTATGGAAAATTGTTGGATATTTATTTTTTTTTTAAATGTAGACAGGTATAGTGCATATCAAGGGATATACTCACGTATTTGACATTTGGAAGTGACAACGACGCTGGACGCCGCGACGCCAAACAACGTTTTCTTTCCAACGACATACCTTTTATAAAACGACGTTGGAAAGCCCTATTTTGTTTTCAATATTTTTTTCTTAAACTGTTTTTCTAATTTGTTTTGCAAATATTATTTTTTGGTCAGCACTGTTACCATGGATCTTATGCCAAGTTTGGCGGTTTTCAAACAATTTTATCGGGTAGGCGGCTATCATACTTTAATCTTACAGTAATTATAATAATATTAATTACTATGCTATTGAGGTTTTGCTTGTAATAAAATATCTTTGAACAATAAAAAACAAAAATACATTATTTTTATTTTATACCCTGGTATTTACTAGTTTTTAAGCGATTTCTGAATAGCCCCATAAGATACATTCAATTGCCTGCTTGCTTGTCTGATTGAATTATATGGATGGTTTTGAAAATACTACATAATTTCGGCTACTTTTTCATCTGTTAAAACAGTTTTTCGTTTAGAAATACTTTTCTGTCCAGAAAATGCATCCACATTGCTCCTTAGGATAATGTTCTCGATACAGTCTAACGGCTTGCCGAGAATTTCTTCTTGCTTCTCTATAAATAAGAATCATATCTACTTTTTCAGCTTGGGAAACCATTTCAACCAGAAGCTATTAACACACTGTTTACTTAGTTTAACTCTATTGAATTGAATAGGTATGCAAACGAGAACTGTCAGATTAAAGTATGACAGCTGCCTACTAGATAGACAGTTTGAACACGGCTAAACGTGGCATACGATCCATGGCAACCGCGCGGACAAAAAATAATATTTTGCTGCATAACTTTTTTGCAAAACAAGTAAGAAAAAAAAACAGTTTAAGGAAATAAATGTTGAAAAAAAAAAATTAGGGCTTTCCAACGTCGTTTTAAAAAAGGTATGTCGATGGAAAAAAAATGTTGCTTGGCTTCGCGGCGCCGAGCGTCGTTCTCACCACCAAATGTCAAATTGGACAGTATATTCCTTGACATGTACTATACCATTCTACATTTAAAAAATATAGACATATATATTCGACGGCATTTGAATAAGTCGGCTCAGGCGTCATTTCATGTTCTGAATTAAATCGAAAAAAACAGAGTTCTCCAAAATGTGTGCGAAGAAAATTTAGCATTTATCGAATTTAGTTTACCAGTTGTCAAATTTGATATTGGTATGTTCAAAATTTACAGAATTGCCCATAAAGGATTGCGTTCAGCATTCAATAAAATACAGTTAACAACAGGTTCAATTTTAAAATTAGCAACACTTCACACTAAATTTAAAAAACCGGTCAAGTGCAAGTTGAACTTGCACAATTAGTGTTCCGTACGTTGATTGTTTTTAAAATAAAAACTTTTGTTAGGGTGGTATAAAATGATCAGTGACTTCACAAAACACACCCCAAATGAGTTTTCAACAAAGTTTGTTTCCAATCTTTACTGAAAACTGGTGACCTTGAAATTTTGTTTTTTTTTTATTTACCAAATAAATTATTAAAGGTAATGCACTCGTGATAATTTTCGTTCAATCTATACCCCGTGGAGAATATTCCAGAATTTTTTCAAAATTTTTTGATCAGTACTTTGCGAGATAAGGTAGGGGACAGCGATTTTTTTTAAAAGTAATACGAAGAAAAGTGTGCGCAAGTATTACATTACATATATATTTTTTACTCGTGTTTTCACAAGCTTTCATTTGACACCACACTCGATGACCTAGAAAAAAAAAATTTTTTTTCACTTCCGATTTCACCCCTCAAAACGAACCCCTTAAGACAAAATTTATGTTACGGTGGTATAAAATGATCAGTGACTTCACAAAACACACCCCAAATGAGTTTTCAACAAAGTTTGTTTCCAATCTTTACTGAAATCTGATGACTTGAAATTTTTGTTTTTTTTAAATACCAGAAAAATTATTAAAGGTAATGCACTCGTGATAATTTTCGTTCAATCTACACCCCGTGCAGAATATTCCGGAATTTTTTCAAAATTTTTTGATAAGTGCTTTTCGAGATAAGGCGCGGGACAGCGATTTTTCGCGATTTTTTAAAAATAATTCAAAGAAAAGTGCGCGCAAGTATTACATTATATATACATTTTTTACTCGTGTTTTCACAATCTTTCATTTGACACCATACTCGATGACCTAGTAAAAAATTTTTTTTTCACTTCCAATTTCACCCCCAAAACTAACCCCTTAAGTCAAAATTTAACTCTCAAATCTACATGGCTCTGATGAGGCCATCAATTCCTATATTATTACCATATTTCAACTTTCTACGTCAAATAGTTTCGGAGAAAACGGTGACAGAGAGACAGACAGACAGACACCGAAGTGATCTTATAAGTGTTCCGTACGGAACACTAAAAACCATCATCTACTAAAAATATACCTACCTAGAAATACTATATACTTGATTATTTATGCTGAAAGAGAAAAGTATGAAACACGTTTAGTAA
This sequence comes from Pachyrhynchus sulphureomaculatus, assembly GCA_019049505.1. NCBI lineage: Eukaryota > Metazoa > Arthropoda > Insecta > Coleoptera > Curculionidae > Pachyrhynchus > Pachyrhynchus sulphureomaculatus. Next base: position 102,505,215 of record CM032451.1, read on the forward strand.
ATAGAAAACTCCTTTTTTCCAGAATCGATAATCTATTCTATTAATCAAAAAATGTATGATGTCGTTTTTTTTAAATCGATTTAATACACGAAAATTGACAAAAGTTTATGTTTACTGCTTACTTAGTAAAGCAAGGGTTAACCACATTTTAAATCACTTTTACAGGCTCGTTAGAAACAATATTTCGTTCCTAAGAAAATCTTTATTGTGGTGTTTTATCCCCACCCCTTCTGGTAACTTACGGTTTTTTTTTTTACGTAGAATTGAATCATTGCATATTTTTAGGACACTCTACATAAAAAAATTAACATGTTCTATTTTATTTTTATTTATTTAACAAGCAAAAATTTTTTTTGAACATTAAATTTTTGCGCAAAACTTAAATTCGCTATCTGAGTCATCAGAGGTATCGATATAATCTTTAGATACTAAGATAACTACAGGGTTTACCTGGACATCCAAAACCTTTTCTCTATTCCACCATTCCAAAATTATTTTTTCTGTATGCTTTACTACTTTTTTCCAGTACTCTTCGGTGATATGGTCTTGTCATTTCAGGTTCATGAGATGTAGGTCCTTCAGTAATATGCTTGTCATAATAGGATTTTGCGCCTGCCCATATTAATTCTATGGCATTAAATTGGCAATGGTAAGGTGTCAAACGCAAAAGCTCATGAGCCTATTCCCTTAAAATTTCATCAACCGCGTATATTTTAGGTTTTCTAAAAGTCTTTGCCATTACGAGTAATTCTGTTTTTAATAAATTTGAAGAAGGGTTTTTATTTTACTCTACTAACCATTGAAATATTTCATTTTTTTTTCTACGCTGATTTTGGTTATTTATTCAAAATTCTAGATTGATATGAAGCATTGTCTAAAACGATTAAAGAGAGTTGATCTAAATTTGGAATAAGCATTTCTTTTAGCCACTTTTCGAATGTTTCATTATTCATGCTGTCGTGGTAATCGACGCTTTTCGATGTAGTTGAAAATATTAAACTGGCCCCAAGTACAAATCCAGCATGCAAAATAATAAACCTCTTTCCAGAACTAAACCCCTTCTTCCTTTTTACTGATTTAGCCAAATTATCTTGCCAAGATTTGGATCCACTTCCATTTGAAAAAACCTATGTTTCATCCAAAAAATCACTTTTCTAAACTGTGAATTTAAATTTTCAACATACTTCCTTAAAAATGTTACTCGTCGACTGGCAATAGTGGGGAGTTCACACAAATATCTTCGGTTGCAGTCTTTTTATATCGAAATCTCAAATGTTTGGTTAATTTTGACAAAGACTTTAGTCCAATTTCTAAAATCTTTCTATCCCGTAAAGTATCTTTTAAAGTCGTAAGAGTTATGTTCATGTTAGATTTATACATGTCGTAAATCAAATTTCTCACATCCATTTTCATGAATTCGCTTAAATCCTTAGTTTTTGGCCTTTTCTTTTTCCTTTTTTCACATTTTTTTAGCGGTTATACCGTTGCGATCTTCATTAACAATCCTTTGTATGGTTCTAATACTTAAATTTAACTTCCGATACTCGTGTCTGAATGGACTTCGGATTCATTACCTTAATGTCTTTAGTAGATTTTCTTTGCTCCTTTTCAAAGCAGCTTATTAAAATAAGCACCATTTTCTTCGTCTGAGGATTTAAAAAGCCCGCAAAACGCTTTTTGGCTTCCATTATTATATGTATAATAAAATTTTTTAACACTAGTGAAAATTAAAAAAAAAATGGCATTGACATTAACATAATAATGCTACATTCATTTTTAACATCCAAAAACATTTAAGGACATTTACAAGAAGAAAAAATTAAATAAATTAGAGGTTTTCTGCCTCGGTTTTACTAAAGTATTCTGTGTATTCCTATTCGTTAAGCTCTGAAAGCTCTCAGATGAGAAAGCAAATATAATGGCAACTACTAAGTTCAATAATATTTAAATATTATGTATATTATATCATAAAATAAAATAATCCAATCATTGTTCCATGGCATATGAAAAATACTATTTTTGCTTTTGTCAGTGCGTTCTTTTAAATATTTTTTGAAAAATTTTAAAAGTAATATTTTTAATGTTTAACGATTCTGAACGAGTTTTTTTCTCAAAATATTTAGATGATTGCTTGCCACTGGAAATTTTAGTTGGCTCTCTGTCTCGGACAGAAAAAGTCTATTAGACTTTTTCAATTTTCCGACGTGGTATTAATTAAATTCATGCTGACTGCAACTTTAACAAGGACGACAACAGGAAAGTTTATCGCAGCTAAGACGATACACCCGACTTATTAGAATGCCGTCGACTAGATCCAACAATTTTCCATAAATCGGGACCGGGCGGCTAAAAATGATCACCCTGTACAAAGCTCAAATTAGGCCAACAATCTGATACTGCTGGTTGGCGACTTGAGACTATTCTACAAGTATTTTCGTGGAAAGCCAGCTTAACTATTCCCAGAGTGGTCCATGTCATTAATACACGTCGCGTTAATATATCAGATCCATGTCAGCTTGTTACTCCTCGTACAATTTTCGATAAGTTTTTTATATGGAGAACCTCATCTTTTTCGATTGATTTGCCCAGGACTGTATTTCCCACGGGGTAAAATTTACAGCGATTCAAAACCCGCGCTTTTGGGATTTCTCTGCGGCACGTGTGCTACGCCCATAAAGAACCCTTAATTTTCATGATATCATTATAAAATTTTTTTAGTTACATAAATTTCAGAATAAAAATAGTTTTAGTCTTTTAACGATAGAACGTACAGGCCAAAGTCTTGCCTTAAGGACCTTCTGAAAGGACTTTTGTACACCACCAAACTCTTCGTCTTACCTACGAAGCAGGGATAAAGAAGGGAACATGCTAAAAACACCGGGCACGTCAAACGAGTTTTTCGAGGTCAAATCCTTGTGAAAGGTACCAGAATCCAAAACTTTGCAAGTATTAATTTTTAATTTTTTTTTGCGCTAGCTTGAGATTTTCTGAACTTTCTATTGGTACTACAGAACGTCCTGCCAGAAGGACCTAAACACTTCTATTCACTCCTAAAGGTGAGTTCTACCAACAGGACGTTGCATCCTTCCGAAAGGACTTTTTTTTTCTTTTATGGGTCTAGCACACTTGCTGCAGGGAAGTCCTTAAAGCGCTACAGAAGCAAAACGTGTGCGGAAAAAAGCGATTCACGTTGTTCTTGAATCGCTGTAAATTGTACTCGGTGGGAAATACAGTCTGGGCAAATTATTCCAAAAGCATGATGTTCTCCATATAAAAGACTGCTTGAAAAACGTTGTACGAGGAGTAACAAGCTGAACTTCATACGGCTGTGAAGTATTAGCGCGACATGTATTTCTAACATGCACCGCTGTGGGAGGAATTAAGCGGGCTACATCCTTCAAACAATTTCCATGAAAATACTTGTAGAATAGGCTCAAGTCGCCAACCGTTCTTCGGTGTTCCAGCGAATCAAGGTCGTCGGTCAGTTCCGGGTTTCTAATCAGAAGAACAGCTCTTCTCTGAATAGAATCGAACAAATGCAATGTATGTTTGGGAGCGGAGCCCCAAACATGGGAGCAGTATATTCCATAGTTGGTCGAATTTGAGCTTTGTAAAGAATTAACAGTTGTTGTGGAGTGTAAAGCTTTCTGGTTCGAAATAATATTCCCAACTTTTGAGAAGCTCTCCTTGCTATGCCTGCAACATGCTCATGCAATCGGGACCGCGGCTAAAAATGATCACCCTGTACAAAGCTCAAATTAGGCCAACAATGGGATACTGCTGGTTGGCGACTCGAGACTATTCTACAAGTATTTTCATGGAATGCCAGCTTAACTACTCTAGAGTGATTCATGTTATTAATACACGTCGCGCTAATATAGCAGATCCGTGTCAGCTTGTTACTCCTCGTACAATTCTCAAGAAGTCTTTTATATGGAGTACCTCATCCCTTCGGATTGATTTGCCCAGGACTGTATTTCTCACGGGGTAAAATTTACAGCGATTAAAAACCAGCGTGAATCGCTTCTTCCGCACACGCATCGCTCCTGTAGGGCTTTATGGATTTCCCTACGGCACGTGTGCTACGCCCATAAAAAAACTTAATTTTCATGACTTCAGTATAAAATTTTTTTAGTTACATAAATTTTAGAATAAAAAATAGTTTTAGTCTTTTAATGATAGAACGTACAGGCCAAAGTCTTGCCTTACGGACCTTCTGGAAGGGCTTTTGTACACCACCAAACTCTTCGTCCTGCCTACGAAGCATGGATAAAGGAGGGAACATGTTAAAAACACCAGAGCTGACGCATGTCAAATGAGTTTTTCGAGGTCAACGTACTTCGGCAAAAAGTAGCAAAATCCAAAATTTTCAAGTGTTAATATTAAAATATTATTATAATATTAAAAACCTCTGTTCACTCCTAAAGGTGAGTCCTACAAGCAGCAGGGACGTTGCGTCCTTCCGGAAGGACGCTGTACACTCTATATAGTCCGGGTCTGATTGAAAAAGAAGTTTGGAATTAACAAGATGACTGAACGATGTAACTTGAGAAGTAAAATATGGGTGATTGCTCTCGGACAGACAGGGTTGTTTACATTACCTAAATTAAATTATCTTTAAGTTACAGTGGTTGATATATCTCAAATTAGTAAATCCTTAAATATATTTTTATGTGACAGATTTGGCATATATTATATTAAGATTATGTTTTTTGTGTAACGAATGTTTGGGGTATGTATTTCATATTTATTATTATATTTTTGAGAGCCGAAGTAGACGGCCAGTTTGTTAGATGTCAATTGCAATTCTTAATAAAAGTGTTTTTACCCAAATTAGTTTTTAGTGCAGCGGTGGGATGACACTGTGCCGAGTGTCTGCTAATTTTAAGTTTTTGTGCCTGAAAAACAAGGGAGTTCCTGTGTGTTGTTTTCCTACCGGGGTGTGATCTATTGTTTATATTGTTTTCGTAAACATTGTGTTAGGCTCACAAGAGTGCATTTAATTAAATTACCTTTTGAAGTGAAGTATTAACTAAGTTGGGAATGTGGAATCTTTGGCACAATGACACTACTCAGTATATATCACCACTACACCAAACACTTTATTTTTGCACTCGACGCGCGTTTCGCTAACCATGTTAGCTTCATCAGGAGCGATGATTGACTAAAGCTAAACTACAAATCTATCCTATTTACACTTAGCCTAACCCTTGAATTACTCAAGCGGAACTAATGACATAGGCAAGGCGATCAGTTCCGGTCAAGTAACCAGTAGAGGGGACTATAAGGAATAGGCCCTCTGTCTTTATTTAAACTACTTTTACATTTTATGATCTCCATACTTTCGTATGCGTTCAACAATTTTTATTAATCTTAGATTATCTAATGTTACAGTATGATCAGCTTCAAGGGCATGTTCGGCAATGCTAGACTTTTCTGCTCTATTGTATCTTAAGTGTGCCAAATGTTCTTTAAATCGTATTTTAATTGACCTTTTAGTTTGCCCAACATACTTTTTGTCACAATCATTACAACTAATTTCATAAATTCCACTTTTCTCACAATTAGGAATCTTATCTTTGGGATTTCCTAAGATATTTCTCAGATTGTCTGATGACTTATAGACTAGGTGAGGCCTACCTTATTAAATACCTTATTGAGTCCCTTGCTATATTTCGGATTTATATGGTATGGAGACATACTTGGAGTTATTTTCTTCGCGTGTAAAAAAGGTGGAATTCTGAATATTAAACCTAAATTTATGTCTATAGTCCCCTCTACTGGTTACTTGACCGGAACTGATCGCCTTCCCTATGTCATTAGTTCCGCTTGAGTAATTCAAGGGTTAGGCTAAGTATAAATAGGATAGATTTGTAGTTTTAGCTTTAGTCAATCATCGCTCCTGATGAAGCTAACATGGTTAGCGAAAACGCGCGTCGAGTGCAAAAATAAAGTGTTTGGTGTAGTGGTAATATATACTGAATAGTGAAGTATTAAGTTTAAAAAAAATAACCGGTCAAATGCAAGTTGAACTTGCACAATTAGTGTTCCGTACGTTGATTGCTTTTTAAAATAAAAAATGTTGTTACGGTGGTATAAAATGATCAGTGACTTCACAAAAACACAACCCCAAATGTGTTTCAACTAAGTTTGTTTTCCAATCTTTACTGAAAATCGAAGACCTTGAAATTTTTCTTTTTTTTATATACCAGATAAATTACTAAAAAGCAATGCACTCGTGATAATTTTCGTTCAATCTACACCCCCTGGAGAATATTCCAGAATTTTTTCAAAATTTTTTGATTAGTACTTTTCGAGATAAGGTGGGGGGGACAGCGATTTTTTTAAAAATAATACAAAGAAAAGTGTGCGCAAGTATTACATTATATGTATATTTTTTTACTCGTGTTTTCGCAAGCTTTCATTTGACACCACACTCCATGACCTACTAAAACAATTTTTTTTTCACTTTCGATTTCACCCTCCAAAACTAACCCCTTAAGTCAAAATTTAACTTTCAAAACTACACGGCTTTGATGAGGCCGTCAATTCCTATATTATTACCAAATTTCAACTTTCTATGACAAATAGTTTTCGGAGAAAATCGGGTGTGACAGATAGACGGACAGACAGACATACAGACACCGAAGTGATCTTATATTTGATTGTTTATTTTATTCGACTGTTGTGTATCCTTTCCAGGAACTGGACTCGATATTTAAGTTTACCTGTTTGTTGATAAAACAAATAGATATAAAATTTATTTATTAGAGGTTTCCAATTTAAAATATTTTGTAATATAACATAATCCTAGAATTATAAAAAAAATTAGAGTCTAATTAACGTACAAATTAGGCATCTTATTTTATAGTTCGAATTATAATCGTTACTAATATAAATGTTATGGGTTACATGAAGTTTTGATACTTGTTTATTGTATTAAAAATTATTATAGTAATATATTATGTTTTATTATCAGAGTTGACACATTTTGAGAGGCAACCGTAGTTAACGTATAAACTTTACGGCGTCATTGTTCGTTTAATATATTTTTTTTAGCAACTAAGCTTTAGAACTAGTGTGTATTAATATGAGACGGTCAAGATCACGTTCGCAAAGTTCAAATGCGAGCTCGCGTGATAGTAGTTTACGACCGCAAGCGTCGTCATCGTCGTCGGAATCGTCGCTGGAAAGCAGTGATTCACGCCTACAATCGACGATACAAGTTGTTGAAGCAACAACGCGATTTAGCGAAAGAAGTTTTACTCCACCTCCACAAGATAGTGTTCAAAGACTTGAACTTCTGGTTGAAAAACTCAAAGAACGCGACGTTTCGGCAAAGTCAGGTCCCGGTAGGAATTTTTCGTTAAACCCGAATGTATACCGGATACAACTGGGGAAAATTAACCAATGGGACGATTAACTCGCAAATGGTATGCCATTCTCAGCTCATACAACGTAAGTTGGCCAGAATGGAAGCAGTTGCTATTAAAATCGTTTCCCGAGCATCAAGATTAATGCATCCTCGCTTAGAAAATTACTCAGTAAACGAAAAAATATCCACCGAAAGGATGGGAAGATGGACTTGATTAATGCATTTTCCTGTATGATAGACGGGATTAGCGAATCCGACGATCCAAGTGGGAGCGAGAGCCGGGCGATACGAAACATCTGATTTTATGCAGAATTTCTCTCATCTTTGAAACAACAAATTGTTCCTAGGGTGTTCGCAAATCCTGGACCTTTTGAGAAATGTGTTTTTTTATATAGGTCTAGCACACGTGCTGCAGGGAAGAAGTCCCTAAAGCGCTTCAGGAGCGACACGTGTGCGGAAAAAAAGCGATTCACGTTGTTCTTGAATCGCTGTAAATTTTACTCGGTGGAAAACACAGTCCTGGGCAAATTATTCCAAAGGGATGATGTTCTCTATATAAAAGACTGCTTGAAAAGCGTTGTACGAGGAGTAACAAGCTGAACCTCATACGGATGTGAAGTATTAGCGCGACGTGTACTTCTAACATGCATCGCTCTGGGAGGAATTAAGCGGGCCACATTCTTCGAACACTTTCCATGAAAATACTTGTAGAATAGGCTCAAGTCGCCAACCGTTCTTCGATGTTCAGCGAATCAAGGCCGCCGGTCAGTTCCGGGTCTCCAATCAGACGAACAGCTCTTCTGTGAATAGAATCCAACAAATACAGTGTATGTTTGGGAGTGGAGCCCCAAACATGGGAGCAGTATTCCATAGTTGGTCGAATTTGAGCTTCGTAAAGAATTAACAGTTGTTGTGGAGTGTAAAGCTTTCTGGTTCAAAATAATATTCCCAACTTTTGAGAAGCTCTCCTTGCTATGCCTGCAACATGTTCATGCCAGGACATATTTGCTCCCAAATTAACGCCCAATAATTGAGTGACGATGTTAGAGGAATGGAGTGCCCCGACATAAACTATGTCGGGTTCAGCAACGTTAACTTTTTTTAGAAAAAACTGCCGTCCGGGTTTTTGTAGTGTTAAATTCCACTTGGTTACTGTCACCCCAAGATAAAATTTCTTCCAGGTCTTTGTTAAGTTGAATGACTTCCTGCTGTCTGCGGATATTTGTCTAAGTAGCCGATGTCCGAGCATTCGAAGTGAATGAAGAGATAAGCGTACTGTCATCTGCAAAGCTGTAGATTGGATTCTCGGTCTTTTCTAGCAGATCGTTAATGTAAATGAGAAAAAGTGTAGGAGACAGTATGTAGCCTTGAGGTACACCGACGTTGATAGTGAAGGTGTTAGGAAGAAATCCGTCGACTGCCACTCGTAAAGAACGCTCTCTGAGGAAACATGAGAGCCACAAACAGAACTTTTCAGACATACCATAAGAGCGTAGCTTAGCCAACAGCCCATCGTGCCAAAACACGGTCGAATGCCTTGGATATGTCAAGAGCAACTGCTCGAGATTCTCCAAAGTGTTCAATTGCGTTGTTCCAAACGTGTGTTACATAAGTTAGTCAACCCTTCTTAAATATACATGAAGTAGTTATGATTGTGACTGATAGAAGAGTTAGAATATTTTCCTTGCTCGAAGACTTAAGCGAGGTCTTATGAATAGTTAAGAGGACAATACCACTTTGGGCCAAGGACAGTGTTGTTCCACCTGAAACATTAGTGTTGGTTACTGTTACATTAAAAGATAGTCTCAATGGAGAGGTCTACGTGTAAGGGGGCTTACGATCGGTTCCCCAACAAGGAATGTTACATCGGCGAATGCATTATACGAAGCGAAAATTGGTACATTTCCATCACAAAAGTTTCCTCCCAAGATATCGGAGTGAGCTCTGAAAGTATTTTAGTCCGATGTGTTCACTGTTTTAAAGATAAATCTTTTACTTGCATAAACTATACATAATTTCTCAATTAAAAGAAATAATCTTGAACCATTTGACCAAAACGATTTGGTTTATAATAAAAAATCTCACGTCTGAACAAGTAAAACGTCTGTTTGCTGTAATAAATTCATTTAAATGTTGTTTTGTGAAATATACGGGGAAACTTGAGTAGAGACAGATATACTCTCAAAATAGCAATTTTTTCATGCAAAAAGTTGAACACCTTGATCAAGAACTGTGTCTGAAAGGAGTACAGCCTGGAAATAGGAAAATAGAGCAGCACCCAAATTAGTTTTTAATATCAATATTTTATATGTATACGAAACATATTTATTAGCGTTGATGTTTTCGAGCAAACTATTTTCTCCATTCTAAAATAATTTTCTTGATAGAGAGAACAATAATTTGTCAACCACTTCTGTAATAAGTATTGCATATCATGTTTGTTTTTGACTGAAGGTTATACCGATATTGCGCAAGCGCAGTATGCGTGTTTTCGGCGAGATAGTTTTTGTTGCGAGTGAAAGCGAAGGTCAGGTTGCAAATGACGACGAGAGTTTCATGAATTACTTGACGATCTCGGCATTGAAATTACCGATTCAGACGCTGAATTTTCGCACACAAATAATCCCTATTTATAAAATAATAAATTTGTTGTTTGTGATTGCATTTTGTTCCTTTTATTTCCAATAAAAAAACAGTGTTTTTTTCGAGAAATATTACACATGAACTGTGACTTTGTTCAAATATCACGGAGCTGAACATGCGTAGAGCCCCAGCTAATCACAAGTAGAAAAGTGAGCAACCCTCGCCTAAATTAAGAGCTTATCTTTCGTCCCTATATTCCTATGTCTATACAGCAAGTTTTTAAAATTGCTCGTAAATAACATGTATACGATAAAAAAATAACTTTGAAGATATGCTCTCGGTCAATTTGTAGACCAAGCAACCATGAATACATCATACGGTATGTTAAATCCAGAGAGTGTACGTGTTCATCCAGTAATGTGGTGGCCTTGACTCGCTGACTATGGGTAATGTTAGGACAACCAGTGTTGCCAGTGCATGCATAATTTCCAAGATTTTTGTGTAATTTTAATTTAATGTCTAAATTTAGATTCTGATAGATGGTCTAGAAAAATTTGGCACATCTCAAAATAATTCTAAGTACATGTCTAGTTGTGTTCATTTTACATGAACTGGTTTTTATGCAGTATCGACGAAAGTTTCTAGTTGTGTTCATTTTTACATGAACTGGTTTTTATGCAGTATCGACGAATTTTCCGTACCCGTAACTCATGATTCAGCAAGAATAAATGATTTGGATTCTCAAATTGTTTTTGTCGGCATCTCCACACCTGAATACAGATTACTTCCTTTTTAGTGTTCTGTACGGAACACTTAGGGCCACTTCGGTGTCTGTCTGTCTGTCGTCGTCCGTCCGTCTATCACACTCGATTTTCTCCGAAACTATTTGGCACATTGTGGAGATAGTTCAAATTTGGAACATAAATAAAACATATTCAATTGATGTTTTCGCTCTGACTGTCCAATCAGGAACCGTGTAGTTTTGGAAGTTAAATTTTTACTTAAGGGGTTTGTTTTGGGCGATGAAATCTTAAAAAAAATAAAAATACTAGGTCATCGAGTAGGGGGTGTCATTCAAATATAAAGCTCATGAAAACACGAGTTCAAAAATATTACAGTCAGTCCAAAAAGTCTCCATATACTACCTGCTTTCTATATTATTTTTCTGTTTATGTTTAATTAATTAACTGACACTATGACAAAAAAAATGTTTAAATTAATAATTGAAACTTAACCAGCTAGGATAAGTATTAAAAACAACTACGGAACATTATATAGTTACATCATTGTTATTAAAACTTGTAAACACATTTAATGTTAAAAAAGTATCTCCATACACTCAAGAACTGCATTGAAAAAAAACACGTTATAATCAGCCGCATTTTATTCATGCTATCTATTGCTGGCCAAAACATAAACTGAAAACAAATGAATATTTTCGGCCATACTTTATAATCTGTCACTTTTTGCTAGTAAATTTGCAGTGGGTTTTCAAAGTAGTATTAAAAATGAGCGAAAGGAAATTATGAACTTTCCATTTCAAGTTCGAAAAAGGACTATATATTGAGATTTGTGGAAAAATGGAAAATCGTACAGAAATATATAAAAAATTGTTGTCTTTTAAAAAGTCGCATGCTACTGTTCAGTACATTGTAAACCAGTATAAATCAACGGATTCCAGTAAAATTCGACCACGCTCGGTCGTCCAAAGAAAATTGACTCCACGCACAATTGGGACCGAATGCCGAAAAGGTGGCCATAAGTCCCTAAAATGAA
>CM032451.1:102517048-102687048 GCA_019049505.1 Pachyrhynchus sulphureomaculatus
GTCAAATTCTACTAACCCATTGGTTCAGCGTGAAACACCCTGTGAAGATTCATGTCTGGAATATCTTTAGAAAAAGGATTTGGGAGACTTTTCAGCTTTATCTACAATTGTAATATTCTCTTCTTTTCTCTATCAGTTGACGCACCTTCAAAATTTTTCTCCGGTGTTCCCTACAGAATCATTAACATTTTAATGGCAATCCTTTACTGTTGAATTATGCAAAAACAGTTTTAAAAGTACTTACCAGTCCTAAACAGGCACCCAAAATAATTGTGGCAACAGCAAAAATTAGGTATGAGGCAATGGTGGGCAGACCATACTCATTAGTAAATTATTGTGAATTTGCTACAATAAAAAAAGATCTGTTAAGCACAATACTTGTCGAAACTCCTACAAGTTTTGGCTAAATCTGGCGTTTCATAGTTTCTTTAATGTTCTCATAATTTTTAACTTACTCTTAATGTTTGCGATAACTTAAAAAATGAAGCAATCACACTCATTGCAGCGAATCTGGGGCTTTCCAACTGGAAATTGATTCTACTGTTTCCCATTTTCTATCTTCAATAAAGAGACTAAACGAATCAGTATCTCGAGAACCTTATACTGTCTAAACTGTCCCTCTAGAACACTAAAAAAAAGTCAATTAATGTAAAAAAGCCAAAGCCCAATACTCCATAAATGAACTCTATTGGAAGAAGCATTTCTTGGCTAAATGAATGCCGATTTAAATTTCATTTTTGGGATTCTAAAGGAAGGTTTCTCAACTTTTAGTTTCTTTAAAATTGGGGTTTTAAATCTGCTGCTAGCTAATTGAATGCATGATACCTTGCCACAGAGATTTTGCAACGCTTATTTTGGGAGGTCACTGTCTTTATCTTTATTTAGATAGATAGATAGATAAATAGATAGATAGATAGATAGATAGATATTTATTCATGCTAAATCACCAAAAAAATGTCTTACACCCGTCAATAAATAATATAGTAAAAAATAATATTATAAAAAATGTAGCCACTATACTAATCAAAGCAATACTACACAAATATTAATACATAAAATACCTATGTCAATGCCATTTACACTCAAGAAAGAAACAAGTCTGGGACAAACTCCCCAAAAACAAAACTCAGAACCTAAAAGTTGTAACAAAGGTACTCGTTTATAGAGTAAAAAGCATTTTCCACCAGAATTTTTTAAATTCTTTTTTCAAATTCTTTGACTGGCGGATCTCTAATATTTTGTGGTAACACATTAAAAAAATTTCATGGCCCAATACCCAGGACCCGTTTGACATCTCTTCAGCCACTCCAATATGTTGGAATTAGATTCCTCTTATGCCTGGTGTCATGGCAATGCACATCACCATGGCATTTGTAGGACTGATCATATTGCTTTAAGAACCGGAGATTCTCAAGAATGTACTGGGAAGGAACCGTTTAAAATTCTGAGCGATACAAATGACTGTCTGCAATCATCCCTGAAAACCAAGTCAATCCAGTATTCTCAGTGCCCTATGCTGCAAGCTGAACACTCGATAGGTCTGTGAAGAGTGTCCCCAGACGAGAATGGAACTGGTCTGCAAGTTGTTTTGCTCTCCATAAAACCTGCCTCCCCTTCGTCCACCAAACAGGTAACCATCTGACCTCTGTGGTCAGAAAATCCCAGCTCGAAGACAACCACCGAGCAAAGTTCCATTTCGAGTTCAAGAAAATGTTATCAAGGCAGTTTACTCCTCTAGTTGCACAGTGATTCGGCAAGAACATGCTAGCGGGACAATATTCGTGACGTAATATCCAGGAACCACTGATAACGACTTGTAAACAACCCCCCCCCCATTTAACGAATTCCAAGAATTAATTTGTTTATCACCTCATAAAGGTATCTTATCAGGGGGTCAAAGTAATTGTGCAAATCATGCAATCAGCATTTTATGCACACTTGTGATAACATATTTTAAAATTGGTAGCAAAGTGAAACGAGTTTTTTGTGATGGAATATTCTGTTGAAGGTAATGTACTCTATTATGACTTATATTTTTGATAAAAAATATGTATACTTTTGGTGTAATATCAATTTGTAAATGTATAGATCAGGGATGTCAAAGATACGGGCCGCATCCGGCCCCGAGACGTATCAATAAGGCCCGCGATCGCAATGCGTCACAGAAAGACAACCGTATATTATATTCTATATAATTAAATAAATAAAATGTTATAATTCAGTACATTTTTTTTATTTGAATCTGGCCCACCTACACATTCTAAATTTAATATATGGCCCTCTGCAAAATTGAGTTTGACACCTCTGGTATAGATAAATCCAGCAAATTTTACATTAATTGTAAACTTTAAAAGTAGCAACTTTTTTTATCCACATATATCCACCTAGATTTTTCTATATGTAATACCTACAACATTCAGGCACAGATTCATATATATTATAGATCCCGAAAAGGCTCGAAAGTTAAATTATTTTATTTTTTTCAGAACGAGTCGTGACTATGACGAAAATGGAGTTTTTTGAAGAATGACAAAACTGAACGAAACAGTGGCAGTTTTTATTATATAAGTGAACAATTCAATATGTCTGATGTTTCTGACGATTCTCTAAAACGACTCAAAATGAAAATATCAAGCCTTTCAGCAAAATTCAATCAAAAGTGGACTTCTTTAAAGTGTAACAAAGAAATGTTTCTAATCAAACATAAAGATTGGTTAGAGGGTTCCGGAATCGAAATAAAGATGTGTGTTAACCAGCCGTGCACTTCAACATCATCAGCGGCTCTTTCCGTAGGGCGACCCAGAAAATCATTTGAAGACTCATCAACGAAAACGAAGAGACGGAGAGTAGAAGATCTTTTGGAATCGCGAAGTGCAAGTGAGCTTATTACAGCAGCTGAGTTAGCTACTCGAAAAGAAGGGCATCGAAGTGTTGCTAAACAGATCCATAACGTCGCGGTCAGTGAAACTAGAGAAAAGAATAAGTGTTCTGAACAAAGTCGGCAGTTAACACCAGACGAAGCTTTAGCTTATTATGTGGACTCGAAATCGACTTCTCACTCATATAAACAAGCAAGAAAATAGTCAATGAAAGCGGAACATCAAGTGTATCCATCGTTTTATAGTTTAGGTAAGTCCAAAGCTTCTTGTTGCCCTTCTGACGAATATATTTCTGTGACTGAATCTCGAGCTGAAATTAAACATCAGGCGATTTTGGATAAAACGGCTGAACGATTAGTTAAAGCTCAGACGGAAGTCATTAGAAGTGTGCCGTCCTATTAAGTTTATTTTTGCCAACGAGACAAAAGAGTTTACGAAAGAAGAAACAAATTTTAGATGAAGTAAGTCAGCTTCTTCCAACATTATGTAACGTTGCTGGATCTCAAATCTCTGTTAAACATGATTTGTTGTTGACAATGACTGATGGCAAAGTGTGCAATGCCTTAACAGACACAAGTTCAACACAAAAGGGTTATATTTGCGGTGCCACCCCGTCTACTATGAACGAGGGGTCAAAGAAATATCCCAGCAACGAAGAACGCCTTGTATTTGGTTTATCTACTTTACATGCATGGATCCGCACGTTTGAATGTTTGCTTCACATCAGCTATCGTTTTTAGAAATAAAAAAGTGGCAAGTCAGGGGAGATAACGACAAAGCTATTGTGAAGCAACGCTCACAAGAGATACAAAAAGTGTTTAAAGATCGTATGGGTCTCATTGTAGATAAACCAAAACCTGGGTATGGTAACACAAACGATGGAAACACAGCACGTAGATTTTTTTCCAAAGCTGAATTGAGCAGCGAAATTACAGGATTAGACGTAAACCTTATTCATAGATTTCATGTAATTTTAAGAACTTTGTCATCGGGATATGACATAAATTATATAGAATTCGAAAAGTTTTGTGTTGATACTAGAAAATTATACCTTGATCTGTATTCGTGGTATTCCATGCCCATTACTGTGCATAAAATTCTTGTACACAGCGCGCAAGTTATAAAGTCTTTTCTTCTTCCCATTGGACAACTCTCCGAAGAAGCCCAGGAGGCAAGAAATAAAGACTGTCGTAGATTCCGTGAACGGCACACACCAGGAAGCGGTCACGTATTGCCACAAATACAGATCTTTTGAGAATGCTTTTAATTACGTCTGATCCTGTTATCAACTCGTATAGAGAAATTACCGCGAAGAAAATTTACTTCTTTGCCATCGAAGGTCCTGCAGTTGATTATCCCACCTTCATTGCCATCCGAAACACCATCAGTAAGTCATCATCACGAATTAAATGAGGAGGATTATTTACTCTCTGAATATTCTACTGAATGGGGAGAGCGGTGATGACGACTCATCTGATGGTGATTAGTAGGTTTAAGTATTTTTTATTGTAATTATTATTCTTATTTTATTGTGTGTTGTAGTTGCTTATAATTCATGCCTTAGTATATAAGTTATTTAATATTAATATTTTTTTACTTATACACCTTGTTATTATAAATAATTGATATATAGATACTGTTATTGTACTAATTTATTTTAAAAGAAATAATATTTTGTAAATTAATAAATGTGGGTACTATCATTATGATTTTTAAATTTTTTCCTAGAAATTTCTTTGTAAACAAACATGATTGTGCTTTTCACACATAATGAGTAGGTAGACGTATGTAGCTAATTAAAGAACAATTAGCGACAATAGTGAACAAATGAGACACATTAGTAAACCACTTCCGTCTTGCAGCTACATATTTCGATTAATACACATACAGTACATATTTTTCAACTTTTTTTTTCTTAAAATAGCTTAAGATACCTGGAATATACATAAAAAATTGAAATAAGTGAAGAAATAATATTGTCCCGCTAGCTTGTACTAGTCAAGACACTGTGAGTTGGTTGGAATACTGTTTGACAGAGATTGTAGCTAGTCAAAATATCCTCAAGCCTAGAATTGTTATTATCATCCGTCTCCTGCCAAAACCACTGGCTTATTTACATCAAACTGATCCAATACTCTATTCATGGAGGCCAAAAAGATGTCAAAAGATCCTGATGGGCATCAATATACAGTTAAAATATTCACATTCAAACCGTTTAAAAAAACATAACAGTATTCAAAACACTTTTCAACGTTAAAATTTGTCCGATGATTTACAGTACTAACATCTAAACCAGTCTTAACAAAAATACATGTCCCACCCCCAGGGGGCCGCACCCCAGCTGAGAAGGCTGCGAGCTTATATCCTTCGATATGAGTGCTCCTTATTTCATCTTCTGTCAGCCAGTGTTCCGTTAGACAAATAATATCGACCTGTCTCTCAGCCATGTTAGCTTCCAGTTCACCAGTTTTATACTTCAGTGACTGAACATTGGCGTGCACAAGTGTTATATTTACCCTTGTTTTTTGTGTGAAGTTGACAGGGTCTGGGAATGCATAATCATCTTCCCTCGGCTCTGTAGATTTAAAAAATGGTTCACTGTAACTCCCTGTACACAGATATTTGGCTCGCTGATCCATAGGGACCGCCAGCTTGAAAGAACTACAATATTTTTCTCGCTTAGTTCTTATTTTCTCACATTTGCAGTCACTATCAAGGTTGCAACTCTTTAGATATTCCAAGACCATCTGTGCGGTTGTTTCAGCCGCGAGTCCTGCAATAAACAAGAAAGCCATTCTTTTTGCAGCCTTGAGCAAGCCATTATCGTTTTGATTGTTGCCCATCAACGGCTTCGGTCGACCACAATCTGGATTTTTGACTCGATCGTCACTGTTTGGTAGCGCATTTTGTAGGTTGCCCTGACTGGGTCTTATCCCTGGGTCTAGTTTTTCTCCTGTTTTTATTTTTTTCAACCATTTACATTTATTATTATCATCCTGTTCTTTCTCCGCTTGTAATGTTTGCCTTTGTTCTCGTTTATTATCATTAGGATGGTCCAGTAGGTTAAGATCTCCATCATCTTCCCCATTGTCCAGTAGTCGGATTGTCTTCGATGTTTGTTGCTCGTCATTTGCATCAACACCTGGACTATTTTCAGAGCATTCATCTCTCTTGCTACATTGTGTAGATATAACAACCCTTGGACTATCAGCTTCAGGCTTATTTCGTCCTGGAACTATCTTCTCCTTGATGAGTTGTTGATTTTTATTTGTGTTTTTCGCGCCATATTTGACAGATTGGAGGTTAGACTTTTTTTCCAAAAAACTAACTTTTTCCCTTAAAAGATTATTATTTTCTTCTAATACCTTCTTGTCTCGCAATTCATCTACCAAGATTTTCAAATAGCTAATTTCGACAACTTTTTCGGGACATACAAAAACGTCAACATCGGCATGCTGCCGACACTTTAAACGAGTTTTTTATCCAGAATGTTCTCTTCTTCTGCCTAATCTCTTATTAAACAAGATAGGTGGAACACCTTTTCCCACGACACACGTAATCGCACTATTAATTTTATTTTTACAGCAGAAATATCTCACTTTATCGGTCCGCACAGAATTCGACACACCATCTGGCGGCGCCATCTTTCTCTATTTGAAGCATGTGCTCGCCGTT
This sequence comes from Pachyrhynchus sulphureomaculatus, assembly GCA_019049505.1. Taxonomy (NCBI): domain Eukaryota; kingdom Metazoa; phylum Arthropoda; class Insecta; order Coleoptera; family Curculionidae; genus Pachyrhynchus; species Pachyrhynchus sulphureomaculatus. Next base: position 102,523,603 of record CM032451.1, read on the forward strand.
TGGAGCTTGAGCAGTAGTAAAGGGAAGAAATTAAATATAAGGATTCAGTTGTATCGTTATTTGAAGCATGCGCCTACCATTTGGAGCATGCGCAGCATTGAAACAAAATAAGAGAAACGTTTATTATGGCTGCTATACACGCTCCGGTTTACCTGACAGGTTTGCCTGTGCAGGTAGACCTGCGCAGGTAAACCGGAGAGTGTATTGTAAAACCCGTACAGGTTTCTTGAACTGTACAGGCGACCGGAGTAAATATGGAAAAACATATTTTTACCTGTGCCAGAGTTGCGCAGAAGAATGCGCAATGGTATTTATCCTTTTTTTATTCAGTGAGGTTTCAAAAGAGCAGGTTTGCATAAAACGTTTATATTTTGGTGGTTTATATTATTTATTATATGAAGAGCTCCCGCGTCTCCGGCATAATTTTAAACCAGAAGTGCACAGTTTCACCATTGCGTGTGTGGGTCCTAACCTGTGCAGGTAAACCTGTTGAGGTATACCTGCACAGGTTGCCTGTGCAGGTATACCGGAGCGTGTATAGCAGCCTTTAAGGATAATAATTGCCCTTATTTGGCAACTTATAAGAGAGGTTATTTGAAGTTCCTTATTCTTATCGCTATTATGATAGGGTCTTATTCTACTTAGGTATTCAAACTACTAAGAAAATACAGTAAAACTGAAATGATAATTTTTTACTGCAAATAACACTGACAACAGCCTGCTGCCAACTGCCTCATGTAGAATGGACTAATGACAGTTTTGGAAGTTCAGGTATCGGTCACGGTGGGGACCCTGTGAGGCTACTTAGTGACGGTTTTTCTTATAATCAGCTATTCCAAGTGAATGAAATCAGTAATGCGAATGGTATAAAATTGGATTTAGTGGTAGAACAGACAATAGAACATCTGTTCAGGTGGTACTGGAGAGTCTGCTGCCCTGCGACCAGCACCATCCGGCCCTTGCGGTTGATGTACTGGTTAATGACTGTCCTAAGAGTTTGCACTGTGATTTCAGTCTCTATGACTTTAAGCATGCAGACTATAATATGTCAAATAATTATATTCACTCAGTGGACTGCGAATATGTCATGGGTGGTATTAAAGATGCAAATACTGCAAAGTCTGTTTTCGATGAAGTTTTGTATGCTGGTGTTTAATCTGTATGTCCCTGTGGTTCATTCAAAGAATCCGAAGTTCCCAAGGTGGTTTTCTAATGAACTTAAAAATCTTATTTTGAAAAAGAAGATATGTGACAAAAAATACAAAAGAACCCGTGAGTGGGAAACTTATCTGAAGTTTTCAGAGATAAAATCCCAATCTAATATTCTAAAGAGCTACTGCTATTTGCAGTATGTTAAAAATATTGAGACAAACATAAGTACACCAAACACTAACAGTAAAAAGGGAGGCAAGTCCATCCCTACCTTAATAAATCTATATGAACAAACAGGGACGGATGGACGGACTATTGTGGAAATTTTTAAGTCTCAACTGTGCCTATGCTTTGGCCAAACCGCTGTATATATTTTTTAAATTGTCCCCGGGAGCGGTGTTTTTCCTGTCCAGTGGAACTGCAAACTATAGCCAATGCCTCTTTTGTCGGCGGTGTCAAAGGTGTTTGAGAGATCAATTTACAACAGACTCTTGCCCTTTCTTTTACAGTGCAATATTCTCTCACCAAACCAATTTGGCTATTTACCAGGAAAATCCACGGAGATGGCTATTTACCAAGCCCTCACAGAAATCATTATGAAACTTGACAAAAATGAGAAAGTAGCTAGCCTGTACTTTGATCTCTCAAAGGCTTTTGATACCATAAATTTCTCACTGCGATTCATTAAGCTTGAGAGATATGGGGTGAGGGGAGTGGCCATGGGGCTTCTGGAGTCATATTTACAAAACCGATCCCAGTCAGTGAATGTTAGGATTAACCTCCGGGACTATTTCTCGGACCCTAACATCATGTGTAGGGGTGCACCACAAGGATCGTTTGCTTTTCTTTTGTATGTGAACGATTTACCGGACTATCTGCTGCGGCAGCAGGATGTGGATGATGATGATAGGGATGGAATGGCTTGTCAATTTGTTGATGACACATCGGTCATTTTATCAAACTCTTCTATCGCTAGCCTGTCAATGATCTGTTCTCGTATAGTGGCAAGAATGGCAGAGTAGTGTGAAAAGAATTACCTTTGTCTTAATGGAAATAAAACGGGCCTTATATTATTTAATAAAAATAAAATACCCACACAATCATTATTTGTGCGACATGAACTAAAGTCAATGCCCAATATAGAAACAATAAAAATTTTTGGGAGTTAATATTGACTCAAGTATTTGTTGGGAAATACATGCAGTAAAACTTCGGTCTAAGCTCAATAGTGCGTGTGCTCTTATTAGAAGACTTAGATCATCATATATATATCATCCAATAGCATGCACCTTTTCTATTTTGCTTATGTTCCATCCCCAATTAAACTATGGGATTTCTTTCGGGTGATCTTCAAGATTTGCTAGGGATATCTCTAGGGCACAAAAGAGAATTGTGAGATGCATGCGTCATTTACATCCTCTAACCTCGAGTCGACCATACTTTAATGAAATGGGGTTACTTACGGTCCCAGGTCTCTACTTCATGGCTTTGGTCACCTTTGTTAAGAAGAATCCGTCATTTTGTTGACAAATAGGAATGAATATGCTCCAGATATGGCAATCACGACTAGAGGTAGAAAAGAATTACGAGTGCCCTACCATGCTACTTCTTTCTTTGAAAACAGGAACATTGAGGGGATTGAGAGATTCAAAGGGAAGCAAAAAGGTTTGCTCTCTCAAAATGTTTCTATTCTTTTAATTTTAATCAATAATTTTAGTTTTTTTTTTTTTATGGGTCTAGCACACGTGCTACAGGGAAGTCCCTAAAGCGCTACAGAAGCGACACGTGTGCGGAGAAAGCGATTCACGTTGTTCTTGAATCGCTGTAGATTGTACTCGATGGGAAACACAGTCCTGGGCAAACTATTCCAAAGGTATGATGTTCTCCATATAAAAGACTGCTTGAAAAGCGTACGAGGAGTAACAAGCTGAACCTCATACGGATGTGAAGTATTAGCGCGACGTGTGCTTCTAACATGCACCGCTCTGGGAGGAATTAAGCGGGACACATCCTTCGAACACTTTCCATGAAGTACTTGTAGAATAGGCTCAAGTCGCCAACCGTTCTTCGATGTTCCAGCGAATCAAGGCCGTCGGTCAGTTCCGGGTGTCCAATCAGACGAACAGCTCTTCTCTGGATAGAATCCGACAAATGCAGTGTATGTTTGGGAGCGGAGCTCCAAACATGGGAGCAGTATTCCATAGTTGGTCGAATTTGAGCTTTGTAAAGAATTAACAGTTGTTGTGGAGTGTAAAGCTTTCTGGTTCGAAACAATATTCCCAACTTTTGAGAAGCTCTCCTTGCTATGCCTGCAACATGTTCATGCCAGGACATATTTGCTCCCAAGTTAACGCCTAACAGATTGAGTGACGATGTTAGAGGGATGGAGTGCCCCGACATAACTATGTCGGGTTCTGCAACGTTAACTTTTTTAGAAAAAACTGCCGCCTGGGTTTTTGTGGCGTAAAAATTTCACTTGGTTATTGTCACCCCAAGATAGAATTTCTTCCAGGTCTTTGTTAAGTTGAATGACTTCCTGCTGTCTGCAGATATTCGTCTGAATAGTCGATGTCCGAGCTTTCAAAGTGAATGAAGAGATAAGTGGACTGTCATCTGCAAAGCTGTAGATTGGATTCTCGGTCTTTTCCAGCAGATCGTTAATATAAATGAGGAAGAGAGTAGGAGACAGTATGGAACCTTGGGGCACACCGGCGTTGATAGTGAAGGTGTCAGAAAGAAATCCGTCGACTGCCACTCGTAAAGAACGCTCTCTGAGGAAACATGAGAGCCACAAACAGATCTTTTCAGACATACCATAAGAACGTAGCTTAGCCAACAGCCCATCGTGCCAAACACGGTCAAATGCCTTGGATATGTCAAGAGCAACCGCTCGAGATTCTCCAAAGTGTTCAATTGCGTTGTTCCAAACATGTGTTACATAAGTGAGAAGATCTCCTGTTGATCTATTTTTACGAAAGCCATATTGGTGATCACTAATAATGTTGAATCCTTCAAGATATTTTAGAAGATGCTGATTGATAGCCTTTTCCATGACTTTCGATATTATTGAGAGTAGTGCGATTGGTCGGTAGTTATTTGGCAAGGTCTTCTTGCCTTTTTTAGGTATCGGCTGAACTGTGGCACATTTCCAGCAGGAAGGAAATATTCCCTTTCTGTAGGATAGGTTGAAAATTCTTCAGAAAACTGGTGTTAGTTCCCTCGCACAGTTCTTGAGAACTATGGCAGGTATTCCGTCAGCGCCAGAAGCCTTTTTGGTGTCTAGCTTCATCAAAATACGTTTTATGGTACGCTGTCTAAAGACAATATCGGGCATCCTTAACTGCACTATGGGAATAGTAAGTGGTGTTTTTCCTTAGAAATTAACAGTAGAATGTGAAGCAAGAGTTCAGCCAACAATTTCGCTTTCTGAACAGGTGTCGTTGCAATAGAATTATCCGGCCGTGTGAGCGGTGGTATGGTGGATTTGGTGAAATTTTGACTAACTGCCTTAGCGACTGACCAAAAGGACCTGGAATTGCCGGGACAAGCGAGAAGTTTGTTTCTAATCTGTTGATTGTGTACCTCCTTAGTTTCGTCGATCAATTTCTTTGCATCTGTTCCTGGCACGAACAAAGATGTTACGATTTATGGTGTTAGGATCTTCACGCCACTGTCGGTATGCAAGATGTTTAGAAGCAACAGCCTCTTTGCATTTTAGGTCAAACCAAGGCTTGCCGTTGGAAGGGCATTTCTTCGAAAAAGGGATGTAAGCCTCCATACCGGCCAAAATAACATCGGAAACCTCCCTGGCGCAGTCAGATGGGTCGTCGGATCGAAAACAAACGTCCAACCAAGAGAAAGTTCGAAAATATTCCATGAGATCTTCCCATTTAGCAGATTTGTAGTGCCAAATCTTGCGCGGTTTGGGCGCCTCTCTGTCACTGATTGGTAGAATACTCGATGTCGAAAATAGTTTATGGTCGGAAGAACCTAACGGCGGATTTACGCTGACCGTGTAAATCTCCGGATTGCTGGTTAAAAACAGATCAAGAAGACTGGCGAACTCTCCGTCTCGATCAGGGATCCGTGTTGGTTCATCAATAAGCTGAGTCAAGCCACAAACTGATTGAAAATGATTCGGCTTCACGACCTTGTTCGTCGGTAGTATTTGAATATTTAAGCCAGTTGATGTTGTGGACATTAAAGTCGCCCAGGATGGCAATTTCGGCATTTGGATAGTTAATTTCTAAATGATCGATGGTGTCTGCAAGAGAAGCGAAAAGTGTTCTAAAGTTAGTATCACTTAGTGGTCGATAGAGGATACAGACGAACCTTGTGGTTGGTTGAGTCGTTATTTTTAACCACATAACATCAAAGTTTGGGGGCTCCAGAGCCTCTTCTCGTTGGCAAGAGAGGTCGCTTCTGACATAAAGACAGATTCCAAAGTTACGCCTAAATCGGGAATAGAAATCGTACCCAGGATAAAGATAGTTTACTGTGCTGGTCGATGAACTGACCTTAGTTTCACAGAGAGCGAGTACATGAGGTTTATTTGATTGCAGGTGTTGGTGCACTGAATTTATGTTCGAATTTAAACCTCGTATGTTGCAAAAATCCATTTTGAAATTCTGTTCTCTACATGTCGACGCCCCTTAACCAGCCCCCACCCGGAGATCCGAACGGGGGGGTATTTTACCTCCGGAATTTTTTGTATCCAGGTGCCTCATCATCCTATTTGGTCCCACAGTCCGGGACATCGGCACAGCCATGAAACGTTAAGCAACTTCACGCAGCCTAAGCCGATGCGATGGTATCACACCGGGCGATGCTGGTGGGATCTGGGCATTTACCATCTAGGTTGTTCTTTAAGTCACCTCCTACGACAGGCAGAACATACCGGGGGAGATATTCTATCCCGCCCCCCTCACGGGGAGTTATCAATAGTTGTAAGATTTTGTCCTCTGTACGGTGTCTTATATTTTGTTGGCTATAAGCATATATTCTACTTTTATGTGACGTTGCTTTTTTACGTTATGTAATCTTGATGGCAATAAAGGAATGAATAAATAAATACATAAATAAATTATAGTTTTATTACTCAATCCGGCGACCAGTCAAATGCTCAAAATTATAGACCTATTTCTATTCGAAGTTCTATCCCAAAACTGTTCGAAAAATTGTTTGTGATAAATTAAAACACTTTATAAAAACCTCTTTTAGTTCAGGAACAGCATGATTTACCCACTTCTTCACAAACGATACCGACTTTTTAATATATTTAGCGGCCGCGGAATGTGTCATTTTACGCCCCTTTGGATGGGAACAAAGCGACTGCCTCGAACCGACGCGCAAAAGTGACTTTGGACTTTACGTAATTTCGACGAAAGTTCGGAAACGACAGATACTTTCACTAAAATGCGTCGTAGACAAAGGTTCCCTCTACCGATTTTTTTGTTGAATCGCTAGAATCGCATCTACCAAAAATGAATTGACGTCGACAAACTGTATAAGTGTCAAGTTTATAACAAAGCTTAATCTATTAATTTAAAATTCCCATTATTTTTGCGTTTTTGACCACCTTTTGCTGGATGACACAATTTATACACGCGATCTTTGATGTCACCCTATATGAAATAATCCATAAAGATTAAATCAGGTGAATGAGATGGTAAATTTATAGACCTATTATTGTCAATCCAATAATCTGGTTCAAATTGGTTCGGACACTCTGCCGACCAAGGTGCGCCAGCCATCTTGTCTATTACTCACTCAAAAACCTGGAAAAACACTACTGAAACTATTTTAAAATGATCTAGGCAACCTAACAACCATAACCAACAGGCAGAGATACATAGAAGAATCCGATTAGGCTGCGCTGCATTTGGTAAAATGTGGTAGATATTAAGAATTAAAGATATTCCAAATTCTTTAAAAATAACAGCATTGGCAGTTGTATTTTGCCCGTTCTAACATATGAGATGGAAATGATCACTTTAACGGAAGAAGGTATTAGAAAATTGAGAGTTGCACAATGGTGGATGAACAATGCTGGGAGTGAGCATAAGGGACAAAATCAGAAACATTAACATAGAATCCAAAACAGATGTTACAGATTTCATAGAAAGAACAGCATCCCTCAAATGGGAGTTGATTGGACATGTGGCCAGAGAAAATCTAAACGAAGGGCTTAACAAAACATCTCATTGGAGGCCAAGAACATCCACTGGTAGGCCGTTGCTTGGATAATGTGAAAAAATATGCCTGTAAGTAATGGTATGAGGCAGCACAGGTCAGGGGAAGATGAAGGAACATGAAGGAGACCTATATGTCCAGTAGTAGGTGGAGAAAGGCTGATGATGATAATATAGGAAACCTTAAACTGTGAAGAAAAACAAAAATCTCAGAAAGTAAGGACCAATATAAAAACTTAATATAATTAATAAAATAAAGAAGCCAAAAAGAAATAAAAAGTCAATTACTAATTCCTGTACATTCATTTACCAGGTGTACAAGTATGAAATGCGGAATTCAGACAACAGATGGTGCACCAATGCAGTTTGTGCTATAAAGATTTGACACTGCGCCATTTTGTTGTGTCATCAACAAGTGTGAGACGCGCACGAGTGATAAAATTGAAAAAGTGTGTGCATAATGTTGTGTTGTTGTGTTGTTGTGTTCAATATGTCTAAATTTATACCGAACGAGCAAGCATTCGCGGACAGCATTAATTTATTGTTTTCATTTGAAGAAAACTGCTGTTGAATCATATTGATTACTTCGAGAAGCTTATGGTGAACATGCACCATCGTAAGATATATGTGAACAATGGTTTCGGCCTTTCAAAAGTGGTGACTTCGATGTTGCAGACAAAAAAATAGTGATAAATTGGAAAAGTGTGTGCATAGTGTTGTGTTGTTGTGTTCAATATGTCGAAATTTATACCGAACAAAGAAAATTCGCGGACAGCATTAATTTTTTGTTTTCATTTGAAGAAAACTGCTGTTGAATCATACCGATTACTTCGAGAAGCTTATGGTGAACATACTCCATCGCAAGATACGTGTGAACGATGGTTTCGGCGTTTCAAAAGTGGTGACAGTGCAGACAATGAACTTGGAAAACCTCCAAAAAAATACGAAGATGTGGAATTGCAAGCATTGTTGGAAGAAGATGATTCGCAAACACAAAAACAACTCGCCGAGCAATTGGGCTTTAGTCAACACACTGTTTCCAATTGGCTATGAGAGATGAGAAAGATTCAGAAGCCGGTGGTGGGTACCACATGAGTTGAACGACAGGCAAATGGACAAGCGCAAAAACACGTGTGACATTTTGCTCGCTCGGTACAAAAGGAAGTCGTTTTTTGCATCGTAATTATAGGGGATAAAAAGTGGATTTATTTTGAGAATGCCAAGAATCGCTTTGACAGAAAGACAATGCTCTGTACTGGTGGGACCAAAGGGGCGTGGTCTATTAAGAGCTGTTAAAACCTGAGGAAAAGGTTAATACTAAAAGTTACCAACAACATTTGACCAATTTGAACCGTTCGCTGCTTGAAAAAAGGCCAGAATACCGAAAGAGGCAACACAAAGTAATTTTTCTTCATGACAATGCTCCATCACCTACGGCAAAACCAGTTCGCGACAAGTTGGAAGCACTCAGCTGGAGTTCTACCCCATGCGGCTTACTCACCAGACTTTAGAAAAAAAAATCCGCATTTCATACTTGTACACCTGGTACATCATGCCTTCAGAATGAAAAAATTAATGAGATATCGATTTCAAATTTGGTACACATATTATACTTAACATAGAAATGAAACGTATAACCTTTAAGCAATGTTTTTTTTCAGGGGAACAGGGTGAAAGTGGTGGGGTTAATGAATTTTTTGCAGTTTTAATAAAATAAGAATTTTTTTGGTTTTTGGTTGGGATTATGAATAAACTTTAGGTAAAGTTATTTATATTCAATTAAATAAGGGAGGTTAAATGAATTGGAGATGGAGTTACGAGGATGGATAAAATATCACAAGCGCATTGCATCAGATGCAGACCGCTTTCAAGAAATTCTAATTAATAATTAGCATTGTATTTTTAGTTTTTTTGAGGTTAACTGGATATTTTTTGATGATAACCTATTTCTGGTAAAATTGCGGTGCATGGACTTTTCTGAAAGAGTTTTTTTTCTTTTGGAATAAACCTAAAATGGTCTAATATTGAAAAACACAAGAAAAAATCAGGGGGGGAGGACATTTTTGCACTTTTTTTTCGATAATAACCTACCCTTTCCAAAAAATTGTTAAATTTTTTCAGTTATAACCTAACCTGATAACAAAATTGTTTGATTTTTTTAATAATAACCTAACATTGCCAAAAAATTGTTTGATTTCTTACGAACAACTGAACCTTACTGAAAAATTATTTGATTAAAAAACGACCTCCCTCCAATTTTTTCTCATAAGTCTTTCAAAATTAGGCCATTTTAGGCCTATTCCAAAAAAAAAAAACCTCTTTTTTTCTGAAAAGCCTGCGTGCTGAAATTTTACTTGATTTCTTGATCTTGACAAAAATTTTTACCATTAGGCAGCTGGATGAACATCTCAAAAAAAAAATGTTAAATTAAAATTATCGTTCAAGGTTTAAGACATTACAATTTTATCATGGATTAGCTGAAGAAACTAACACCTGAACATAAAAAAATTAAAAACAATAAAATGAGATAATCTAAAAATTATCGTTCATAGTTCAAGACTTAAGACATTACAATTTTATCACGGATTAGCTGAAGAAACTAACACTTCAACATAAAAAAATTAAAAACAATAAAATGAGATAATCTAAAAATTATCGTTCATAGTTCAAGACTTAAGACATTACAATTTTATCACGGATTAGCTGAAGAAACTAACACTTCAACATAAAAAAATTAAAAACAATAAAATGAGATAATCTAAAAATTCCTAACATGACTGGAGGTATGGCATAAATAAATAAAACTATAAATATAAATAACCGGTCAAGTGCAAGTTGAACTTGCACAATTAGTGTTCCATATGTTGATTGCTTTTAAAATAAAAAATGTTGTTATGGTAGTATAAAATGATCAGTGACTTCACAAAACACACCCCAAATGAGTTTTTCAACAAGGTTTGTTCCCAATCTTTACTGAAAATTGATGACATTGAAATTTTTGTTTTTTTTTATATACCAGATAAATTATTTAAGGTAATGCACTCATGATAATTTTCGTTCAATCTACACCCCCTGGAGAATATTCTAGAATTTTTCAAAATTTTTTGATCAGTACTTTTCGAGACAAGGACAGCGATTTTCCGCGATTTTTTTTAAAATAATACAAAGAAAAGTGCGCGCAAGTATTACATTATATATATATATATATATATATATATATATATATATATATATATATATATATATATATATTTTTTACTCGTGTTTTCACAAGCTTTCATTTGACACCACACTCGAAGACCTACTAAAAAAAATTTTTTTTTCACTTCTGATTTCACCCCCCAAAACTAACCCCTTAAAGTCAAAATTTGACTCTTAAAACTACACGGCTTTCATGAGGCCATCAATTCCTATATTATTACCAAATTTCAACTTTCTATGACAAATAGTTTCAGAGAAAATTTGGGTGTGACAGACTGACGGATAGACAGACAGACAGACACCGAAGTGATCTTATAAGTGTTCTGTACAGAACACTAAAAAAATATTTAAATTTTATGAACTGAACAAGCTCAAAATCTCTGATTATTTTGCACAGTTTTTTTATTCTTCCTTATCATTCCAATTAGATATAATTTAAACAGTATTTAAAACAAACCTTATTGTAGTGTAATGACTCGTTAAAACACCAAAAATAAAATTTAAAATGGTTTTTATTTAGCCAAGAAATACCAGTTTAAAATTAGTAAATTTTTCATCACTGCAGATCACCGATTGCTTTTTATCTATAACTTACTGGAATATAGTTGGTAAAGCAGTCACCATGAATCTTCCACTGAGCCCTGGAGAAGTAGTAACATCTACAGCACCAACTTTTATTCCCAAAGCAGGACCTGACCGTGCAAATTCTTTCCATCGGGGCTCTAAGGCTTTGCATGCGGGGCACCAAGGTGCATAACTAAAAAAAAAATTATGAAGTGTCAAAGTAGTAAGATGCAATTTAGGGTGTGGCTATATAGCAAACAGCTTTTTAGTATTTTCTGTTTCATTTTTGTATTTGAACAGTGAGGTTATCTTTAAGATTAAGTCAAAAAATTTTAAACAAGCTAAAGTTTATTTGCTAGATTAAGTATTTTTCTTATTAATACCATAAAAATACATATCGGTGTATAAACAAATTACAAAAACAAGTCTAAAAATAAATTGTGTGGGAATGACTTCATTGTCAACAACCTGGCAGAAATTATAAAAACTACCAAGAACTTACAATTCTACCATCCATTCTCCTTTAAGGATCTGTCTCCAATTGTCTTCATCTAATTCAACAACTTTTTGTCCATTTACACTAAAAAAGGCACCAAAAACTACAAAAACGGCTAGAAAGGTCACTTGGCACGCCATTATCATTTGACAAGTTTTACCGGCGTTGTCGTGGAAACGCAATTAAGAGTAATAATTTAATTAAATAATTACAATTTAACTAAAGATCTCATCTATTAACACATAACTAATGAACAATAATTATCTTTTTAATGGCAATTTAAAGCTGAAAGAAACATCGGCTTTTTAGTAAAAATCTGGGAACACGACAGGTCAAGAAACTCAAAAACATTTGTTGACGTCGAACTTGACAGTGCGATATCGATACCAACCAGAGGCGTTTTTTCAAAATCAATTGGCGCATGACCGAAATGTATGCAAAATTACAGATTATTATACTCCCCTGATAGCCATGCTGAATCCAACTTTTATAAACTCTAGGGTCGGAATTCGTAGTCGATTTGAAGAAAAAAGTTGAAGAGGGCAAGGTTGTAGTGAAGTTGGCAGTAAATTCCTACGTAATTTGAGTACAATTTGACTACAAAAAACTGTACAAATTATTGGAGTGAACTTGTACAAAGTAGTAGTACAAGTTTGCCTACAACTTGTATTCAGTTACCGGCCGTAGATTTCGATCAACTTGTATCCAAATGTTGCTCACCAAAAACTTACCGTAAACTTGGCGTCAAATTGACTCCAAACTACAGATGACCAAGTTTTTGTAGTGCAACACTGGCTATCAGGGTACTTTACAAACTTACCCACACCAAAAAAAAAAAAAAAAAAAAAAAAAAATAAAAAAAAAAAAAAAAATAATAAAAAAAAAAAATAAAAAAAAAAAAAATTTTTTAAACATGAACATAGAGGATGGACTGAGCATTAACCTCACAAAATTGACCACTCTCTAGAAAGAGAGAGAGACTGTGCGGCCAATACCTGTATCTTTTCTCTAGGCCTGTAATAAACAAGGCGCAGTACCCCGACATGGAATTCAAGGCTAGAAAAAAGCCGCCACCCGATTTTAATTCAAATTAGATTAGATTAGAAATATTATTTTCAAGAGTGCTGTAGCTTAAAGACATTCTAGAAAGAGACAGTTACTGGCCGCTCATTCGCTTTATCTCTCTCACACTTTTGCGTCCATATTTACTTCACAGCCAGATATGGAACACTCAGTTCATCCTCTATGTTTATGATTTGAAAACATCTGCTGTCAAAATAATCTTGCAATTCCGTGTTAGACGACTTAAGCCAATTTTGGAATTCATTTTCAAATTTACTTTGATTCAAAAATTAAGTGTGTGAAATGCTTCTTTTTTTTTTTATTTTAAACGTAAATAAAATAGAATATTTTTAATTATTGGTAGAATTAAAATATCTTTCTGTTTCTGTTCTTTTTTTAGCGTTGTTTTTTTTTCGTTATTTATCATATTTTATGGTGTGAAGTTAATGTTTGATGTCACAACTTAAAACTATTTTCATGGATTATCGACAACTAATTTTTTGTATATAAATTTGCCTGTTCTAAATGTAGTGACATCTATTAATCGATGGTTAAGGTAATTTTTAAGATAACAAGAAATTTCCTAAATTCCTGTCCTGAATTTTAAAAATGTAAAATCATTGAATTAAAGAGGGCCAGTTTATGGGAAAGAGCACTATATGTCGATCACAGTAATATTACTCTTTGGCTAAAATACACCAAATTGGAAATTTAAAATTGTTAAATCATTTACGCAAAAAAATTATGGGACGGCAGAGTTACAATTCTTTAGAGTCAACAAATTTTGGTACAAGTATCCTTACATGAAAAAATCTTAGAGAATGTACCAGGAGCTCGCGCAGTCCGAACGGTGGATGGAACGGCAACCAGATGAACAGGCTTGGTGGGACCATTGGAGAAGTAGGTAATGAAACCTACTATGAATCTGGTGGTCGGCGGTTCGATTCCGCCTGTCTGCTTGGGTGTTTGTGTTTCGTCCTTAATAAGTGCATATGTATGGACTGGGATAGCCGCATGACTTCGAGTCAGACAGTTGCTACCAGTCAAAAGAAATAGTGCTGGCAAAATGGACTTAATTGATCCGAGCCAATAAACAAAACAAAAAAAAAGATGAACAGGCATTGCAAACATACATAAATTTTGAAGTTCAGTACAAAGAAATTGACCGAGCAAGACAAATTTATGAAAGATTTGTTATTATTCTGAGGCTAAATACTGGATTAAATATAGTTTTTTCGAAAAAAAATCATGGTTTTCTTCACTTAACAAAGCTAATTTATGAATGTGCTGTTCAATCAAAACCTGAAGGTGTATGATAGAGCTACAGTTATTTATAAATATTGGCTAGACCACCTTCCTAAAGATCAAATTAAAAAACTTATTAAAGCATAGACCTCTACAAGAAAAAATATGGATAGAAAATAGAATTGGGTAGGTTAGTGTTGAAAAAAAGTTTAACTAACACGAAGGCTGAAAAGTTTTTGATCTGACACCTAGATGTCGCCATTTTTCAAAAATCCATATGATTTTTAGGAAGCACCAACCTTCAAACGACACGTGTCAAAATTTCATGACATTTCGACGATTAGTTTACAAGTTACAGTGGTTTTAGTGACGCTACTTTTGATATGGAAAAAAATAGAATTTCGTGTGACTAAAATAAATAAAAAAAAAACCGGTGAAGTGCAAGTTGGATTTGCGCAAATAGTGTTCCGTACTGTCTTTAAAATAAAAATATTTGTTACCGAGGTATAAAATGATCAGTGACTTCACAAAACACACCCCAAATGACTTTTCAACAAAGTTTGTTTCCGATCTTTGTTGAAAAGTAATGACCTTGAATTTTTTTTTAACACAGATAAATTATCAAAAATAATGCACTCGTGACAATTTTCGTTTAATCTATACCCCGTGGAGAATATTCGAGAATTTTTTGAAATTTTTCGAGTTAGGGTGGGTAGAAAGGGCTTTTTGGACATTTTTAAAAAATAATACAGAGAAAAGTGTGAGCAAGTATTACATCATAGATATTTTTGAACTCGTGTTTTTACAAGCTTTCACTTGACAACTCACTCGATGACGATTTCAACTTTCTACATTAAACAGTTTTTCGGAGAGAAAATTGGTTGTGATAAACGGACAGACAGACACCGAAGTGATCCCATAAGTGTACCGTACGGAACACTAAAAAACATATTTAGTGGCGTATTTTAATTAATAAAATAATTAATCTACAGTGGTATTAGGCACTTTATAAGTGTATTTTGATTTAATTTACATTTAAATATGTTTAAACAAAAAATTTTATATACGAGGTATATCCACAAAGTAAGTTCCGTTTCTATTTCTATCCGCGGCAGCGCTGCGATCGCAGTTCCGAGCATGCGTGGCAGTTATTCTGACTCAAGCAGAAGAAATGTACGCCATTTTCAGATCGCTGCTGCCGACGTGTTCTTTGTAGTGCTTTGTGTCAGCCTTAATTGAAAATGCCGCCGCTTGTGAAATCAGATCTGTGATTCGTTTTCTAAATGCAAAGAAAGTTAAACCAAGTGAAATTTATCGGCAAATCTGCGAGGTTTACGGACAAACTGCTATGAGTGATTCAATGGTTAGAAGATGGGTCAGACAGTTCAATGAAAGGACGTGATCAAGTGCACGATGAAGAACGATGTGGACGCCCGTCTTTGGTTACTGATGAACTGGTTCACGCAATTGAACAGAAGCTTAAGCAAAACCGTAAGTTTACAATTAGTGCTCTTGCTATGGAATTTCCGTAAATCTCACGATCACTAATTCATGAAATTGTTAATGAAAAACTGAAATTTCGAAAACTTTGCTCACTTTGGGTACCCAAAATTCTTACTGAACAACACAAAAAACAACGGATGGGCAGTGCACTTCAGTTTTTGACACGAAGAAATTGCGCCGCGCAATACAGAACAAGCGCCGAGGATTACTGTCGAAAAGTGTTGTTTTTTTCCACGATAATGCCCGACCTCACACTGCGAACGTGACAAAAGAACTCCTACAGGAATTTGACTGGGGACGTGTTTGATCATCCTCCGTACAGCCCGGACCTCGCTCCTAGCGATTTTCATCTCTTCTTACACCTAAAATCGTCCCTTGGTGGTCGATACTTCAACGATGATGACAAGCTGAAAGAACATGTTACCACATGGTTGAAAACACAGGCGGCAACCTTCTATGAAGAAGGCATACAAAAACTTGTGCCACGCTATGACAAGTGTCTACAAAATTTCGGAAGCTCTGTAGAAAATTAGTTTAACAGTTGTAGATTTTTGTACAATAAATATTTTTTCTGCATCTGTACACTTTTTTTTATATGACCAAACGGAACTTACTTTGTGGATATACCTCGTATTTGACTAGCCATGCCCGTGGCTCCACTCGCGTGTACTTGATTCACTACTATCGTCACTGCTTATTCCTTATATTACCTAAAGTAATAAAATATCTGCCATTATTTCCCCTTATCTCTCATTATTTTTCCTTATCTCCCATTATCTCTACATAATTTCCATTATCTAGGCTTATCTCTGCTCATCTCCCATTATTTCTCCTTATCTCCCATTATCTCAGTTTATCTCCCATTATCTAGACTAATCTTGACTTATCTCGCAATATTTCTCCTTATCTCCCATTATCTAGGCTTATATCGAATTATATAGAACAAATGTATAAATTTATAAAAACATGTAAATCGGAATAAGTGGTTCTCAAGTGATAAGCGCACTGACGGGCAGACAGACAGACAAAGAGACGTTGTATTTTATATATATTATAGATATAGATTATTATTATTATATAACCTGGTTGAAGAATATATGTATGAATTTAAAAAAAAGACATGTAAATCGGATAAGTGGTTCTCGCGTGATAAACGCACTAATGGACAGACAGACAGACATATAGATAGATTATAGATATTTCTCTGCTACATAATATTGTTCCATATTTAATGGTTTAGGCTGTGTATTGCAAGGGAACGCGCTAGCGGCAAACTTTTTTTTTTTCCGACTTCATTCACTATTATCGTCGCTGCTCATTCCTTATGCTACCTATCGTAATAAAATATAGCCTATAACCTGGCCAGAGAACATATGTATGTTTTAAAAAAACAAAGTACGTAAATCGGATAAGTGGTTTTTCCAGTGATAACCGCACTAACGGACAGACAGGCAGAGAGACGTTGCATTTTATATATATTATAGATTCAAAGATATTGAAAAATGTAATATATTTTAAGGGGTATTCTAGTTTAGAGAATATTTTTTTAGCCTTTTTAGAGGTGGTATATAAAAAAACATGTGTTCAGTTTTGCTATAACTTTTATTAAGCATATTAATTGAGAGAAAACAAAATAGTTTAGTTCCCTGGACGTCAGGGGATGCAGCGTAATGAGATGGCAGATGTCAGAATCCAATCTTATTCTCCATTCCACGGAACCACATCAGCTACAGGTATAATAGCAGACAGGAATGCCCTCAATAGAGCTATTGCATTGGTAAACAAATGAGTTGTCTAACTCCACAAGGTGCCACGTGCTCTCCATCTTGACGAGAATTTGCCTGAAAAAGATATAAATACAATAAATATCTATTAATATATCCCCTCCGTGAAAATTTTTTTCCAGTTTATGTCAAGTCGCAAGGTAAAATAAAATTACTTGCATTAAATATAAATCTTGGAGTTTAAAATAATTAATCAATTATTATTTTAACTTAATATATTATCAATTATCACAAGTTTTTAATACAGAAATTATTGAAAAAATGTACGTTACAATAGTGTAAAAACTAAAACAAGGATGGTAAGCAAAACTGAGGCAACGTTTTAAGGTAACTACAAATAAAATTTACCGAAAACAAACATACTTGATTAATTATAATAACTTGTATTGTCTAACAAAAAGAGTTTTCCTTTTATACGACATACATATGAATATTATGGGTATATACATAAATCATATGTAACATAGCAAATCAATATACAAAGATAAAATCACATGTAAGTCGTACTTATTTTTACTTGCTTTGGAGATTTTCTCAGGAGTCCATATAAGTTAGTGTACGCTGCATTAAATAAACCATAGACACTAAAAAAGAAAAATAAACTCAAGGATATTTCTGTGACTTAGCAAGGATGGAATTTCAATTTTTTTTTAAAAGAGCGGGGCATGTTCAATGCCTATGGCAGGGTAGTTCCAATCCTAACTCCTAAACGTCAAAAATTTTAAAAATTTCCTTTGGGCATTCTCCAGCAGTGTAATGTATTAGCGAGAGACAGGGTTCCATATTATTTCGCTATATTCAAGTTTTACTCTTATACAGTGTGTCCCAAAAAATTTTATACAAATGGGGAAAAAGTTTATCTTACATATTACAAAAAAATTTATTCTTGATAAAAAGTTCTGCATCACGTGGAAATCCATAATCAAGCATCAAAAGTTTAAAATACTTGATGGTATACAGGAAAATAAAGAATAATGATTTAAATTTAGAGCAAAATATTAATTGAAAATTTTAATAGGAACAAAAAAATTATGCTCACCTTTAGATTTGTGGCCTTTACTAGTTAAAAATTTAAAAAAGCTTCAGTAAACACATCAGTAATTGTCGGATTATTTATTGAATAAAGGAAAACGGAATTACAGTAGAACCCCGATTAACCGAGTCGCGATTATCCGAGCTCCGGATTAACCCAGCCAATCTAAGAACCTGATTATCCGAGGTACGCGCGTCTATGCTGCGTATTAACCGAGCTTCTAAAATATGTATGTACATATTTCCATTTAAAATCGTCGGGGCCTTCGGGGAATCCCCCTGGCCCGTGTCAGGGGTTCCTATTTATATTTTTGGACTCTTTCAGCATGTAAATTTGCGTTAATGCAGTGCGTTATAGCGTTTACTACGGAGAAGTACGAGTATACTCACATAATTTATTTAGTTGGAGTTCTGGTAGTTAAGTGTAATTAATACGAACTGCTTTGTTTGAATTTTTGTTTGTCGTATTATAATGGAGCAAAACAAGCGTAAAAGAATTGTCGTTCCTATTGAAGAAAAATTAAAAGCCATCAGAGGAATTGAAGCAGGAAAGGCAATTAAAGTTGTTGCACGAGATTATGGAGTAGGTGAGGTAACAGTTGGAGATTGGAAAAGAAGCCGCACAAAAATAGAAGAGTGGTGTATAAATCAAGCCTTCTCGTCCTCAGGAAGAAAATCAATGAAAACCGGCGACTATGAAAAGGTTAACGAAGCTTTATTCATGTAGTTTAACCAACAGAGATCAAAAGGTGTGCCTCTGTCAGGTCCAATTTTACAACAGAGAGCAATAATGATTAGTAGGCAATTCCCAGAGATAGATCAGTTTACCCCCAGTTCTGGATGGCTTGACCGCTGGAAAAAACGGTACGGTGTACGACAACAGACTGTATGTGGTGAAAAACTTTCTGCTGATGTGTCATCAATTGAGAAGTTTAAGCAGAACTTTAAAAAACAAATCGAAGATGTGGATACACATGTGATCAAATTTACAACTGTGACGAAACTGGTCTGATTTATAGAATGCTTCCATCAAAAACATTGGCATCTCGACAGGAAAAATCAGCTCCTGGGCACAAATGAAGTAAGGAAAGATTAACTATAATGGTATGTTCCAATGCATCTGGCAAGCACAAAATCCCACTGATGGTGATTGGCAAGTTTGCACGTCCAAGAGCTTTAAAAGACATCTCACCCAAAGCCCTACCAGTCTATTACAAAAGTCAGAAGAGCGCATGGATGCGACCTTATTTACTAACTGGTTTGAAGAAGAGTTCGTGCCATCTGTGACTAAATTTTTGAACAGAAACCGTCTTCCTATTAAAGCAATTTTGTTAATGGATAATGCCCCCTCTCACCCTGGAGAAGGACTTCATGTGGGCGAAATTGTTGTAAAATTTTTTCCTCCAAATGAAACCAGCATAATGCAACCAGTGGATCAAGGCATCCTCGACAACATTAAAAAATAGGCGTTTATATCTTGAACATCTGTTAGAATACATAGAAAAGGAGGATATTATCAATGGGATGAGAAAGGTTACACTGAAAAATATTATTTACTGGGTAAGTCAAGCTTGGGATTCTGTGCGTACTACCACTATTCAAAAATCTTGGTCAAAAGTTATTGATTTCCATTAAATGAATTAGCTTTGAAGTTGAGAAGCCATGGAGAAATGTCCTGTTCAAATTTTGACAGCGAGATAGAAGAAAAAGAAAAAAGTTTTATCTGAATTAATGCAAAAAAGATATAAATACAATAAAAATCTGTTAATATATCCCCTCCGTAAAAATTTGTTTCAAGTTTATGTCAAGTCGCAAGTGGGAATTTTACTGCATTTCTAGATATGTATGTAAAATAAAATTACTTGCATTAAATATAAATATAATCTTGGATAATAAGAAGTTAGAATTGTTAAAATAATAATTAGTCAATTATTATTTTAACTTAATATATAAAAATTAAAAGGTTGCGAAAATGTGACAAGAGAAGATGTCGTTGAATAGATTACAGCAGATAATTTAGAAGAAGAAATGGGTACTGAAGAAATAACGAATGCCTTTCAGGAAACCGAAAACTCAGATGACAATGACGAAGCGGCGGTGGATGAACAGTCTCCCACTAAGATCTCTCACCAAGAAGCGCATAGATACCAATTTCACTGTTTTATAATATATGTACCTATTTATATGTTAAAAACGTTAATACATCGGTTTAAAGTATTGGTTTATTTTTTGAATGAATAAAAAACAAATCCGGATTATCCGACTTTTCAGTTATCCGAGGAGGGTGCCCCCCACGTTACCTCGGATAACCGGAATTCTACTGTAATTAAAAACTAGTCCACCGATTTTGTTAAAAATTTGATAACCTTTTTATCTGCTTTGCAATAATTATATCCATAGTAAATTTGTGCTAATATCATTTTATTTTGAAATTGCAACATTACTTAATTACTACGTACATAACATAGCAACTAAACATATGGATTAATTCTAACTTTATGGCACAAGGGCTTCAATGTATCTACCGTCCCATTCTAAACAGGTGATTGTTCTTCGAGAAAAATCTTTTATTACATCTCTAATTACGTCAGGAGTTATAGCTTCACATGTTTCCCTAATGACTATCTCAAGATGATCAACATCGTGAAGTGGCCTTTAAAGATAAACCTGTTCTTTTAAGTAGCCTCATAAAAAAAGTCTAGACGGGTGATGTCCGGAGACCCTGGGGGGCCAAATAAACTGCACATACCTCCCTATTACTCTACCGTTAAAAAATGTGGAGGAGATAATCTCAAACATTTCTCGTACTGTGACATGATGCACGATCATGTTGGTACCATATATGTTGTCTTTCAATTATTGGTAGGCGATTAAGAACCTCAGGGAACTTATTATTTGAAAATTCTAGGTAACGCTTAGCATTCATATTATTTCGAAAAAAGAATGGTTCAACTATTCTATCTTTAAAAATTCTACACCATAGATTGGTTTTAAACGAGTATTAATCTCGAGTTTAGATATTGAAGTTACGATTAACATCGCTCCATCAGCGATAGTTTTGAGAACTTACTGTCCCATTAGACGTAAATGTTGCTACGTCAGGCAAAAGTATTTGTCTTGCCATAAACCTGTGATCTTCCAGCTTTCCTTGAAACCAAGCACATAATTCAAATTTTCGTTCAAAATCTCCTGCTTTTAAAGTATGGGTAAATTGGGGTTTGTATGGTTTCAGTTTATTTGATTTTAAAATTCTCGCAACTGTAGTTTTACTCACATTCAATAAAGCAGTAAATCTTTTGGCTTTTCTACTACCCACAGCATTACTTGATTTTGATTATCTTCATTTGAAACCCACGCCCGATGTTTCTTCTTAGATTTACTTCAACACTTCCATAAATCTTGAATTTATTTATCAGAGATCCTACAGTTGTGAGGTGTACAGTTTTTATCAGTGTGTCTATTATTAAAGATTTCTGCTGCTTCTCTAAAAGATTTATAATTATCTCCAACTATGAGAACAATTTCAATTTTACCTTCAACACTCAATTTTACTGGTATTTCTAATTATTGCAAATACAGACTGACGTTAGCTTTGAAGTTTATTGACAGTGTTAGATATGTTCATTTATTTTCAACCTAAAATTTGTAGTGATTTCGTTTTCTTTTATTCAAATAAATAATCCAATTACTACTCAGTATATATCACCACTACACCAAACAGCTAACCATGTTAGCTTCATCAGGAGCGATGATTGACTAAAGCTAAACTACAAATCTATCCTATTTATACTTAGCCTAACCCTTGAATTACTCAAGCGGAACTAATGACATAGGCAAGGCCATCAGTTCCGGTCAAGTAACCAGTAGAGTGGACTATAAGGAATAGGCCCTCTGTCTTTATTTAAACTACTTTTACATTTTATGATTTTCATACTTTCGTATGCGTTCAACAATCTCCTATCAGATACATTTTTTTATTAATTTTAGATTATCTAATGTTACAGTAGCCTTCAAGGGCATGTTCGGCAATGCTAGACGTTTCTGTTCTATTGTATCTTAAGTGTGCTAAATGTTCTTTAAATCGTGTTTTAATTGACCTTTTAGTTTGCCCAACATATTTTTTGTCACAATCATTACAATTAATTTCATAAATTCCACTTTTCTCACAATTAGGAATCTTATCTTTGGGATTTCCTAAGATATTCCTTAGATTGTCTGTTGACTTATAGACTAAGGTGAGGCCTACCTTATTAAATACCTTATTGAGTCCCTTGCTATATTTCGGATTATATGGTATGGAGACATACTTGGTGTTATTTTCTTCGCGTGTAAAAAAGGTGGAATTCTGAATATTAAACCTAAATTTATGTCTATTTATTAGCTTATTTACTAAGTCATCGTCATAACCATTAACTCTAGTTATATTTCTAATACGATTCCTTTCTTTATTAAAGTTTACTCTATTCAGAGGGAAAGTGACCAAACGATGAACTAAAAAATGTAATGAGGCTAATTTATGTTGTGTGCAATGAAATGAATCATTAGGAATATATCTATCTGTTACTGTGTCCTTCCTATAGATATCAAATTCTAATCTATTATTATTTTTAATAATTAAAATATCTAGAAAAGGCACTTGTCCTTTGTTCTCAACTTCGTAAGTGAATTTAATGGAATCATACCGGCTATTTAATTTAGAAAACAAAGTCATCAATATTTGCTTTCTTTGTATCAAAAATCGCGAAAATATCATCCACATACCTATACCATACTCTTGGGAAATATTCGAATTCTTGACTGGCTTCGATTTCAAACTTACTCATGAATAAATTGGCTATGAAAGGTGACAAGCAATTACCCATAGCTGTTCCTTCTTTCTGAACATAAAATTGATTGTTATATTGGAAATAATTTTGTTCCATACAAAGTTTAGATAATGTTAAGTATTCACAAATAATTTCGTCTTCAAAGTCATTCATTCTAAGTAATTCTTCGAGATATTGTAAAATTTGTGGAATTGGCACACTTGGGAACAAAGAACTAACATCAAAAGAAATTAAGACTTCACCTTCATTAAGAACTAGATTTTTTGTTTTATTAATGAATTCTAACGAATTCTTCACTGCGAAAGTATTTAATGGTAACTTCTCAAGTTCTTTTGATAACCATTTGGATATTAAATATGTGGGTGATCCGATCGATGAAACAATGGGTCGCATTGCTTTTCCAGGTTTGTGAATTTTGGGTAAGCAATACAATTTTGGTATGGTCGGGTTACTCACATTTAATTTAAATTTTTGCGAATCGGAGACAAGGTTCTTACATTTTTTTTAAAGAATTTTTAACCTCTGATATCATTCTCGGTAATGGATTTCTTATTACCTTTTCATAAGGGCCACATTCAATAAGATTATCTACGCGTTCAAAGTAATCTTTCTTATCCAATATAACAACCTTATTTCCTTTATCCGCTTTTAAGTAGAAGACATCTTTCTTTTTCAATCCTTTAACTACTTTTATGTTTTTTCGTGAATTAGAATTTGTGTTGTTAACTATGTTTTTCGATATTTGTTTGCGACATGCTTCCCTAACAAAGGCTTTACTATTTTCTGGAAGTGTACTAATGGAACTTTCAATGTGAGCAACTATTTCTGATAAATTGTCTCTAGGAGGGGTGTCTGCAAAGTTAAGACCTTTGTTTAAGATGCGAATTTCATTTCGTGTAAAGGATTGAGATGAATGATTTTCTACAATATTTACGAGTTCCTGAGGACTATTCTTCTTCGGTAAGAGCTTTTTTAATTTTTTACTTAGAATAGAGAATTTCTTTTTATATTGAATATCAATAACTAAAAACATTTTCCTCTGGAACTCGCTCCATACTTCATATTCAATATTGTTTAATCCTGAAGTAAGTTTTTTGAATATGCTGTATGAATCTGGTTAGCGAAACGCGCGTCGAGTGCAAAAATAAAGTGTTTGGTGTAGTGGTGATATATACTGAGTAGTATCATTGTGCCAAAGATTCCACATTCCCAACTTAATCCAATTACTGACGTGTTTACTAGAGTTTTTTTTTAAATTTTTTAACTAGGAAGGCCACAAATCTAAACGTGAACATAATTTTTTAGTTCCTATTAACATTTTCAATTAATATTTTGGTCTGTATTTAAATTTAAACACACTTTACCTTACTACTCAGTATATATCACCACTACACCAAACACTTATTTTTGCACTCGACGCGCGTTTCGCTAACCATGTTAGCTTCATCGGGAGCGATGATTAAATGATTGAAGAGTCAATCATCGCTTCTGATGAAGCTAACATGGTTAGCGAAACGCGTGTCGAGTGCAAAAATAAAGTGTTTGGTGTAGTGGTTATATATACTGAGTAGTATCGTTGTGCCAAAGATTCCACATTCCCAACACACTTTACCTTCATTATAAATCATTATTTTTTATTTTCCCTAAACTGGACTTTTTATCAAGAATAAATTTTTTTGGATATGTAAGATAAATTTTTCTCCATTTGTATAAAAGGATTTGGGACACACTGTGTAATTTGTGTATAGTATTAGAGAGATTTAGCTACGTTTTTATTTCACATGCCTTTGTCCTTATCGTTATCTCAAACATGCGCAGTATTAAAGCGAAGGAATTGTAATGTTAAGTTAGTATTCATTTTTTATAAACTTAAGGGATTTGTTTCATTCATTTCATGGTTAAGCACATCGGTTATTAGTATTTGACGGGTTAACACAAGTTTCTAATTTAAAATTTTGTCTAGCAGGTTTCCATTACTTCCTTCAATATTTCCAAGGTAATACAAATGCGCCATAAATAAAATTTTATTTGGAATTAGCACTACACACACTGTAATGCCATTATGCCAAATACTGCAAAATCCCAACATAATCTGAACACTAATTAACTGTTGTAACTGTATTATTTCAATTTTACTGTATTTTCTTAGTGGTTTGTATACCTGAGTAGGAAAAACAACAGGCTCTGCCATAATAGCGATAAGAATAACGAACTTCAAATAACCTCTCTTATAAGTTCCTAAATAAGGGAAATCGTTATCCTTAATAAAGGATTCTCTTATTTTGTTTCAATACTGCGCAAGCTCCGAATGGTAGGGGCATGCTTCAAATAATGATAACAGCTGAGCCCTTATATTCAATTCCGTCCCTTTACTACTGCGCAAGCTCCATGGTGGGCCTATGCTTCAAATAAAGATAAAGACAATGGCCCACCATAATAAGCGTTGCAAAATCTCTCTATATTATTATTGGGTGTAAATTAGAGAATTTTTTCGCGCTGTTAGGTAGCTCCCTGATTTGTCGGTATCGTTTTTCTCGGTGCTCGGTACCGAAAATGTGCCGAACGCCTATATTTCAATGAAACTCACCTGACCTGCGCGAGATGCGCGGGCGCGGAACGGGAGTGGTTGGGAATGCCGCGTCTCGGTAGAAATATTTAGTCGCAGCTCGGGATTTACAACGCGTCGGCGTCGTGCGAGTTACGGTTAAGTTAAAATGGCGACGAAGAGAGATATTCATGTGATTTAATGGTGCAATAAGACGTAAAAGTTCGTGATCAATTTGCTTTGACATCTTGTACATCGATTGGAATTTTGGATCATCCTGTGAAAGTTCTTTAGCTGCAACAAATAATCGACAGTTAATATTTTTTTCTATGTATGGATGTCGCCAGTAGCGCTTTCTTTTTTTACGTGAACGCATGTAAATATAACAAGACAAAATATCGTCTTCACTCGATGATGACATTCTCTCGCGACGACGCACGGCACAGACTATCATACAGATTCTAGCCCGAAAATATGCCGTCAAGTATGGAAAAAAAGACGGTATCGTCCCGGTAAAGTAGTAAATACCGAGTACAGATGCTGTAGCGACAAATCAAGGAGCGGTCTTAATCGCGTGGAAATTCACGATTTAAAGACCAGAGCATCAAAATTATTGGCAACCCCTCTAAATTACACAAAAATCGTACGATTACCATATGATTACACATCGATTCATAAAAACGAAGTTCTGCTTCATTGTGCTGGTCATGAATGAACCAACGTATATTTATAAATATAATGGACTGACTTAGCGACATGTCCAGGGTTGCCAACTCTAGCGACTTTTTCAATGGGCTACTGATCACGTTCAACATTTCAACAAAAGATTCCAATTTCCATCAGTCTGTCTATAGGACTGTTGATGAAATGAGATTTCAAATTTGGTACTCATGTAGTACTTGAAGTGGGGAACTAGGTTACACTTTTTGAGCAATACGGCTTCACAGGAAGGTAATGGTCGATTAATTTTGTGGTGCTTCAATAATATTGCAGGAAATTTTCCGTCATAATTATTTGGAGTCGGAGGATATTAAAATTTTACGATTTTCCCAATATCATTACAAATAATATGAGGGCTTGGGGGTGTTGTTAACAGAGGGGTCTAAAAAAATTGGTAAAGTACAGACATCTTTTTCAAACACAAAATTCTAAAATAATTCCTGAACCTTACTTTTTAATACTATAGGAAAACTTAATTCAAGGATTACAACTCGATCATTTAAGTGGGGGTACTTGTTGCCATCTTAGTTACAAAAAAAAAACCGGTTAAGTGCAAGTTGAACTTGGCCATTAGTGTTCCGTACTTTGATTGCTTTTAAAATAAAAAAAATTGTTACGGTGTTACGGTTCACAAAACACATTCCAAATGAGTTTTCAACAAAGTTCGTTTCCAATCTTTACTGAAAACTGATGACCTTGAAATTTTTGTTTTTTTATATAGATAAATTATAAAAGGTAATGCACTCGTGATAATTTTCGTTCAATCTACACTCCGTGGAGAATGTTCCAGAGTTTTTTCAAAATTTTGTGATCAGTACTCTTCAGTAAGGTGGGGAGACAGCGATGTTTTAAAAATAAAAGAGAGAAAAGTGTGCGCAAGTATTACGTTATATATATTTTTTACTCGTGTTTTCACAAGCTTTCATTTGACATCACACTCGATGACCTAGTAAAAAATGTTTTTTTCACTTCCGATTTCACCCCCCAAAACGAACCCCTTAAGTCAAAATTTAACTTTCAAAACTACACGGCTCTGAGGAGGCCATCAATTCCTATATTATTACCAAATTTCAATTTTCTATGACAAATAGTTTCGGAGAAAATTGGGTGTGACAGACAGACGGACAGACTGACAGACAGACATCGAAGTCATCTTATAAGTGTTCCGTTCGGAACACTAAAAAGGCGAACAAGGTCATCATGGGCACGGGCATTTTTCTAGAAACTTTGGGCGGCGTGTTTGACGGGAACATTCGAGACTTCGTTCGCGCCGATATAAATGTTGCGCCTGCAGGAATAGTAGTCAGTCTGAGTTGTAACTTGAAGGCGATACATCGATACAAAGTTTATTAATAAATAGTCCAAAATGAGTGCGGCGAAGAAAAGTAAAACTTATCATTTTAATAACGATTGAGAGGAAGAATTTTTCTTTTGTATGGTAAAGGATAAGTGCATTTGTCTCATTTGCCGTGCGTCAGTTGCAATACCTAAGCGTGGGAACTTAGAGAGGCATCATAAAACGGTTTATAAAAACGATGAAAAGGATTTTTCATCACAGAGTGAATTAAGAAAACAAAAAGTACGTGATTTGATAACTTATTTGAAAAAAGAACAAACCATGTTCACAAGACCAGCCAAACAATCAAAAGCTGCAACGATCGCGTCATTTAAAATATCTCATATATTGGCGAAACACAAGAAACCATTTGATGATGGATTGGTTGTGAAGGAAGCATTTATTGAAGCGGGTGAGACTTTATTTGGAGATTTTAAAAATAAAACAGAGATTATGTCTGCTATTAGAGAACTTCAGTTATCTCGTCCGATTATCACAAGGCGTGTTGAAGTCATGAGTCAGGACATGGCAGATAAACTAAAACATGATATCATGGAATGTACATACTTTTCTTTACAGTTCGACGAATCCACCGATATGACACTGCCCAGCTGTGTATTTTTATTCGAATGGTATTCAATGACATGTCGGCTAAGGAAGAGTTTTTGACAATGATTCCTCTGAAAGGAAAGACCCGTGGCGAAGATATATATGGCGTTTTCTTCAATTTTGTAACAAACTACAAGCTACCAATATATAAACTAGTGTGCATTACAACCGATGGAGCACCAGCAATGACTGGAAACAAAAACGGTTTTGTGGCATTGTGTCGAGCTAATGATGATTTCCCTTCATTTTTCTCCTTCCATTGCATTATACATCAACAAGTTTTTGTGTTCAAAAGTTCTAAACATGGAGAAGATTATGGGCATTGCAATAAAAATTGTGAATTCTATCCGTGCACGTAGCTTGCAACGACGGCTCTTTAAATTGCAGTTGGAAGATAGTAAGTCAGCTGAACACACTGATTTAGTTCTTCACACGGACGTCAGGTGGTTGAGTCGCGGAAAATTCCTAGAAAGGTTTCAAGAATTATTGCCCGACATAACAGCTTTTCTGGACGAAAGAGGTGATGACACTCAGATGCTGAAAAACGGAAAATGGCTGACTGATTTGGCATTTTTGACAGACATCACAATGCATTTAAACACCATTAATTTGGAGCTTCAAGGAAAAGGAAAAACTATTATTGAGATGATTAGCGTAATAAACGCATTCAAAAGTAAACTGCAACTTATGATAGATCAACTGAAAAGAAAGGATCTGAAAAATTTTCTGTCTTTGAAAGCAAGGATTCCTTAGTTGAATTATGATATTTATGAGGCAGAATTATCAAATATTTTGGGCCAATTCGAAATACGTTTTTATGATTTCAGTAAATTGGCAAATATCGCATCATTTATGAGTTATCCTTTTTCGTGTAAAAACATTGAGGAATTAGCTACTGAAATAGCAAGTCAGTTTAACATGGACTCATGTTCTGTTGAAAATGAGTTAGTGCAGATTATATCAGATATACATCTCAAAGCCACAGCATCTGATACAAAATTCTGGTGTTTTATATCTGAGGATAAATATCCGAATCTAAGGCAAATCGCCCTTCAACTGACGGCAATGTTTGGGTCCACTTACTTGTGCGAGTCTGCATTTTCTGAAATGAAGATAATTAAGTCAAAATATCGCAATCGACTAACTGACGAACATATGTCATCATGCTTGTGATTAGCACTCGGTAATTACGCACCATCTTATGAAAAGTATGCTGAGGACATGCAGTGCCACGCTTCAACATCCAAAGTCACTCTTTAGTTAAGTTTAGATACTAGAACTCGTTTGTTTTGTAAGAACCAATAAACTCGCAATTTTGAATAATTATGAGTTTTTTTCATTGACATTTTAGAGTAGACCTACACTTACCTTGACTAAAAAAATGCATATTGTGCGGAAAACTAATATCTGTGCCACGATACACCCTACCTAGACGACAATCCACCACTCCGAATTTACGGTTGGAACTCAGCCACGACGCAAATTTCCATCGTTAGATCTAATCTTCACATTTTTTGACGAGTTTTTGGGAATATGGTAGAAATGTAGCAGCAGGAGGTCCACCGAAACCAGTAAAATTTTGAAAGTGGTTTACGAGAAAAAAAAGTTTGGGAACCTCTGGTTTAGACAGTGTATTGCAAGAGAACGCACTAGAAGCAAACTTTTTTCCGACTTGATTCACCGTATGTTACCTAACGGAATAAAATATATCCTATAACCGTGCCAAAGAACATATGTATGTTAAAAAAAAATTCGTAAATCGGATAAGTGGTTGTCGAGTGATAAGCGCACTAACGGACAGACAGACAGACAGAGAGACGTTGCATTTTATATATATTATAGATACATTATCAGACATAATGCACTCGTAATAATTCTCGCCCAATCTACACTTTATGGAGAATATTCCAAAATGTTTTCAAAATTTTTTGAACAGTATTTTTCGAGATAAGGGGGGACAACCATTTTTAGCAATTTTTTAAAATAACTCAAAGAAAAGTGTGCGGAAGTATTACTTCATATATATTTTTAAACTAGAGTTTTCACTTGACACCTCACTCGAGAAAAATTTTTTTTTCACTTCCTCTAGAAGCTAATCCCTTAGGTCAAAACTACATGGCTCTGATTGGACCATCAATTCCTATTTTTTGTGCCAAATTTCAACTTTCTATGCTAAACAGTTTCGGAGAAAATCGGGTGTGACAGACAGATAGGCACCGAAGTGATTTCGTAAGTGTTCCGTACGAAACACTAAAAATGATGTTCGTGACCAAACAATTACTAATACTTTATACTAAACCATAGAGATATGATTAAAAAGGACCTTTTTTATATTCTAAGTACATACATACATTCATTGTTCCCAGTATAAAATAAACAGGAAACATAAAGAAACCGTAATAACCTTGGATCTCTCAAACCAACAGCTGACTAAAAACATGTGCTCTCGTAGACCAATTAGGAAACGCGATGAACACAAGCGTTACGTCAGCCTAACCGCCGCGCGGTTCCGCAGCCATAATATTGCATTCGTGAATTCAGATTTATTCTACTAGAGGTCATTGCTGGCAATGATCCAATTATATATAGGTCATTGACACTAGGTTATTATTCATCTTTAAAAAAAATAGGTGTTATAGAAGATTTTCTATTATTTGAATTTATTTGGAAAAAATTATAATTTAAGTGTTCATAATGTTGCATCATCATAAATTTGATTGCCTTTGTATCTCCTCCATAAATTAGTTATTTTTAGGGAAATTTTTTGGTAAGACCGAGTATTCAAATTTGTAAATACCCATCATTTTACAACACGGAAAACAAAAGAACGTTCATAGTAACCAGAATTTAACGGGTTTAACAATACAGAACATGAATCTCGCCAAATTCTGGCTGCTGTCATTATCTTCACTGTTTTCTTTTGTTCACAGTGTTGTAAAATGGCTGATTACGAAAATAACAACCTTCCATATGTGATTGCTAAAAATAGAATCAAAGTATAGCAATTCCACGCACGGCCTTGAAATTACGTAGACATCGTACGATTTTACACACAAACAAAAGTCTCGCCGTTAGTGACGTCACGTATTTTGAGCGGGTTATGGATTCTGTCTCCACGTGTTTAGAGTTGCCAGATCAAACAATTTTTTAAATAATCTACCGCTCTACCTATCAGGCCATCAAATCTACTGAAGGAAATACATTTTTAGTGTTCCGTACGGAACACTTATAAGATCACTTCGGTGTCTGTCTGTCTGTCTGTCACACCCGATTTTCTCCGAAACTATTTGACATAAAAAGGTGAAATTTGGTAATAATATAGGAATTGATGGCCTCATCAGAGCCATGTAGTTTTGAGAATTAAATTTTGACTTAAGGGGTTAGTTTTGGGGGGTGAAGTCGGAAGTGAAAAAAAAAAAATTTTTACTAGGTCATCGAGTGTGGTGTCAAATGAAAGCTTGTAAAAACACGAGTAAAAAATATATATATAATATTATACTTGCGCACACTTTTCTTTGTATTATTTTTAAAAATTCGCGAAAAATCGCTGTCCCGGGCCTTATCTCGAAAAGTACTTATCAAAAAATTTCGAAAAAATTCTAGAATATTCTTCACGGAGTGTAGATTGAACGAAAATTATCACGAGTGCATTACCTTTAATAATTTATATGGTATATAAAAAAAAAACAAAAATTTGAAGGTCATCAGATTTCAGTAAAGATTGGAAACAAACTTTGTTGAAAACTCATTTGGGGTGTGTTTTGTGAAGTCACTAATCATACCGTAACATAAATTTTGACTTAAGAGGTTCGTTTTGAGGGGTGAAATCGGAAGTGAAAAAAATTTTTTTTTACTAGGTGATCGAGTGTGGTGTCAAATGAAAGCTTGTGAAAACACGAGTAAAAAAATATATATATAATGTAATACTTGCGCACACTTTTCTTCGTATTACTTTTAAAAAATCGCTGTCCCCTACCTTATCTCGAAAAGTACTGATCAAAAAATTTTGAAAAAATTCTGGAATATTCTCCACGGGGTATAGATTGAACGAAAATTATCACGAGTGCATTACCTTTAATAATTTATTTGGTATATAAAAAAAAAAAATTTCAAGGTCACCAGTTTTCATTAAAGATTGGAAACAAACTTTGTTGAAAACTCATTTGGGGTGTGTTTTGTGAAGTCACTGATCATTTTATACCACCCTAACAAAAATTTTTATTTTAAAAACAATCAACGTACGGAACACTAATTGTGCAAGTTCAACTTGCACTTGACCGGTTTTTTTAATACTGTTTTTTTATAGTATTTATTTTATTATAAAGCAACTGTTAAATTTAGAATTTTAACATAGATTTGGTTGATTTTGTAAGAAACGTGCGAGAAGTGGTGTATGTATGCTAAATTTAACCATTTTAGTCAGGCCTTTATTCATTGTCCTAATTTTTTGATTGAGAATTTCTCTCTCCCTCTCTCTCTCTGATGTTTTTTTTTAATCCAGATTAGTCATCATGTTTATTTTCACAAAGTAACAGTTTCTATGGTATTTCCTTCGAGAGTTTCATTTACTTGAAAATTTTGAAATATCACCCATTTTGAGAGTTATAACAACTTTCTTTATCAAGTTCAGAGTTGTTTTAGGTTGAGAATGGGAAAAATTCTTTAAAGAAATGCAAGAACCTTATCTCCGATTCGCTACAATTTAAATTAAATGTGATGAATCCGACCATACCAAAGTTCTATTGCCCAAAATTTACAAACCGGGAAAAGCAATACGACCCATTGTTTCATCGGTCAGATCACCCACATATGTGATATCCAAATGGTTATCAAAAGAACTTGAGATTTAACATTAAATACTTTCGCAATGAAAAATCCTTTAGAATTCATTAACAAAACAAAAGATCTAGTTCTGAATGAAGGTGAAATCTTTTTTTTTTTTGTATCAGTTCTTTGTTTCCAAGTGTGCCAATACCACACACTTTACCATATCTCCAAGAATTACTTAGGATGAATGTTTTTGAGGACAAAATTATTCATGAATACTTAACATTATCTAAACTTTGTATGGAACAAAATTATCTATAATATATATAAAATGCAACGTCTGGAGAACCACTTATCCGATTTACGTGCTTTTTTTTAAACGTACGTATGTTCTCTGCCTAGGTTATAGGCTATATTTTTTATTACGATAGGTAGCATAAGGAATGAGCAGTGACAATAATAGTGAGTGAAGTCGGAAAAAAGTTTGCTGCTAGCGCGTTCCCTTGCAATATACAGCCTAAACCATTAAATATGGACCAATATTATGTAGCAGAGAATATCTTTAATCTATGATATATATAAAATGCAATGTCTCTCTGTCTGTCTGTCTGTCCATTAGTGCGTTCATCACGCAAGAACCACTGATCCAATTTATGTGTCTTTTTAAATTCATACATATATTCTTTGGCCAGGTTATATAATAATAATAATAAATCTATATCTATAAATATATATATAAAATGCAGCGTCTCTCTGTCTGTCTGTCTGTCCGTTAGTGCGCTTATCATTGGAGAACCACTTATCTGATTTACGTGCTTTTTTTTAAAACATTCATATATTCTCTGGCCAGGTTATCTATATATAATATATATAAAATGCAACGTCTCTCTGTCTGTCTGTCTGTCTGCCCGTTAGTGCGTTACGTACTTTTTTTTAAAACATACATCTGTTCTCTGGCCAGGTTATAGGATATATTTTATTGCGTTAGGTAACATAAAGAATAAGCAGTGACGATAATAGTGAATCAAGTCGGAAGAAAGGCTACCGTTAGCGTGTTCTCTTACAATATACTGCCTAAACCATTAAATATGGAACAATATCATGTTGCAAAGAATACAATATATATATATATATATATATATATATATATATATATATATATATATATATATATATATATATATATATATAAAATGCAACGTCTCTCTGTCTGTCTGTCCGTTAGTGCGCTTATCACTTGAGAACCACTTATTCGATTTACGTGTTTTTATAAATTTATACATATGATATGTTCTATATAATTCGATATAAGCCTAGATAATGGGAGATAAGGTGAGATAATGGGAGATAAGTATAAATAATGGGAAATAAGCAGAGATAAGTCTAGGTAATGTAAGTTATGGTGAGATAATGGGAGATAAGGAGAAATAATGGGAGATGAGCAGAGATAAGCCTAGATAATGGAAATTATGTAGAGATAATGGGAGATAAGGAGAAATAATGAGAGATAAGCAGAGATAAGTCTAAGTAATGGGAGTTATGGTGAGATAATGGGAGATAAGGAGAAATAATGGGAGATAAGGAAAAATATTGCGAGATAAGTCGAGATAAGCCTAGATAATGGGAGATAAGGAGAAATAATGGGAGATAAGGAAAACAATGGGAGATAAGGAGAAATATTGCGAGATAAGGCGAGATAAGGCGAGATAAACCTAGATAATGGGAGATAAGGTGAGATAATGGGAGATAAGGAGAAATAATGGGAGATGAGCAGAGATAAGCTTAGATAATGGAAATTATGTAGAGATAATGGGAGATAAGGAGAAATAATAGGAGATAAGGGGAAATAAGGGCAGATATTTTATTACTTTAGGTAACATAAGGAATGAGCAGTGGCGATAGTAGTGAATCAAGTCCACGCGAGCGGAGCCGCGGGCACGGCTAGTTTTAAATATAAGAGTCAATCTTATGTTCAGAAAGAAGGAACAGCTATGGGTAATTGCTTATCACCTTTCATAGGCAATTTATTCATGAGTAAGTTTGAAACCGAAGCCAGTCAAGAATCTAAATATGGTGTAGGTATGTGGATGATATTTTCGCGATTTTTGCTGCAAAGAAAGCAAATATGGATGATGTTATTTCTAAATCAAAAAGCAGGTATGAGTCTATTAAATTTACTTACGAAATTAACTAAGAACAAAGGACAACTACCATTTCTAGATATTTTAATTATTAAAAATAACAACACGTTAGAATTTGATATCTATAGAAAAGACACAGTAACAGATAGATATACTCCTAATGATTCATTTCATTGCAAACAACATAAATTAGCCGCATTACATTTTTTAGTTCATCGTTTGGTCACTTTTTCCTTTGAATAGAGTAAACTTCAATAATGAAAGAAATCATATTAGGAATATAACCAGACTTAATGGTTATGTCAATGACTTAATAAACAAGTTAATAAATAGACATAAATTCAGGTTAAATATTCAGAATTTCACCTTTTTTTCACGCGAAGCAAATAAGACCAAGTATGTCTCCATACCATGTAATCCGAAACATAGCAGGGGCCTCAATAAGGTATTTAATCAGGTAGGCCTCATCTTAGTCTATAAGTCATCACACAATTTGAGGAATATCTTAGAAACTCCCAAAGACAAGATTCCTAATTGTGCGAAAAATGGAATTTATGAAATTAGTTGTAATAATTGCGACAAAAAGTATGTTGGGCACATTTAAAATACAGTAGAACAGAAAAGTCTAGCCATGCCGAACATGCCCTTGAAGCTGATCATACTGTAACGTTAGATAATTTAAAATTAATTAAAAATGTATCTGATAGGAGATTGTTGAACGCATACGAAGTATGGAAATATTATAAAATGTTAAAGTAGTTTAAATAAAGATAGAGGCCCTATTCCTTATAGTCCTATGCCATTAGCTCCGCCTGAGTAATTAAGTGTTAGGCTAAATAGGGTAGATTTGTAGTTTAGCTTTAGTCAATTATCGCTCCTCATGAAACCAATATAGTTAGCAAAACGCGCGTCGAATGCAAAATAAAGTAATAGTGTAGTGGTGATATATACTGAGTAGTTTTCAGAGTTGTTTTGTTTATAGCGTGAACGCAACGGTTAGGTTTTATAAGACTTCTGCATTCTACTGTTACAATCATTGAAAAAATTAGCTAAAAATTATACGAGAGTGGATTGATAAGTCGGGTACATTTCTACGGAATGGCGGGAAATTTTGTTAAGCGACATGTCTGTTGGTAAGCGAAATTCTTGTAACGGTTATGTTCTAAGTTTCAATACGCAGCTGATAAAGCACAGTATTGTGCATTGATAAAATATATTTATTTAAAAAAGTGGACTGCGGCCCAGATAGAAACTAATCTGAAGGAAGTTGACGAGGACTCTGCACCATCACTCCAGATCATTTATTACTGGATAAATGAATTTAAACGTGACCGTACGAGTTCTGCAAATGCTACATTTACTGCTACAGGTTTAGGACGCCCGATTGAGGTCGATAAAATTCATAGTATCGTGATGAAAGATAGTCTCATTAAGCTTCGTGAGATTGCTGAGATGGTAGACATCTCAAATGAACTGGTACATAATATCCTGCAAGAAGTGCCACGTTTTTTGATTTCAGACCAAAAACGCACGAGGAAGGACATTTCAAAATCGTGTTCGGTAAAGTTTAGACTCTTTTTTTTAAAACTATAAAAGTTAAACATATGAACACAACTTTTCATCATATTGTGGAGTGAGCAATCTGTAAATTTTCATAATTTTTCTATTTAGCTATAGGTAAATTTGAAATTAACGCTAAGATTTAAAATTAGACGAAAACTATAGAAAAGAAGAAAATTATAAGATGTTTTACTGCAACAGGGTTTGTCGTTTTCTATAAAATCCGAGCTATCTCGTGGAATTTTTGTTCTTATTGAAAGAGAAGGATGACAGAATTTATAATAGATAACTAAAAATGTTATAGCTTACACAAACGCTATCACCTGACTTCCAGCTGCTCCATAATAGAGAAATGGATGGTTTGGAAAGTTGTTCGTAACACACCTAAAAGTAAAAAAAGAACAGGGTCAAGTACGAATTGAACTCACGTGATTCCATACGATAAATAAAAATATAGTCTAGAACATAGATCTATATATTGTCTTTACGTACGTACCAATGTTGCCACTGATCTTTATTAATTTTATTTTTTTTTTATGGGTCTAGCACACGTGCTACGCAGAAGTCCCTAAAGCGCTCCAGGAGCGGCATGTGTGCGGAAAAAGCGGATGATGATCTCCATATAAAAGAGTGCTTGAAAAGCGTTGTACGCAGAGTAACAAGCTGAACCTCATATAGATGTGAAGTAATAGTTCGACGTGTACTTCTAACATGCACTGCTCTGGGAAGAATTAAGCGGGCTACATCCTTCGAACACTTTCCATGAAAATACTTGTAGAACAGACTCAAGTCGCCAATCGTTCTTCGATGTTCCAGCGAATCAAGGCCGCCGGTCAGTTCCAGGTCTGCAATCAGACGAACAGCTTTTCTCTGGACAGAACCCAACAAATGCAGTGTGCATTTGGGAGCAGAGCCCCAAACATGAGAGCAGTATTCCATAGTTGGTCGAATTTGAGCCTTTGCAAATTGAGTGACGATGCCAGGGGAATGGAGTGCCCCGACAGGACTATGTCGGGTTCTGCAACGTTAACTTTTTTAGAAAAAACAGCTGCCTGGGTTTTTGTAGCGTTAAATTCCACTTTGTTACTGTCACCTCAAGATAGAATTTCCTCCAGGTCTTTGTTAAGTTGAACGACCTCCCGCTGTCTGCGGATATTCGCCTGAGTAGCCGATGCCCGAGCATTTAAAGTGAATGAAGAGATAAGCGTACTGTCATCTGAAAAGCTGTACATTGCATTCCCGGTCTTTTCCAGCAGATCGTGAATGTAAATGAGAAAGAGAGTAGGAGATAGTGTGCCTTGGGGCACACCGGCGTTGATAGTGAAGGTGTTAGAAAGAAATCCGTCGACCGCCACTCGCCACGCTTAATTTTATTAGCTGGCTATATATAACATATTAAAATGCAAAACTTCTGGCGTCATTTTGTGAGTGTAGCCGAAACGAGGATCCACCATTATACCTCGGAAACAAAACTGCAGTTACCAGTGGGTTGGTGAAGGTGAAAGTGAACCAGAAAAAGCGTTAACAGTATCATCATGATTGACTAACTATATTTGGAAAAGAGTAAAACAGTGACTGCGTGCAATAGAGCCAAGGGCAGAGTCACGCAGGACTGCTGTTCCTACTACTAACCGTTACTAGCAGCCAGTCGTGCAATGAAGCCAAAGGGTGATTCATTAGTCTTGATACTAAGTTCAGGCACATGTATAAGTGAAACCAGGAAAAATTTTTTAAATGCATTTGCTTATATCGTATAAATTTATTGAAAATCTATCAAATAGCACGTTTACATTGCAGCGAATGGAC
Organism: Pachyrhynchus sulphureomaculatus; assembly: GCA_019049505.1. Taxonomy (NCBI): domain Eukaryota; kingdom Metazoa; phylum Arthropoda; class Insecta; order Coleoptera; family Curculionidae; genus Pachyrhynchus; species Pachyrhynchus sulphureomaculatus. The sequence goes on from CM032451.1 coordinate 102,562,143, forward strand.
CATTATCTTCGATTTTACGCAGCTTGCTTGGAACTTCATCCATCAGGCGTTGGACAACCGAAACGTCAATTTCTTTCATTTTCCTCTTTATTCTGCCAATCAAGTGCCGGTGATTCTGTGCTTCCCAAATATTTTCATAAACTTTACGTGAAAGTATTGCCCAAAATCTTTCATTTGGTCGTACCTGTGGAACATTTGGTGGATTATCATTTGCGGTACAAATCCGATTTTTGGTTTTTGAGCCATTCTTGTGTTTTTTTTTATAAAATAACAACATGCAAGGTCTGGCCAGAAGATTATTTTGTCGCGCGCATGATTTTCTTTCATAAACTGCTTCAATTTAGTCAAGCATTTATTGATATACACATCAGAATTGACTGCAACAGCACTGCTTGCTTGGAAATATGAAGCTGAAATATCTTTCGACGAAATAGCAATCCACATCAACATTTTTGGTTCAAATTTCATTTTGCAGGCGTATTTGACGTCATCTGGTGCTGCTTCATAATCGTTAGTGTAGAAGGAATGCTTTCCACTGAGAGAGCTGTTCGAAAATGTGAAGTACAGTGAAGTCCGTTTAAAACGAACTCCAAAAAATCGCTAAAAATGGTTCGCTTTATCCGAAGTTCGTTACAAACAGTAAACAAAATCTAATATCATTTTTCACTACTTGTTTATCTAGATTAGGCGCTAGTGCTTAGAAAAATGAATAATAATAATTATTAAATAAAAAGAAAATGTTCAAAGGAAAATAAAACAAGTCACACTAAAGTTATTATTATGTATGTTGGGGTACATATACGAGTATAAACGAAAACATTAAAATACGTAGTTTATACAATAAAATCATTAATTTTCGTTTGTACAATTTTACTTAAAAAAGAAATGGTGTTTATATAATTGTCAAGGTCACAAAAACTACTCCATATATGTTCAGGAACTTCACGAGATTCCGAAAAATTGCGAGTTTCAGTCATTTTCTTAGTCATTTCTGAAATGAATAGAACATAAATATTATCTCCTTCTCCAAACTCGTCTTCGCCGTCATTATCGCTGAAAATCTTTCTAGAAGTCGTTGATGTCACAATTTGATCATCAGTTAATATTTCTCTCGTCATTAATTCATTATCAGCACATACATATTCCCCAAACTTTTTAATCTTGATTTCCACTGTACTTTGTTGAATGTCAGCATCGTAAACAAATTCTAGACAATCACTAGGATTTTCTCGATGTTTTTCAATCCACTAAGTCAGTGGTAGCTCATCATATATCTACATTCCTTCCTTAAAAATCCGCCATGCTTAAAACAGTTTGCAATGGCTTCTCTACTGACTTTTTGCCAAGCCATATGGATAAAGTTTATAGCGTTCAAGAGAGTTACTGAAAAAATGTTACCTTTATCGATCGTCTCTAACATTTTCGTAAGTAAAATCTTTCTATAATGACATTTTAAAGAATGTATCACACCTTGATCCATAGGCTGGAGTTTTGGATTTATGTGTTTGAAGGCATAAAAACCAATTTTATTTGCTGTAGATCAACTTCAGGGTGCGCTGGACAGCTGTCAATCAAAAGTAATATTTTTCTGTTTGTGAGTTTTAATTCTTTGTCCTATTCGATCAGTTCGTTTTTAAAAATTTCTGATGTCATCCAGGCTTTACTGTCTGATTTATACTTTAGTGGTAAATGTTCGGCGGCACCTGGGATTGGCGGACTTTCCTATCACCAACAATTTTCTTGTCTCTGTTCCAGACATATTTGCAGTTACCAACACAATAATCCTTACTTTTGATAATTTTTAACCAGCACGATTCTCTCCGACAAACTTTAATGTCTTATCAGGCGTCATCTTGTAAAACAAACCCGTTTTTTCAACTGCATTAAAAATGTCCACATATTCATAACTTTCTCGAATTTCCGGCCATACATTGGCCAACCACTGATCAACAACAGTCATATCCACTCCTGCAGTTTCTCCTACTATCTTACCCCCACTAATATTATGTCGCTTTTTATATTGTTCAATCCAACTTCTGGAACAGTTAAACTCGGTGTTCTCTATTTTCCTTTCCAATTCAGTAGCTTTCTCTTGTAAAGTAGCGCCGGTAATAGGAACATGTTCATGTCGTTTTTGACTCAACCATTTAAGGGAGTCCTTTATCGACTTGGTCATGTGTAGATTTTCTTACTTTTTACAACTAAAGTTTCTTTTATCATAGATTGATAAGATTTCTTGCCTCTTCTTCTATGTGGTAGAAACCGTAGATTTAGTTAAATTCAACTGTTTGCAAACATCACTTTGTTTAACTCCATTTTCTATTTTCCTTATAATATCGTGTTTGTCTTTTAAAGTAAACGCTTTACGTTTTTGTGTACTCATTTTAAAATAAAAACTTAAACATTCACTTTGCTACTTTGATCAAATATGCATTAGAAGCGCATAACACAACAACTGAATTGAAAATAATACTGTTCGAACTAGCGAGGCGGCGGAAACAAGTAGAATAGGGGTTCCCAGCGAGTTTCGGTAAATTCCCTAAATCAAGTCGCGTGACTTCGCGCACAGGGAGTAGCAAGATCGTTATAAACGGACACAAAACATCCACATTTGGTTCGTTTTATCCGGAAGTTCGTTATAACCGATAAAAATTTGGATTGGAAGTTTTTTCGTGCATTATAAAATAGTTCGTTTTAACTGGAAATTCGCTATAAACGGGTTCATTATAAGCAGACTTAACTGTATTTTTCATAATCCATATCGATGAATTTCTCATGCGTAAAATGCGTAACACATTTTTGTATTTTTTCGAGTCTTTTACGTTTTCGAACTTGTACATTATTTGTCTTCAAAATTCGATGCACAGTTGATTGCGAAACACCGTATTTTCTCGACAATTTTCTTTGCGACTGCCCAACTTTGTCTTTTGCGCTTGACAGAAGATGTTTCGTTGTTTTTCTGCTAAGAGGTGGCCAACCGGATTTTTTTTTTCATTTTCTGGTTTTTTGTCTTCACCACAATCACGCAAAATACGAAATGTGACGCACCAGCACGATCGCCCTGCCAGCGGGTTAGCTATCAGCACTTAGTGTATGAAAAAAAAAACCCGTTAATGGTTTGACTGAAAAGAATTTTAGAATTTGCAAAATTACTAAACAATGTAACATAGGAAATAGGATATAAACTATTATAATTGCTTTCAGGCAGGGTGGCCTGTTTACATTACGTAGATTAAATTATATTTGAATCACTATTTATACTGTATAAAATGTCGGAACTATTGAGTTTATTTTATGTGACAGGTATGGTTATATATTACTAAAATGTGTTTTTGTAATCGATATGTTGGTATGCAGTAATGAGGTTTATGTAACCGAGATAATTTGATTGGAACATTATTGTTTCAAGAGCTGAAGTAGACGGCCAGCTTTCTTAGATGTTTGATTGCAAGTTGTTAGTAAAAGTGATTGTTGTTTGAAATTGCCCAAAAGAGTTTGATTTTAAAATAAAAACTAACAGGAAATATGATGGCGCGAGATATTGGCTTATCTTCAAACGCTTCGAGAATTTGCTTCGTGGACAGTAGTCCAAACAAGAAATTAACGCACTTGCGCAAATCCAGCTTGTATGACATTTCCGATGCGAATAATCAAATGCGCAGATTCTGAAATCAGAGTAGAAGTATGGTATAGTATTTTTCACGATTTAAGAAAGTGACTTAGCTACCTATACCCATTCGAAGTTCAAAAAGATTCAAAATTGATTAATTTATGGCTATTTAATGACAAGGCATGGTGCAGGGCCGCACTATACCTGATTGTATAATTGTTGGGTTTAAAATTTTATTGTGATAAGACAGTTGAATTTTAATGTTTTATGTACTGAATAATACACAATATAGTAATTACACAACTATATTAAAATAGTGTACAGTGTCCTCGCGTGCTTTTGTTACAATTTTAGTTATTAATTAATATCTAGTTCAATTTCGCTATCGCTACTGTCTTGCAAATCAATAATAAGTTTTTTTACAGGTTCTAAACTATTTATATTTATGTACATTGTACATACATCTATATGAGTTTTCAATTTTTTTGACGTGTTGAATACAGTTTCTCCAGTTTTCAACGGTTACATTTTTCACTTCCGTCATTATCTACTCAATCACACTACTGTTTAAAGTGGGTGTATTATTGTGAGCACGTGTATTAGACTTTATTTTATGCCATATCAACTCGATCGCATTAAAAATACAATAATATGATGGAAGCCGAATTATTTCGTGTTCTGGTATCCAGCCTTCTTCTGGTCCCGCATGTAAAATAGTTATTATTTTACCTTTATTTGATGAAGCTTTGGTGTGGTATTTTTTGAATTTATCAAGCCATCCTTTACTGCAGAGATGTCAAAGATACGGCCCGCGGGCCGCATCCGGCCCCCGGGACGTATCAATAAGGCCCGCGATCGCAATGTGTCACAGAAAGAAGAATCATGTTTTTTAGAGCTTTTAGACTTCACTCGATTCCTCTACGGAAGTTTTAAAATGCGCACACTACATTTATAAGTAATTTCAAGGGCAGCGCGTGCCTTGACAAGCGAGAGAGATAGACAGTAACGCCATCTCTTAGCAACAAGCGGAAATACCCTATTATTTTGGTTGAGAACAATAGAATCTTCCACGCGCTTCGAGTCTAGACTAGAACCTTCCTTATCGATATTATAAAAGGAGTGCGTCGGCGCGACGTGAGTCAGTTGAGTGTGAGTCGAGTAATCGAAGCGATACGGTCGGAGAAAGATTTTAGTTGTACTGCGAAGTAGTGATTGTGAAGGTATTGTGCAATTGTTTGTGTCGTGCGCGTGCGATATCCATAATTGTTGTGTCGAGTTCCAGAATTGTTACGATTTTGGCATAATGTCACAAAAACATAAAGTTGATAGTGAGTGCAGAGTTTATCAGTCTAAATGGGAAATTGCATATTTTTTCATAGAATGGAAAGGTAAACCACTGTGTTTGATTTGCAATCAAACAGTTGCTGTTTGTAAGGAGTTTAACTTGAAGAGACACTATGATACGAATCATAAATCAAAATTCGATTGTTACACTGAAAAAATAAGAATGGACACATTGTCATCTTTAAAATCTAAACTTCAAGGTCAACAATCGATGTTTACTAAAGCTAATACTGAGAGCGAAGATGCCCTGAAATCAAGTTTTATTATTGCATTAGAAATCGCGAAGAGATCAAAACCTTTCACTGATGGTGATTTTATTAAAGACTGTATGTTGAAAGTTGCCGATGTTTCATTTCCATTTCAGAAGTCAATAATTCAAAATATTTTGCTGTCAAGAAATACTGTTGCTTCAAGAATAAATGATTTATCTCAAAATTTGGTTCTTCAACTGAAGGAGAAAATTAAGGAATTTACAAACTTTTCACTGGCTGTTGACGAGAGCACTGATTCTGTTGATACAGCTCAACTTGCTGTTTTTATACGAGGTATTAACAGTACCTTTGAAATAACTGAAGAACTATTAAAGTGCGTTCCATTGACAGGTACTACAACAGCAAATGATATTTATTCTGCAATTGAGCATTTGATAGCAGAATATGAACTCGACTGGAATATACTTAGCAGCACAACTACGGAAGCGCTCCTGCCATGGCTGGCAAACATTCGGGCGTTGTAACTAAATTAAAACAGAAAAAATCAGGGAATTTTGTGGGATTTCACTGTATAATTCATCAGGAATCATTGGCATCCAAACATTTAAAAATGGACCATGTCATGCAAACCTATAATTAAAATAGTAAATTTTATAAGGAGCAGAGGACCAAATCACCGACAGTTCAGGCAGTTTTTACAAGATTTGGACGAAAAGTTTTCTGATGTTCCTTACTTCACCGAAGTTCGTTGGCTCAGTCGAGGAGTAGTTTTAGAAAATTTTTTTGCATTACGTGACCCTATTCAAGCTTTCATGTTAGAAAAAGGCAACCCAATTGATTATGACAATGACTGGTGGGTTGATTGTGCCTTTTTGGTAGATATGAATAAACACTTGACTGATCTGAATGTAAAGTTACAGGGTAAAAATCTGATTGTCACTCAAATGTATTCATGTATTCAAGCCTTTGAAACAAAGTTGAGGCTGTGGGAAAATCAGGTAAAAAATCAAACTTTGGATCATTTCCCTCATTTAAAATCATTTGGCACAGTGAACCAAAAAAAATTGGATCAATATTCTCAACTTCTGCAAAATTTGATCACGGAATTCAACAATGGTTTTGAAGACTTTCACAAAATGAATGAAATGGAATTCCCAATTTTCAACAATCCATTCAATTTTGAAGCTTCACAGGCACCAGTTCATTTGCAAATGGAGTTGATAGATCTTCAATCGGACAGTATTTCGAAAGAAAAATTTAAAGAGGTTAACGCTCTTACATTTTATACACAATATTTCAAGAGTTTGGATAACTACCCGGAATTAAAAAAGTATGCAGCACGCATTCTCTGCATGTTTGGTAGCACTTATTTATGTGAGCAGATGTTTTCCGTCATGAAAATAAATAAGAACAAACATCGCACAAGACTTTCGAATAAACATCTCCAATCAATTCTTAAAATAAACTACAACGAATATGATACCTGACATCAATGAGCTTGTCAAAAACAAGAGAAGTCAGGTATCTGGATCCTCGAGCTCAAAATAATTACCCTCTTTTATAATTTTGGTATATTATATACTATATAATTAAATAAATAAAATGTTATATTAATTCAGTACATTTTTTTTATTTGAATCTGGCCCGCCTACACATTCTAAATTTAATATATGGCCCTCTGCAAAATTGAGTTTCACACCTCTGCTTTACTGGGTGTGTCGTGGGTGTCATACCAAGTCTCATCTAGGTCGATTATCGCTCGATTTTCCGATCTAGCTGTATTTATTTTATCCCATTCTGAGTTGTTATAAGCGCCGTGATTCCATTATAACTTGCCTTTTGTCTATTTTTTTTAACAAAAATCCCAAACGACGTAGAGTACGTCATAAAGTTGTAATGGAACATTTTATGTCACAACTATCCTGGGACACCTCCGTGAAAGTGACAATAACGTAGGAACTTTTTGTTCTGCATACATTTCATATGAAATGACATGCTAAATTTATTTCATTGACTTAGTTTTCATCACTACAAAAAAGAAACTTAGATTTAATTTGTACCGGTTCGTTTAAAGTTCACAGTCACTCTTGAATATTTTCGTGCGCAGTAACTTTATATTAATTTGTACGGAGTGGTTTAAAGAAGCAGTCGAGACTTGTTTGTTTTTTTCTTTTGTGTAATAGCTCTTGACCATTTTCGTGCGCGTATTGACAAGATCTGCCACCTGATTTGCATCGTTATTGTTTTCAAATCATTTTATCAAGGTATTGATGCTTTCAATTGCTTTCGAGAAGCTCAATTTTGGTTGTTGAATATCTTGCTCGATAATTGACCCGTCGTTATTATTATCGGACACTTCGAAATCATCGTTATCTTCTGAAATTTGATCATTGTTCCAATTTTCAATGTCATCAATGCTGATGTCAACATTATCACCCACCTTTGACATCAACAATTGAACTTCTCGAAGTGTATCGTTGTATGCACTATTTGATCAATTTAGAGAGCCGAATATCGTCTTCACTATCGTACTGATCATCATCCCACTTTTTTATCTTATTCCACGCTTTTATAAGAACAGCTTGCAGCAATTCGTCCCACACTGATTTAAGTAGCAAAATAGCATCACGAATTTTATCTGCCTTCAAAATATTTTCAATCGGAACGTTTTCTTGTGCGACAATGTTGCATAACAATTTAGTTCGATATCCTAACTTGACCGATCTTATGGGATTTTGATCCATGGGTTGCAAAACCGCTGTTACGTTAGGTGGTAAAAGCATTGCAGCAATGTTTCTATCATCAGACTGTAGCATGTCAATTGGCTTATGGGCAGTACAGTTATCAATCAGCAACAATGCCTTTGGTGGTAAATTATTTTTAGCAGAAAATTGGCGAACCTGCAAAAATTTTTATGCAATAACCTGCAAATTTTTTTATGAACTAAAAAAATAAGTTTACCTGTTTTATAAATGAATGATGGAACCAGTTGACGAATAACTCTGAATTCATCCACGACTTCTTCGAATTGGCGTATTCCAATGGGTTTTCAAATCCCTTAAAGCAACGTGGATTTGCAGATTTACCAATGACCAACGGCTTTAACTTGTGCGAACCATCTGCGTTAGCACACAACAAAAATGTGATTCTTTCCTTTGCAATTTTTCGGCCCGGTGCGGTCTTTTCGTTTGCTGTGACAAATGTTTTATCCGGTAAAAAACGATAAAATAGTCCAGATTCATCCGCGTTATATAGTTGCACAAATTTTGTGATGGCGAATACCAAGTCTTCTCTTAAAATTTGCTAGCCATCCATCAATGGCATTGAATTTTTTTCCAGTGTGCAGTATGGCGAATTCGTGCTTAGCTCTTGATTTTAAAATTGGACCAGTCATTACACAATTACGCTGTCGTTGGTCCAAGAACCATTTATACAACCTTGCCTCAAGATCAGCATATTCCGGTTTATGTAGTGTTTTCTTGTGTGCTTTTTCATGTGTTCGCCACAGCCTCTAAAATTTCATGGCGTTTTTTCTTTATTTTTGAGATGGCTACTTTAGATACAACTTAATTCAACGCCAATCGTGTTCCGTGAATACCTTGATCAATCTTTTTTAAAATCTCTACTTTCTACTGCAAATCTAATCTGATTTGTGATGATTTGTTCTGCTTTGACATTTTTTAAGTAAACAATACACAACTCAAAAACTCAAACGCTAACGACTAACTAAATCAATGTTGTTTGACGATGAAGAAAAATAGAAAAGAAGTTCGGGGAATACCATAATCCAACAAACAAAATTAGAGTTCAGTGCTGCCACTGAGAATTTTTTAAAAGTGCCAAATTGCCACTTTTATGAACGAAAAAAAAAAAAAAACCGTTGTTTTGAAAAATTCATACGCTTTGAAAAGTTAACCGAAGAGTTAACTTTTTAGAGCGGCACGTGGATGCTGAAATACGGTTAACTTACCCGAGCGATTAACTTTTACGCGAGTTAACTTTTTCGAGATTCTACTATATATATATATATATATATATATATATATATATATATATATATATATATATATATATATACTAGTCGGGCCCGCGGCTCCGCTCGCGTGGAATCAAGTCCACTTGATTCACTACTATCGTCACTGCTTATTCCTTATGTTACCCAACGTAATAAAATATCTCCCATTATTTCTCCTTTCTCCCAATATTTCTCCTTATTTTCCCATTATCTCTACATAATTTCCATTATCTAGGCTTATCTCTGCTCATCTCCCATTATTTCTCCTTCTCTCCCATTATTTCTCCTTATCTCCCATTACCTCACCTTATTTCCCATTATCTAGGCTTATCTCGACTTATCTTTCATTATTTCTCCTTATCTCCTATTATCTCGCCATAACTCCCATTATCTAGACTTATCTCTGCTTATCTCCCATTATCTCTCCTTATCTCCCATTATTTATACTTATCTCCCCTTAACTCACCTTATCTGCCATTATCGAGGCTTATCTCGACTTATCTCCCATTATTTCTCCATATCTCCCATTATCTCATCTTATCTCCCATTATCTAGGCTTATATCGAATTATATAGAACATATGTATAAATTTATAAAAAACACGTAAATCGGATAAGTGGTTCTCGAGTGATAAGCGCACTAACGGACATACAGATAGCCAGAGAGACGTTGCATTTTATATATATTGTATTCTTGGCTACATGATATTGTTCCATATTTAATGCTTTAGGGAGTGTATTGCAAGAGGACGCGCTAGCGGCAAACTTTTCTCCGACTTAATTCACTATTATCGTCACTGCTTATTCCTTATGTCACCTAATAAAATATATCCTATAACCTGGCCAGAGAACATACGTACGTTTAAAAAAAATCACGTAACTCGGATAAGTAGTTCTCCAGTGATAAGCACACTAACGGACGGAAAGACAGATAAACAGACAGACGGGCAGAGAGACATTGCATTTTATATATATTATAGATATTCTCTGCTACATAATATTGTTCCATATTTAATGGTTTGGACTGTGTATTGCAAGAGAACGCGCTAGCGGCAAACTTTGACCGACTTCATTTACTATTATTGTCACTGCTCATTCCTTATGCTACCTATCGTAATAAAATATAGCCTATAACCTGGTCGGAGAACATATGTATATTTTTTAAAAAAAAGTACGAAAATCGGATAAGTGGTTTCTCCAGTGATAAGCGCACTAACGGACAGACATACAGACAGAATACGTTGCATTTTATATATATTATAGATGTAATAAAATATATAACTATAACCTGGTCAGAGAACATATGTATGAATTTAAAAAATCACGTAAATCGGATAAGTGGTTCTCGATGGATAAGCGCATTAACGGACAGACAGACAAACATTGCATTTTATATATATTATAGATATAGATTATTATTATTATTATATAACCTGGCCAAAGAATATATGCATGAATTAAAAAAAAGACAGGTAAAATCGGATAAGTGGTTCCTGCGTGATAAACGCACTAATGGACAGACAGACAGACAGAGAGACATTGCATTTTATATATTATATAGATTATACATTACAGATATTCTTTGCTACATAATATTGTTCCATATATAATGGTTTAGGCTGTGTATTGCAAAGGCACGCGCTAGCGGCAAACTTATTTCCGACATCATTCACTATTTTACGTCACTGCTCATTCCTTATGCTGCCTATCGTAATAAAATATAGCCTATAACCTGGCCAGAGAACATATGTATGTTTTAAAAAAAAAAGTACGTAAATCGGATAAGTGGTTTTTCAGTGATAGGCGCACTAACGGACAGACAGACAAACAGAGAGACGTTGCATTTTATATATATTATAGATATATATATATATATATATATATATATATATATATATATATATATATATATATATATATATATATATATATATATATATATAGAATTACGACCCTGTTACGGCCAGATACGTGCGCAGGTCCTAATGGTCGTTTAATGTTTTTATTGCAGCAATTTGCCAAATCACTTTTTTACGAGGCTGGTTTGAAAAGTCCATGCAAAGTCCGAGAGATGGCACCACCGGCACGTATCGAGGTCATGTTTAGTTAGTAGCATCTCTTGAATGAACGCACACCAAGTTTCAGCCATATTGGTCTATTTCTTTGTGTTTGGCATTCGTGTGAATCAAGGAAGTCGAGTGATTTTCAAGAAATGGACGAAAAAGAATTTCGTGTGGTGATTAAACATTACTTTATGAAAGGCAAAACGCCTCAGGAGACTAAAGAGAAGCTTGATAAACATTATGGTGACTCTGCACCTTCGATTAGAACAGTTTATAAGTAGTTTCAAAGTTTTCGGACTGGCCATATGGGCACAAGTGACGCTGAACGTTCTGGACGGCCTGTGGAGGTTACGACTCCAGAAATCATTGATCAAATCCATGATATGGTGATGGATGACAGAAGAGTTAAGGTGCGTGAGATTGATAGTGCTGTGGGTATCTCGACTGAACGGGTACATAATATTTTGCATAAACATTTGGACATGAGAAAGCTATCCGCAAGATGGGTGCCGCGATTTCTCACGCTTGACCAAAAATGGAATCGTGTGAAGTGTTGCAAGGATAGTTTGCAGCTGTTCCAGAAGAATCCGGATGTGGATGAAACATGGATACATTACTATACTCCTGAGACCAAACAACAATCTAAACAATGGGTTACCAAGGGGGAATCTGCACCAAAAAAGGCGAAGACCGTTCCTTCGGCCGGAAAGGTTATGGCGACTGTCTTTTGGAATTCGCAAGGGATAATCCTCATCGACTATCTGGAAAAGGGTAAAACTATTACAGGTGAATATTATTCATCGTTATTGGACCGTTTGAAAACCGAGCTACAAGAAAAACGCCCGCGATTGGCCCACAAGAAAGTCCTTTTCCATCACGACAACGCACCAGCACACACCTCAGCAGTTGTGGTCGCAAAATTAATGGAAATAGGATTCCAACTCGTTTCACATCCCCCCTATTCTCCAGACTTGGCTCCCTCGGACTACTATTTGTTCCCCAATTTGAAGAAATGGCTGGCGGGACAAAGATTTTATTCAAACGAGGAGGTGATTGCAGACACTAATGGATATTTTGCAGACTTGGACAAATCCTATTATTCGGAAGGGATCAACAAACTAGAACATCGTTGGACGAAGTGTATAAGCCTAAAAGGAGACTATGTCGAAAAATAAAAAAGGTTTACCTCAAACACATAAGTAGTTTTTATTTTTGCACGGAATTTTCAAACCAGCCTCGTAGATTTTAAAAAATACTATACCGTTACACCTTCAGCGTAAACAACATTGATATCTGTTAATTGTTCAGCATTTACCCAAACGCCTATAATTAATCTCGAGATTAATGAATCACCCTTTAATATAACAGATAACACAGCGAAATATTTAAATAATCAAATAACATATAATTCAATGGGCGTCATCCTTCAACTATTAATTAAATATTATATATTATTATATTAGCGATAAAAATCACCGAGATACCATTATTAAATGTAATCATAATGAAAACAAATATTATTTATTTATAAAAAATAACCGGTCAAGTGCAAGTTGAACTTGCGCAATTAATGTTCGGTACGTTAATTGCTCCTAAAATAAAAAAAAATGTAACGAAGGTATAAAATGATCAGTGACTTCAGAAAACACACCCCAAATCAGTTTTCAACAAAGTTTGTTTCCGATCTTTAATGAAAACTAATGACCTTGAAATTATTGTTTTGTTTATATCCACATAAATTAATAAAGGTAATGCACTTGTGACAATTTTCGTTCAATCTACACTCCGTGGAAAATATTCAAGAATTTTTTCAAAATTTTTTGATTAGTACTTCTTGAAAAGTACACACACAAAGAAAAGTGTGCGCAACTATTACATTATACACTCCTGGACAAAATTAACGCAAGAATATATTAAATTATACAAATCTCTATAATGAATTAATTTTAATAATTTTTTATGAACATTGATTACACTAAAAGTTAGAAAAAAACTTATTCGGATACTTTAAAAGTGAATTAGCTACCAAATTTCTCTATAAGATTCGAATTAAAATTATTCTTAAGACCTAATAACAAAATCGTTGAAATTATGTAATAATGAAAAAAATAAACTGGGATACTAGTAGCAAAATTAATGGTGTAACTGGGACACGTGTGTTGCCTCCTCTACTTCGGATGACAGCGTTTATGCGCCTAGGCATGCTTCTAATTAAATTTTGGATAAAATATTGAGGAATTTGCTCCCATTCTGTGATAACCGCATTTTCAAGTTCCCTCAGATTTCTAGGTGCAGGTATATGACGTTTCACATTTTTCTTAAGGTGATCCCATACATGTTCTATCGGATTCAAATCCGGGCTTTTTGGTGGCCATTGCATAATCGGTATATCAACTTGATTAAGATAATCGAGTACCTCCCTAGCCACGTGAGGTCGAGCTTTGTCTTGCATAAACAGGAAATTGGGCCCCACAAAATGACCGAAAGGCATCACATGTTCTATTACAATATTCTCAAGATCGTAGCCAGCATTCATGGATCTCGTACGGGCAGGAACTAACTCTGTGCGAGCATCAAAGCAGATGCCTCCCCAGAACATAACAGAGTCACCGCCGAATGGAATCCTTGCAGAGATATTGCAAGGAGCAAACCTTTCTCCTTGTCTTTGCCATACTCGCTCACGGCCATCTGGATGTTTTAGACTAACCCTAGTTTCATCTGTGAAGAAAACTTATTTCCAATCATCCACAGACCAGTTTCCGTGATTTCGAGCAAAACGTAACCTCTCAACTCTGTTCTCTCTAGTAAGCAAGGGCGTAGTGGCTGGTCTCTTACTGTTTACTCCAGCTTCATTTAACCGTCTTCTAACTGTTTTAGAAGAAATTGTGACATTGCGAACAACTTCGAGTTCGTTTCTTATTATAGAACTAGTGACAGTCCTGTTTCTTAAAGCATATTGTCTTATAAAACGTTCATCTACATAGGTGGCTAGTGCATCGTTTTCGCCCTTGCCCTAGCCTTCTAGAATAAGTTCCTACTTCATTCAAGCGTCTTACCATACGACTTATTGTGGAACGATGTTTGCCTAACAAATTGGCAACATAACTCTGACAGTATCCCTCATCCAATAAAACTGAGCCTCGCACTACCTCTTGTTCAGTTAAATTCCTTGTTCAATTCATTTTTCTAATTCTTCGGGGTCAAAAATAAAACAGTCTACTACAAAAACGTATTACTTTGAAAAAGGGAACAATTTATAAGCTTACTTTTAAAGAAAATCTATCGCATTATTACAGAAATTTTTTTTATCTTCTAAAAAATTCTTTAAAACTGTAAATCTAAACGAATTGTTTTGATTTCTGTCATGAACAACGAAACAAAATATGCATAGCCTACTATTCAAATACTCAATAAACTTTAAAACTGACATAAGAACAAGATAAATTAATTTTCAGATTGTTGCGTTAATTTTGTCCAGGAGTTTATATATGTTCGAACTCGTGTTTTTACCCCCCACTCGATGACCTGGTAAAAAAAAGTTTTTTCACTTCCGATTTCACCCCCCAAAATTAACCCCATAAGTCAAAATTACACTTTCAAAACTACAAGGCTCTGATGAGACCGTCAATTCCTATATTAGTATAGTATTTTTCAAGATCTAAGAAAGTGATTTGGTAAATTGATGCAATTAAAAACATTAAACGACCGTTAGGATCTTCGTACGTACCTGGCCGTCACAGGGTCGTAATTAATATATACACCTCCCTTTCGATCTAACATTTTAATGGCTACTTCTATATTCTTCATTTTATCTGCAGTATTATACTGAAATAGTATGTATTATAAAGTTCAATAGTGTCTTAAAATGTCCGAAAACCTTTCCATCAGAAGCCGCAAATGCTTGCGCGTTGAGGCAATAGTGATAGTTAAAAGTGTTTATTTAAAGTTAGTGGAGCGAGGCCACGAAAAGTACTTTTCATTGATAGAGACATCAGCTTTAACAAACATGGCTGAAAGTACAGTTTGGAAAATTGTAAATAATTCGATAGCACCTAAAAAAACACGAAAAAACAAAGGTGTATCGAAAGTATTGATTTCTGTCAAGAAGACTTAATCCGCCGCAAAATTTATGGAGTGTATGCAGAACAAAAATGCCTACGTTATTGTCACTTTCAAGGAAGCTGTCCGAGTATAGTTGTGACATAAAATGTTCCACTACAACCTTATGGTGTATTCTACGTCGTTTGGGGTTTTTGTTCAACAAAACAGACAAAAGGCAAGTTATAATGGAATCACCGCGCTTACAACAACTCAGAATGGAATATCTTGAAAAAATAAATACAAACGATAATCTACCGAGATGAGACTTGGTATGACACCCACGACACACCCAGTAAAGGATGGATTGATGAATCCAAAAAATGCCACACCAAAGCTCCATCAAATAAAGGTAAAAGAATAACTATTTTACATGCGGTGTCAGAAGAAGGCTGAATACCAGAATGTCTATTTCTAGCAGCCAAGAATATTTCAGATTCTAGCAGCTTGGATTATCATTGTGATACAACCGCTGAAGTTTTTGAAGATTGGCTTCAAAACAAATTAATGCCGAATATACCACCGAATAGCTGTATTGTGCAGCAGGATACGAAATAATTCGGCTTCCACCATAATATGGTATCTTTAATGCGATCAAGTTGATATGGCATAAAATAAAGTCTAATATACGTGCTCACAATAATACACCCACTTTAAACCGTAGTGTTTTTTTTTTTTTTTTTTATGGGTCTAGCACACGTGCTACAGGGAAGTCCCTAAAGCGCTGCAGGAGCGACACGTGTGCGGAGAAAGCGATTCACGTTGTTCTTGAATCGCTGTAGATTGTACTCGGTGGGAGACACAGTCCTGGGCAAATTATTTCAAAGGGATGATGTTCTCCATATAAAAGACTGCTTGAAAAGCGTAACAAGCTGAACCTCATACGGATGTGAAGAATTAGCGCAACGTGTACTTGTAACATGCACCGCTCTGGGAGGAATTAAGCGGGCCACATCCTTCGAACACTTTCCATGTAGAATAGGCTTAAGTCGCCAACCGTTCTTTGATGTTCCAGCGAATCAAGGCCGACGGTCAGTTCCGGGTCTCCAATCAGACGAACAGCTCTTCTCTGAATAGAATCCAACAAATGCAGTGTATGTTTGGGAGAGGAGCTCCAAACATGGGAGCAGTATTCCATAGTTGGTCGAATTTGAGCTTTGTAAAGAATTAACAGTTGTTGTGGAGTGTAAAGCTTTCTGGTTCGAAATAATATTCCCAACTTTTGAGAAGCTCTCCTTGCTATGCCTGCAACATGTTCATGCCAGGACATATTTGCTTCCAAATTAACGCCCAACAAATTGACTGACGATGTTAGAGGAATGGAGTGCCCCGACATAACTATGCCGGGTTCAGCAACGTTAACTTTTTTAGAAAAAACTGCCGCCTGGGTTTTTGTAGCGTTAAATTCCACTTGGTTACTGTCACCCCCAAGATAGAATTTCTTCCAGGTCTTTGTTAAGTTGAATAACTTCCTGCTGTCTGCGGATATTCGTCTGAGTAGCCGATGTCCGAGCGTTCAAAGTGAATGAGAGATAAGTGTACTGTCATCTGCAAAGTTGTAGATTGGATTCTCGGTCTTTTCTAGCAGATCGTTAATGTAAATGAGAAAGATAGTAGGAGACAGTATGGAGCCTTGGGGTACACCGGCGTTGATAGTGAAGGTGTTAGAAAGAAATCCGTCGACTGCCACGCGTAAAGAACGCTCTCTGAGGAAACATAACCTTTTCCGACATACCATAAGAACATAGCTTAGCCAACAGCCCATCGTGCCAAACACGGTCGAATGCCTTGGATATGTCAAGAGCAACCGCTCGAGATTCTCCAAAGTGTTCAATTGCATTGTTCCAAACATGTGTTACATAAGTCAGAAGATCTCCTGTTGATCTATTTTTACGAAAGCCATATTGGTGATCGCTAATAATGTTGAATCCTTCAAGATATTTTAGAAGATGCTGATTGATAGCCTTTTCCATGACTTTCGATATTATTGAAAGCAGTGCGATTGGTCGGTAGTTATTTGGCAAGGTCTTCTTGCCTTTTTTTTAGGTATCGGCTGAACTGTAGCACATTTCCTGCAGGAAGGAAATATTCCCTTTCTGTAGGATAGGTTGAAAAGTCTACAGAAAACTGGCGTTAGTTCCCTCGCACAGATTTTAAGAACTATGGTAGGTATTCCGTCAGCGCCAGAAGTCTTTTTGGTGTCTAGCTTCATCAGAATACGCTTTATGATACGCTCTCTGAAGACAACATCGGGCATCCTTGACTGCACTATGGGAATAGTAGGTGGTGTTTTTCCTTGGAAATCGACAGTAGAATGTGAAGCAAAGAGTTCAGCCAACAAGTTTACTTTCTCAAAAGGTGTCGTTGCAATAGAATTATCTGGCCGTGTGACTGGTGGTATGGTTGATTTGGTGAAATTTTGACTAACTGCCTTAGCGACCGACCAAAAGAACCTTGAATTGCCGGGACAGGCGAGAAGTTTGTTTCTAATCCGTTGATTGTGTACCTCCTTGGTTTCGTCGATAATTTCTTTGCATCTGTTCCTGGCACGAAGCCAGTGTTACGATTTATGGTGTTAGGATTTTCGCGCCATTGTCGGTATGCAAGATGTTTAGAAGCAACAGCAGCTTCTTTGCATTTTCGGTCAAACCAAGGCTTGCCGTTGGAAGGGCATTTCTTCGAAAAAGGGATGTAAGCCTCCATACCGGCCAAAATAAACATCGGAAACCTCCCTGGCGCAGTCAGATGGGTCGTCCGATCGAAAACAAACATCTAACCAAGGGAAAGTTCGAAAATATTCCATGAGATCTTCCCATTTAGCAGACTTGTAGTGCCAAATCTTGCGCGGTTTAGGCGCCTCTCTGTCATTGATTGGTAGAATACTCGATGTCGAAAGTAGTTTATGGTCGGAAGAACCTAACAGCGGATTTACGCTGACTGTGTAAATCTCCGGATTGGTGGTTAAAAAGAGATCAAGAAGACTGGCAAATTCTCCGTCTCGATCAGGGATCCGTGTTGGTTCGTCAATAAGCTGAGTTACGCCACAACTGATTGAAAATGATTCGGCTTCACGACCTTGTTAGTCGGTAGTATTTGAATATTTAAGCCAGTTGATGTTGTGGACATTAATGTCGCCCAGGATGGCAATTTCAGCATTTGGATAGTTAATTTGTAATTGATCGATGGTGTCTGCAAGGGAAGCGAAAAGTGTTCTAAAGTTAGTATCACTTGGTGGTCGATAGAGGATACAGATGAACCTTGTGGTTGGTTGAGTAGTTATTTTTATCCACATAACATCAAAGTTTGCGGGCTCCAGAGCCTCTTCTCGTTGGCAAGAGTGGTCGCTTCTGACATAAAGACAGATTCCAAAGTTACGCCTAAATCGGGAATAGTGTGATTGAGTTGATAAAGATAGAAGTCAAAAATGTAACCGTTGAAAACTGGAGAAACTGTATTTAACACGTCAAAAAAATTGAAAACTTATATAGATGTATGTACATAAATATAAATAGTTTAGAACCTGTAAAAAAACTTATTACTGATTTGCAAGATAGTAGCGATAGCGAAATTGAACTAGATATTAATTAATAACTAAAATTGTAACAAATGTACGCGAGGACATTGTACACTGTTTTAATATATTTGTGTAATTACTATATTGTGTATTATTCAGTACATAAAACATTAAAATTCAACTGTCTTATCACAATAAAATTTTAAACCCAATAATTATACAATCAGTTATAGTGCGGCCCTGCACAATGGCTTGTCATTAAACAGCAATATATTAATCACTGTAGAATCTTGTTGAATTTTGAATGGTATAGGAAGCTAAGTCACTTTCTTAGATCGTGAAAAGTACTATACCAAATTTCACCATTCTATGTTAAATAGTTTTCGGAGAAAATTGGGTGTGACAGACGGACAGACACCGAAGTGATCTTATAAATGAACTAGTTTTAAGTGTTTTCGGTATTGTCTCTTGAAAAGAGAATAAATTAACTCAAGTTATTTTTGTTTTTTATGTGTGCAATATTTTATGAAGTAGTACAGGGGTGCTCAAACGGTCGATCGCGATCGACAAGTCGATCGCAAGTGCTTTTTGAGTCGATCTCGAAAAAAAAATTCCGATATAGAACTATTCACAGATTTTAGGTAACTAAAACAAAATGTAATGAATAAACTACTAAAATTTATTGAATCCACAATTAGGCCAGAATAACCCCCTCATCACTTTCTTTTATCGTAATAACCCCCTGCTAGCGGCAAAAGGCGGCTTTATCAAAGGAACGCCCGGTACTTGTCAAAGAAAAGCCGCGTTTTTGATTCCCGCCGAGACTTCGTTCGCGCCGATATAAATGTTGCGCCTGAAGGAATAGGAGTCAGTCTGAGTTGTAACTTGAAGGCGATACATCGATACAAAGTTTATTAATAAATAGTCCAAAATGAGTGCGGCGAAGAAAAGTAAAACTTATCATTTTAATAACGATTGGGAGGAAGAATTTTTACCTTTTGTATGGTAAAGGATAAGTGCATTTGTCTCATTTGCCGTGCGTCAGTTGCAATACCTAAGCGTGGGAACTTAGAGAGGCATTAAAAAAACGGTTCATAAAAACTATGAAAAGGATTTTCCGTCACAGAGTGAATTAAGAAAACGAAAAGTACGTGATTTGATAACTTGTTTGAAAAAAGAACAAACCATGTTCACAAGACCAGCCAAACAATCAAAAGCTGCAACGATCGCGTCATTTAAAATATCTCATATATTGGCAAAACACAAGAAACCATTTGATGATGGATTGGTTGTGAAGGAAGCATTTATTGAAGCGGGTGAGACTTTATTTGGAGATTTTAAAAATAAAACAGAGATTATGTCTGCTATTAGAGAACTTCAGTTATCTCGTCCGACTGTCACAAGGCGTGTTGAAGTGATGAGTCAGGACATGGCAGATAAACTAAAACATGATATCATGGAATGTACATACTTTTCTTTACAGTTCGACGAATCCACCGATATGACAGACACTGCCCAGCTGTGTATTTTTATTCGAATGGTATTCAATGACATGTCGGCTAAGGAAGAGTTTTTGGCCCGTGGCGAAGATATATATGACGTTTTCTTCAATTTTGTAACAAACTACAAGCTACCAATATATAAACTAGTGTGCATTACAACCGATGGAGCACCAGCAAAGACTGGAAACAAAAACGGTTTTGTGGCATTGTGTCGAGCTATTGATGATTTCCCTTCATTTTTCTCCTTCCATTGCATTATACATCAACAAGTTTTGTGTTCAAAAGTTCTAAACATGGAGGAGATTATGGGCATTGCAATAAAAATTGTCAATTCTATCCGTGCACGTAGATTGCAACGACGTCCCTTTAAATTGCAGTTGGAAGATAGTGAGTCAGCTGAACACACTGATTTAGTTCTTCACACGGACGTCAGGTGGTTGAGTCGCGGAAAATTCCTAGAAAGGTTTCAAGAATTATTGCCCGAAATAACAGCTTTTCTGGACGAAAGAGGTGATGACACTCAGATGCTGAAAACGGAAAATGGCTGACTGATTTGGCATTTTTGACAGACATCACAATGCATTTAAACACCATTAATTTGGAGCTTCAAGGTAAAGAAAAAACTATTATTGAGATGATTAGCGCAATAAACGCATTCAAAAGTAAATTGCAACTTATGATAGATCAACTGAAAAGAAAGGATCTGAAAAATTTTCCGTCTTTGAAAGTTCCTTAGTTGAATTATGATATTTATGAGGCAGAATTATCAAATATTTTGGGCCAATTCGAAATACGTTTTTATGATTTCAGTAAATTGGCAAATATCGCATCATTTATAAGTTATCCTTTTTCGTGTAAAAACATTGAGGAATTAGCTACTGAAATAGCAAGTCAGTTTAACATGGACTCATGTTCTGTTGAAAATGAGTTAGTGCAGATTATATCAGATATACATCTCAAAGCCACAGCATCTGATACAAAATTCTGGTGTTTTATATCTGAAGATAAATTTCCGAATCTAAGGCAAATCGCCCTTCAACTGATGGCATTGTTTGGGTCAACTTACTTGTGCGAGTCTGCATTTTCTGAAATGAAGATAATTAAGTCAAAATATCGCAATCGACTAACTGACGAACATATGTCATCATGCTTGCGATTAGCTCTAGGTAATTACGTATCATCTTATGAAAAGTATGCTGAGGACATGCAGTGCCACGCTTCAACATCCAAAGTCACTCTTTAGTTAAGTTTAGACAGTAGAACTCGTTTGTTTTCTAAGAACCAATAAACTAGCAATTTTGAATAATTATGAGTTGAAATTTTAGAGCAGACCTACACTTACCTTGACTAAAAAAATGCATATTGTGCGGAAAACTAATATCTATGCCACGATACACCCTACCTAGACGACAATCCTGCATCACACTTACTTGTCTAAAGCACACCGAGCCAAAGTCCAGACAGTCCAAAATAAAGCCATTCGTATCATAGCAGGAGTTTCCTGGTGTGTCCGCAACAACCAGTTGCACAGGGAGTTTCAAATACCCACAATAAAAGAATTTACCCGTAATCTCCAACTTCAGAGTCATCGTAAACATGTTCAACGGATACTCATGACCCACGGACATTTTACAATTAGACTGACATTAGACTCGACTAAAGACTATTGCTTATTTAGTATAAGACTGTAGTACAGTTGAGCAGCTCCTATCGGAAAAAAAGAAAAAAGTATAAAGATCACGCACTACTAACATCATTATAACATTACACGCCCCTGAAACAAGGGAAATTTAGGTTTAGTATTAGGTTTAAGTTGGGCTAAGTTAGGATAAGGTAAATTAGTTCAAATCATTAAAAAATTAACCCCAAAGTTAAAAAAACACACAAACATCTAGACAAATTAAAGTCGTAGTATGTAAAAGGACCGAAGGGTCATAGTCCCAGCTCGCAAGAAGTTTTAGTGGTTATGCCAGCCACCTGGAGAGCCCCACATAACTGGAGCACTCTGGGGCACCCATAAGGTGACGCAGACTGCTTTAGAATCTATAAGACGGATTTTCTCCTTGTAAAAAAAAATCTCCAATATAGGATCTGGCCAAACACCCTTCTATTACATGCCTCACGATTTATCTGTCGGCTCCGCAGTCACACTGTGGGGTTAAGATTTTCCCCCTATTTAAACAGGGAATGTTGGCAAATGCCACGATTTGTCCGAATTCTGTTTATCGCAGACCAAGTTTTTCGAGGTAATTCAAATCCTGGCGGCCTCTTCCCTAGGCAAGGTAGGTGTAGGGATTCTGCTGATGCATTTTTCTCCCACTGTCTCCACCAGGACTCTGTGATATTAAAAGGGGGGTGGAGTGTGTCTACATCACAACCTTTTCATCTCAAAACAGTCTAGGTCATGGTGAACAGGAAGTTCTTAGTTATTTATTATCTTCCTATACTCCCTCATGAGCTCCCTGTCTACGAAACTCTGGCGGTAGGACATGGCTAATAATAATAGACTTCATTTTATGTAGTTACATAGAGTTAGTCCATGGTAATAATCTCTAATTGAAAATGTAAAAATCAATGCTAATTATCCTGACGAAGCCCACTGATAATATTGCATCATTCCAAACGATTGTGTTTATTTTGGTATTACACACCTAGCAGCAACGAGTAATGCTACCCGTGCGGGATGTCAGCCGTTATAGATTCCGTAATTTAAATACAACGAATTAACTTTCCTGTTATCCAATGATGCCAGACCCCAATTTTATTTAATAAGACTGGCCAAAATTCGCATTTTAGTTCAAATCTTATTGATTTTTTCCTGTATGCAAAAGGGCGTAGGATTTTTTTAAAATATAGGAAATTTTATGCTGTTCAAGATGGTTACGAGGGAAAAATAAATGATATACAAAAAAAATTTTCGTTACGAAAAATTCAGTTTTTTTTTCGCTTTTGCGGTTCATTCTTGTTATTTCTAGTCAATATTTTATCTTCAATATAACATGAAAAAGTGTTTTAAGACAAATATCACCTATTTTACAACCAAATTATGATTTAGATAACAGTAATTATTACTAACACGTAGGCTGAAAAATTTCTTGGTCTGACACATAGATGTCGTCCTTTTCATAAAATCCATGCGATTTTTAGGAAGTACTAACCTTCAAACCACACATGTGAAAATTTCATGACATTTCGACGATTAGTTTATAAGTTACAGTGGTTTTAGTAATGTTACTTTTGATATTTTCAAAACAATGGAAAAAATCGAATTTCCTGTGTTGATTAAACACTGTTTTTGATGGGAAAAAAATACCGTTCAAGCAAAACAATGGCTTGATAAGTGTTACGGGGACTCTGCCCCTGGAAAATCACTCATCACTTACTGGTATGCTGAATTTAAACGCGGTCGTATAGACACAAATGATGCTGAACGCTCTGGAACCCCCAAGGTGGTTACACCGGAAAACCTAAAAAAATCCACAAAATTGTTTTGGATGACCGTAAAGTGAAATTGCGTGAGATAGCCGACACCGTAAAGATATCACAAGAATGTGTTGGTCATATTTTGCATGAACATTTGGACATGAGAAAGCTCTGTTCGAAATGGATACCGCGTTTGCTTACAGTAGAATAAAAACAACAACGTGTTGATGATTCTGAGCGCAGTTTGGACCTGTTTAAGAGCAATAAAAAGGATTTTTTCATGCGAAATGTGACAATTGATGAAACCACTACTCACGGCAGTCAGCTGAGTGGAATGCAGCCAGTGAAAGCCGCCCGAAGCGACCAAAGACACAACTCGGCTGGGAAGGTTTTGGCCTCTGTATTTTGGGATGTGCATGGAGTAATTCTCATCGACTATGCTGAGAAGGGAAAAATCATCAATAACGAATATTATATAAAGTGATTGGTGCGTTTAAAGGCAGAAATCGCACAGAAACGGTCTCAAATTAACAAGAAACAAGGGCTCTTTCATCAAGACAATGCACCATGTCACAAGTCAATGGTTACGATGGCAAAATTGCATGAATTGAAGTTCGAATTGCTTCCTCATCCACCGTATTCTCCAGATTTGGCCCCCAGCGATTATTATCTATTCGCAGATCTCAACAAAAAGCTAGCGGAAAAGAGATTTGGCTCTAATGAAGAAGTTATCGCCGAAACTGAGGCCTATTTTGGAGGCAAAGATAAATCCTTCTACAAAAGAGGTATAGAAATGTTAGAAAAGCGTTGGACTGATTGTATCGCTCTTGAAGGAGACTATGTTGATGAATAAAGTCGTATTTTGCAAAAAAAAAATGTGTTTTAAATAGCTAGACCTACGTCTTAGTTATGCCTAAACGTGTTACTTATACCTAAACATAATATTAGGTAATTTGAAAATTACCGCATAGTACCGCGGCGCTACGCTTCAAAATAAGTTGCAATACTAACAACCTTCGTAAGTATACAGATGGCACCTGTATCGTAAGCATCAAATATTTCATCGTAGTTAGTCTTATCGTAGTTCGTGGACAGCATTTATTTTTAGAGATATGCTAACATATCTCTCTTTATTTTACGTACATATGTGTCTCGTGTATTCTTTAACTCAATAAACATTTCAGAATACTACAGTTTTGTGATTTGTAATTATATTTTATTATTAAAATGTTTAAGAAATATATATATATAGTGTATATTAAACTATCCAAGTAGTTTTGTGACCAAATTAAAAACACATCTTTAGTTCATTTTTTGTTTCGTTGTATTTTTCTTTTTCTGTGAATCATTTCTTTTTTATTGCTATGTCTTAAGTTGTAAATACCACCTTCGAGTTAATATTACTAACCTATACTTTTTAGTGATTTTTTTACAGTTCTTTTAGTCCTTAAGCCAAATACCATGTTTAATATTTAAAAACAGAATTAAGCAATTATTTGAAGTTAAGAAATACAAGGAGATGAATGGGTAACCTATTTATATTCAGCGCAACACACGGTTATATTCAAGTCGCAAAGGGTTTTTAAGATAACAACTACAACTTCTATTACTTTTGTAGGTAAAGATAGGTATTCTACAGAATCAGAAAGTCAGTCCCCTTACACAGATCCCAACATGAAAGTTCCCTCAAGAACCAACTCTTTTGAAATTGAAAACCTATTAAAAAATGCTGAAGAGGTAAACAATAGTATACGAGTCTTTATTCTATATCTAAATAATTGATTATTTTCTTTATATTTTAAAAACAATAAAATTCAGTGATTTCTGTTTCAAATCAATGATAATGAAATTTAGGCCAAACAAACAGTTGGAGCTCTAGTTAGAAGAAGCTACAAATATTGCGTTCTGTAACTAACTAGTACATTTGACATATAACTTTTTTAAGATGTAAATCTCTAACTAGTAAATTTTATTGGTTTCGTTTTTTCCCAAAGAACAAAGTTAACAAACCGATTCACCTATAGTACGTCAGAACAGTCGTAGGTAATTGCAACATTTCTAAATTTATCAAAATTGAGATTAATCAATTTATATGTCGTATTTAAATTTTATATAGATATCTATCGTCGTATTCAGCATTAAAATGTTGCAACAAAAAATTACTGCAAGAGATTTATGTTTAAAGATTCTAGAGATGAGTTCCTAATATTAATGTAAACTACCATCCGTAAGTTGAATATAAAAGGTAACGACTGCTATAATAACAAACTGATTATGGGAATTGTTAGCAAGAATAATGACAATACAATAGACGTGTTTCAGTCTTTTTAGTCCTCAATAGTAGCACGCAACTAAATTTTACGAAGGAAAGATTAGAAATTAGAAAACCCAAAAAAAGAAGCTCAGACAAGGGCTTACATGCAAATTTTCTATTTAAGTCAGAACACCAACTTTTTTATGGCATCGGCTGACATTACAATGGAAACCACAATGACTTCCTATCTATATCTCAACCCCATAAATTAAATAGGAAATATAACGACAGTTATAATACCGAAGTGAAGTTATCGGAAATGCTAGTAGAAATAATGGTAGTTAGTACTATACAGATACATGACGACCAAAAAGTCAAATGAATACTCTGTGACGTAATTGTAGAGTATTATTAGAAAAAACATACATACTTTTTGTCACCTTTTATTTTCTTAGTCTTTCAGAAAAATTTTGACTTGAAAAGTTTTCATAAAGTACAAAACATTAAATTTTGAATCTGAGAATATATTTACAACCTAAAAATATTTTAGGGTAAACAATAATTTTAAACAAAACAAAGAACAAAAAAAATTATATATTTTTAATATTTTTGTTACCTAAAGATTCAATTATATTAAATTCAACTATATTATTACTAATAAACGCACACTCTTGAACTGATACAAGACAGAATTATCTTTACTATAACTATATATATATATATATATATATATATATATATATATATATATATATATATATATATATATATTATATATATATATGAGCAGTGACGATATTAGTGAATCAAGTCCACGCGAGCGGAGCCGCGGGCACGGCTAAATCATAGTTTTATTGTAAAATAGGTAGAATTTGTTTGAAAATCACTTTTTCATATCATCCTCGAAATCATCAGAGCAAAATCCACGGCTCTACGTGTTTTGCCTGACCAACAATTCGGTTTCCAACCTCTTCATGGCACCACTCACCACACCACTATACTCACTCAAACCATTTCTAACAGCTTCAACAAACACCAGAAAGTTGGAGCTGTGTTTCTTGATGTATCAAAGGCCTTCGATCGAGTCTGGCACGAAGGCCTCGTTCTGAAACTGATTCGACACGGCTATCCCCCTGTCATAACAAAACTCATTCAGTCCTTCGTCTCTGGCAGAACCTTTCAAGTCAGAGTCGAAACGGCCATTTCCGAAGTCAAGGCCATCAGAGCCGGGGTCCCGCAAGGATCCGTCCTCTCCCCCCACCTCTTTAACATTTTCACAGCCGACATTCCCAAATCGGATCAGACCAACCTCCTCCTTTATGCTGATGACAACGCCATTATCATCCACTCCAGAAGTAGCCGCCTCATCACCAGCAGACTTCAGCGCCACCTCGACACCCTGGATTCCTGTTTGACCGCTGGAGGATCAAACTCAACCCCGCCAAAACTCAAGCCATCGTCTTCTCCAAGGGCAGCGGCACTTTTCAAGGACATCTTCAACTCCAAGGCTCCCGTATCCAATGGGCCAAGACCATCAAATACCTGGGCGTCCATTTCGACAGACAACTCGTCTGGAAGGACCCGGTCTGCACTGCAACCAAGAAGGCGAAGCAACTACTGGGGGAACTCTACCCCATCATGAACCGGACCAAGCTTCTAGTTTACAACTCCATCGTGAAGGCAGGCCTCACGTACGCCAGCTCTTCAAAACAAGGAGAGCTCAGCTTCAAGCAGTACAAAACAAGGCCCTGAGGATGATCACGGGAGCCCCGTGGTTCATGAGGAACCGTCAAATTCACAGGGACCTCGGTGTGCCTACCGTAAAGGCACACATGAGGCAAATTCAACAGAAGTTCCTTAAGAAGGGATCCCAGCACCCCAACCCGTGCATCAGAGACGCCTTCCGAGTCCCACCTCAAGCCAGCCGCCCGTTCCCTAGACCGTCGGACCCGCTGCTGCTCTCGGACGAAGACGATGCCCCCCCCCCCCCCCCCCTTGCCCGCCATGACAGAAGAATGTCATTCTAGGTTAAGTTTAAATTAGTCCTAATTTAAGTCTTGTTACGTCCTAGTTTAAGTTAGCGTAAGTCTTAGTCGAAAGTAGTTTTAGTCTTAGTTCTAAATCCTAGCTTTAAGAAACTTCATGTATATATCAAACACATTTCCTAGGTTAAGTTAGTATAGGATTCCTATTGTAAGAACTTAGGTTAAGATAGAATAAGTTTACATTTAGTTATAGAAATTATTTTTATATACTTTCAAAAATTATAAGAAAGAGGCCTGGCCTAACTTAGAATCCAAAAAAGACAGTGATAAACAAAAAAAAAGTTTAGCAGAGGAAGGACTGAGACTAAAACCTCTTTCATACCCTTTAACCCCTTCTATGAAGAAGAATATAGAAATTATATATTTATACTTTCACAATTATAAGATAGAGGCCTTGCCTATCTTGAAAATCAATAAAGACAATGATACTTTTTCATGTTATACTTAAGATAAAATATTGAATAGCAATAAAGAGAATGAATCAGATCTTTTCTAGAGCAAAAGCGAAAAAAATTGAATTTTTCGTAACGAAAAATATTTTTTTGTATATTCTTTATTTTTCCTTCTAACCATCTTGAACGGCCTTTTGCCCACAAGAAAAATCTATAATAAGATTTGGACTAAAATGTGAATTTTGACCAATCCTCTTAATACAGTGAAGTATGCTTATAACTAGAGACTGGATTATATGCAACATAAAAATCTTGAAATATGCATGCAAGTATGTATGAAAAATGCTTAAAATATGCATGAAAAGGGTCAAAATATGCAATATTAAATAATAATAAAAGTAGTAATTTTTAGTTTTTTATTTCAAAATCAGCATAAAATTAACACGTTATCGACGATGTTTAAATTTAATTAACAATTATTTAACATTTTTTAAAATTATTTAACATTTGTATTCTTGTACATGTAAACAATAAGGTATTGTTTCAAATGTTGGGTAGTAAGATTGTGTCTTCGATCACTTAAAATATTTTTTATAAGTGGAAAAAAAGACCGTTCCACATCCACTGAGGTAACTGGGCAGTATTTGAATTTGCATGCTATGTTAGCACTTATTGTTTCTGGCAAAAAGTTCACACCCGTCCCATTAATAAAACTATCAATTTGACACAAAGGTTCAAAGCCTGGGTTATTGCACAAAATGTTTTCAAACTTTTCTTTAACTCTACGCGGGAATACATCTGGCAATGTGGAGTTTATTTGACGGATTTGATTCATTAACTGAATTGATTCGGTCAACGCCAAACCTCGAGTTTCAAGCTTTTTAATACCCGCAGGTATGTGGGGAAAAGTGAGTGCTAATCAAAGCTAAGATCGGTTCCAGACGGCGACATTAACAATACCCTGAGCAATTCAATTACCTAATAATACCGAGAAATATTGTAAATATAGGGAAAATATGCATCATTACTAGATTTTGGCTAAAATATGCAATAATCGGTGAGAATGGTCTAAATATGCAAATGCATATGAAAATATGCAAATGCATAAAATCCGGTCTCTACTTATAACGAACCCGTTTATAGCGAATTTCCGGTCAAAACGAACTATTTTATAATGTACGAAAAAACTTCCATAAGACCAACGCAAATTTTTATCGATTATAACGAACCCCCGGATAAAGCGAACCAAACTTGGAAGTTTTGTGTCCGTTTATAACTAACTTGCCACTCTCTGTGCTCAATGTGTCGCGCGACTTGATCTAGGGAATTCATCGAAACTCGCTGGGAACTCCTATTCTACTTGTTTCCGACGCGTCGCTAGTTCGAGCAGTATTATTTTCAATTCACTTATTGTGTTATGCGGTTCTAATGCATATTTGAACAAAGTAACAAAGTGAATGTTTAAGTTTTTATTTTAAAATGAGTACACAAAAAACGTAAAGCGTTTATTTTAAAAGACAAACACGATATTATATGGAAAATAGAAAATGGAGTTAAACAAAGTGATGTTTGCAAACAGTTGAATTTAACTAAATCTACGGTTTCTACCATATGAACGAAGAGGCAAGAAATCATATCAATCTATGATAAAAGAACCGAAAAAAAATTAAAATGAAAATTTATTTCTTCTATTTTCTATCGTAATATAAAGCTATAAAAGATTATGTATAAAACTCTTATATACATGTGTGTATATATATATATATATATATATATATATATATATATATATATATATATATATATATATATATATAATTTTACGTGTTCTTGGAATTAGATCATTAAAACCATTTTTGTATTTGTTATATATTTATTGACGTTTCGATTCAGAAGAGGTCTTCTTCAAAATTTGCTATAAAAGATGCAATTAGAAGAATTAAATTTAGATAAGTAATTAATCTGTTTGTAGTGCATTTGAGGGTAAAACATTTGTAGCTTTATGCAGTTTTTAATTTAAAACACTTAACTGTATAAAATAATGAAAGCCTTACCTTAGAAAGTAGCTCATTGTATTTGGGGATTAAATTTAAAATACTGTCAAAAATACATTCTTACATTCTGTAAACAACCACTTACCGCGAAGAACTTTATATGATTGGTAGGTAGATACGGTTTAGGTTGTTTACATCTGTATTTTCGTTGATTGCAGTGGGAGTCATCTGTGTGTGTATGGATGTCAGCATTTCTCTTTTTTGGTATTGATAGTTTTGATGTTTTTAAAATCAAAGGGACGAATTTTATTTAGTTCCTGATTTGTAAGAGCTGTACTAATTTTTAGTCATACTTATGGCCCTTGATTCTATTTTGTAGGTATTGGCTTTTTTGCCCGACATATATTACTTCGCAGTTATTACATTTGATTTCATAGACTAGGTTACTTTTTTTATTATTTGGTGTTTAGGTTGTAAGCCAGAAAAAAAATTGGATGAGAGCAGATTATATGATTTGTGACATAAATGAATTTTGTAGTTTTCAAAAAGTTTTTTTGAGTGGTTGAGATAGTTCGATTATAAAAGGTAAAGCAATATATGTATTAAGGTTGTTATTATATATTGGATTACCTTTTATAGATGGACTATCCCAACCACTCAAAAAACTTTGTATATATATATATATATATATATATATATATATATATATATATATATATATATATATATATATATATATATGTATATATATGTATATATATATGTATATATATATATATATATATATATATATATATATATATATATATATATATATGTATATATATGTATATATGTGTATCTACACATGACCAAGTCGATAAAGGACTCCTTAAATGGTTTAGTCAAAAACGACATGAACATGTTCCTATTACCGGCTATACTAGTGAATTGGGAAGAAAAACAGAGAACACCGAGTTTAACTGTTCTAGAAGTTGGATTGAACGATTTAAAAAGCAATATATTAGTGGGGTAAGATAGTAGGTGAAACTGCAGGAGTGGATATAACTGTTGTTGATCGGTGATTTGCCAGTGTACGGCCGAAAATTCGAGAATGTTATGAATAGAGACCGGATTATATGCATTTGCATATTTTCATATGCATTTGCATATTTAGACCATTCTCACCGATTATTGCATATTTACCCAAAATCTAGTAATGATGCATATTTTCCCTATATTTACAGTATTTCTCGGTATTACTAGGCAATTGAATTGCTCAGGGTATTGTTAATGTCGCCGTCTGGAACCGATCTTATCAATACTCTAAACATCGATTAGGTTATAGTGCCAAGGGAATACCCAAAATTACGACGGTATTTTATTCCTTTGTTTCTTGGTCGGGATATTAAGTGATAAGTAGTTAGTTTCTAAGAATATTGTTTTGAGCGTGGATCAAATAAACGAATTTTTATTTTAACACAAGATATCAGTTTTTAACATTATTGTTGACGCGCTTGCATCAGTGTAGTCTTTTTGCAATTTTTAACGTGTTGTGTTAAAGTTTAACGTGTACCATGCCACCCGCAAAAAAAACTGTCTCTTCGTAGGTAACTGATTATCCTGGAACGTTTACATACGACGGAAATGTTTTATATTGTCGAGTTTGCGAGAAAAATGTTTCGTGCACAAAAAAGTTTCAAATTGACCAACATGTCAAGACAAGTCTTCATATCGCAGCATTGCAAAAAAAAGGCCCACGATAACAATTTATAACAGCAGCAAGGATTCCACTTCTATAGGCAAACAAAAAACCACTTTAACATGGATTTATGTGAAGGATTGCTTGCAAGTAATATTCCTCTCCACAAACTTATAAATCCTACATTCAAAGATTTTCTGCGAAAATATTGCTTGTATCAAAAATACCAGACGAATCAACACTGCGTAAAAAGTACATACCAACAATTTACCAACATGTTCTGGAAGAAATACGTAATGAACTTAAGGACGACATTATTTGGATTTCAGCTATGAATTTACCGACAGTTGTGGTCGCTATATTGCGAATTTAATTGTGGGTGCATTAAGATTAGAGCCTTCTTCTTCCTATTTGGTGGCCTGCAAAGAACTTGACAAGACAAATCATTCTACGATCGCCAGATTTGTCAATGAGGGTATTAAAAAAATATTTCCTGAATCTTCTGCTGATGAAAGAGTATTTATATTTTTTCTCAGATGCTGCTCCCTATATGATCAAGGCAGCCAAAGTCCTCCAAGTATTTTTATCCAAATTTAATTCGTGAGACGTGCTTTGCTCACGGAGTCCATCGACTCGCTGAAGAAGTACGATCCACGTTTGGAAATGTAAATAAACTGATTTTATCAGCAAAGAAAGTGTTTCTTCAGGCACCTGCTCGCAATAACGCCTATAAAGAAAAACTGCCAAATGTGCTTTTACCTCCCGAACCAGTGGTAACTCGATGGGGAACATGGATTGAAGCTGTACTGTTTTACAATGAACATTTCGAGGCCATCAAAGGTGTAGTAAATGACTTCGATAGTACAGAGGCTATGGCAGTTCGTCAATCCAAGGAAGCATTTAACGATTCTGATATTAAAAAAAAACATAGCTTTGATTAGTACTCATTTTTCCCACATACCTGCGGGTATTAAAAAGCTTGAAACTCGAGGATTGGCGTTGACCGAATCAATTCAGTTAATGAATAAAATCCGTCAAATAAACTCCACATTGCCAGATGTATTCCCGCGTAGAGTTAAAGAAAAGTTTGAAAACATTCTGTACAATAACCCAGGCTTTGAACCTTTGTGTCAAATTGATAGTTTTATTAATGGGACGGGTGAACTTTTGCCAGGAACAATAAGTGCTAACATAGCACCCAAATTCAAATACTGCCCAGTTACCTCAGTGGATGTGGAACGGTCTTTTTTCACTTATAAAAATATTTTAAGTGATTGAAGACACAATCTTACTACCCAACATTTGGAACAATACCTTATTGTTTATGTGTACAAGAATACAAATGTTAAATAATTTTAAATAAAAAACCGGTCAAGTGCAAGTTGAACTTGCACAATTAGTGTTCCGTAAGTTGATTGTTTTTAAAATAAAAATTTTTGTTAGGGTGGTATAAAATGATCAGTGACTTCACAAAACACACCCTAATTGAGTTTTCAACAAAGTTTGTTTCCAATCTTTACTGAAAACTGGTGACCTTGAAATTTTGTTTTTTTATATACCAAATAAATTATTAAAGGTAATGGACTCGTGATAATTTCGTTCAATCTATACCCCATGGAGAATATTCCAGAATTTTTTTCAAAATTTTTTGATCAGTACTTTTCGAGATAAGGTAGGGGACAGCGATTTTTCGCGATTTTTTAAAAGTAATACGAAGAAAAGTGTGCGCAAGTATTACATTATATATATATATATATATATATATATATATATATATATATATATATATATATATATATATATATGTATATATATATATATATATATATATATTTTACTCGTGTTTTCACAAGCTTTCATTTGACACTACACTCGATGACCTAATAAAAAAATTTTTTTTTCACTTCCGATTTCACCCCTCAAAACGAACCCCTTAAGTCAAAATTTATGTTATGATGGTATAAAATGATCAGTGACTTCACAAAACACACCCCAAATGAGTTTTCAACAAAGTTTGTTTCCAATTTTTACTGAAATCTAATGACCTTGAAATTTTTGTTTTTTTTTTTTAAATATCAGATAAATTATTAAAGGTAATGCACTCGTAATAATTTTCGTTCAATCTACCCCCCGTGGAGAATATTCCAGGATTTTTTCAAAATTTTTTGATAAGTACTTTTCGAGATAAGGCGCGGGACAGCGATTTTTAGCGATTTTTTTGAAAATAATACAAAGAAAAGTGCGCGCAAGTATTACATTATATATATATTTTTTACTCATGTTTTCACAACCTTCCATTTGATACCACACTCGATGACCTAGTAAAAAAATTTTTTTTCACTTCCGATTTCACCCCCCAAAATTAACCCCTTAAGTCAAAATTTAACTTTCAAAACTACATGGCTCTGATGAGGCCATCAATTCCTATATTATTACCAAATTTCAAGTTTCTATGACAAATAGTTTCGAAGAAAATCGGGTGTGACAGACAGACAGACAGACACCGAAGTGATCTTATAAGTGTTCCGTACGAAACACTAAAAATGTTAAATAATTGTGAATTAAATTTAAACATCCTCGATAACTTGTTAATTTTATGCTGATTTTGAAATAAAAAACTAAAAATTACTACTTTTATTATTATTTAATATTGCATATTTTGACCCTTTTCATGCATATTTGCATGCAGATTTCAAGATTTTTATGTTACATATAATCCGGTCTCTAATAATAAGATTTGGACTAAAATGCGAATTTTGACCAATCCTCTTAATACAGTGAAGTATGCTTAAAACGAACCCGTTTATAGCGAATTTCCGGTTAAAACGAACTATTTTATAATGCACGAAAAAACTTCCATCAGACCAATGCAAATTTTTAAAGGTTGTAACGAACCCGGTTATAACGAATTTCCGGATAAAGCGAACCAAATTTGGATGTTTTGTGTCCGCCACTCCCTGTTTTTAATGTCGCACGACTTGATCTAGGGCAGAGGTGTCAAACTCAATTTTGCAGAGGGCCATATATTAAATTTAGAATGTGTAGGCGGGCCAGATTCAAATAAAAAAAAAATGTACTGAATTATTATAACATTTTATTTATTTAATTATATAGTATATAATATACGGTTGTTAAAAATTATATCAAAGTTATAAAAGAGGGTAATTATTTTGAGCTCGAGGATCCAGATACCTGACTTCTCTTGTTTTTGACAAGCTCATTCATGTCAGGTATCATATTCGTTGTAGTTATTTTAAGAATTGATTGGAGATGTTCATTCGAAAGTCTTGTGCGATGTTTGTTCTTATTTATTTTCATGACGGAAAACATCTGCTCACATAAATAGGTGCTACCAAACATGCAGAGAATACGTGCTGCATGCTTTTTTAATTCCGGGTAGTTATCCAAACTCTTGAAATATTGTGTATAAAATGTAAGAGCGTTAATCTCTTTAAATTTTTCTTTCAAAATACTGTCCGATTGAAGATCTATCAACTCCATTTGCAAATGAACTGGTGCCTGTGAAGCTTCAAAATTTAATGGACTGTTGAAAATTGGGGAATTCCATTTCATTCATTTTGTGAAAGTCTTCAAAACGATTGTTGAATTCCGTGATTAAATTTTGCAGAAGTTGAGAATATTGATCCAATTTTTTTTGGTTCACTGTGCCAAATGATTTTAAATGAGGGAAATGATCCAAAGTTTGATTTTTTACCTGATTTTCCCACAGCCTCAACTTTGTTTCAAAGGCTTGAATACATGAATACATTTGAGTGACAATCAGATTTTTACCCTGTAATTTTACATTCAGATCAGTCAAGTGTTTATTCATATCTACCAAAAAGGCACAATCAACCCACCAGTCATTGTCATAATCAATTGGGTTGCCTTTTTCTAACATGGAAGCTTGAATAGGGTCACGTAATGCAAAAAATTTTTCTAAAACTACTCCTCGGCTGAGCCAACGAACTTCGGTCAAGTAAGGAACATCAGAAAACTTTTCGTCCAAATCTTGTAAAAACTGCCTGAACTGTCGGTGATTTAGTCCTCTGCTCCTTATAAAATTTACTATTTTAATTATAGGTTGCATGACATGGTCCATTTTTAAATGTTTGGATGCCAATGATTCCTGTTGAATTATACAGTGAAATCCCACAAAATTCCCTGATGTTTTCTGTTTTAATTTAGTTACAACGCCCGAATGTTTGCCAGCGATGGCAGGAGCGCCATCTGTAGTTGTGCTGCTAAGTATATTCCAGTCGAGTTCATATTCTGCTATCAAATGCTTAATTGCAGAATAAATATCATTTGCTGTTGTAGTACCTGTCAATGGAACGCACTTAAATAGTTCTTCAGTTATTTCAAAGTTACTGTTAATACCTCGTATAAAAACAGCAAGTTGAGCTGTATCAACAGTATCAGTGCTCTAGTCAACAGCCAGTGAAAAGTTTGTAAATTCCTTAATTTTCTCCTTCAGTTGAAGAACCAAATTTTGAGATAAATCATTTATTCTTGAAGCAACAGTGTTTCTTGACAGCGAAATATTTTGAATTATTGACTTTTGAAATAGAAATGAAACATCGGCAACTTTCAACATACAGGCTTTAATAAAATCACCATCAGTGAAAGGTTTTTGATTTCTTCGCGATTTCTAATGCAATAATAAAACTTGATTTCAGGGCATCTTCGCTCTCAGTATTAGCTTTAGTAAACATCGATTGTTGACCCTGAAGTTTAGATTTTAAAGATGACAATGTGTCCATTCTTATTTTTTCAGTGTAAGTATCGAATTTTGATTTATGATTCGTATCATAGTATCTCCTCAAGTTAAACTCCTTACAAACAGCAACTGTTTGATTGCAAATCAAACACAGTGGTTTACCTTTCCATTCTATGAAAAAATATGCAATTTCCCATTTAGACTGAAAAACTCTGCACTCACTATCAACTTTACGTTTTTGTGACATTATGCCAAAATCGTAACAATTATGGAACTCGACACAACAATTATGGATATCGCACGCGCACGACACAAACAAATGCACAATACCTTCACAATCACTACTTCGCAGTACAACTAAAATCATTCTCCGACCGTATCGCTTCGATTACTCGACTCACACTCAACTGACTCACGTCGCGCCGACGCACTCCTTTTATAATATCGATAAGGAAGGTTCTAGTCTAGACTCGAAGCGCGTAGAAGATTCTATTATTCTCAACAAAAATAATAGGGTATTTCCGCTTGTTGCTAAGAGATGGCGTTACTGTCTATCTCTCTCGCTTGTCAAGGCACGCGCTGCCCTTGAAATTACTTATAAATGTAGTGTGCGCATTTTAAAACTTCCGTAGAGGAATCGAGTGAAGTCTAAAAGCTCTAAAAAACATGATTCTTCTTTCTGTGACACATTGCGATCGCGGGCCTTATTGATACGTCCCGGGGGCCGGATGCGGCCCGCGGGCCGTATCTTTGACATCCCTGATCTAGGAATGCACCGAAACTCGCTGGGAACCCCTACTCTACTTTTTTTTCCGCAGCTTCGCTAGTTCAAGCAGTATTATTTTCAATTCACTTGTATTATGCGGTTCTAATACATAATTAATCAAAGTAGCAAAGTGAATGTTGAAGTTTTTATTTTATGGAAAATAGAAAATGGAGTTTAAACAAAGTGATGTTTGCAAACAGTTGAACTTAACTAAATCTACGGTTCCTACCATATGGAAGAAGAGGCAAGAAATCTTATCAATCTATGATAAAAAGAAACTTTAGTTGTAAAAAAGTTAAGAAAATCTACACATGACCAAGCCGATAAAGAACTCCTTAAATGGTTTAGTCAAACACGACATGAACATGTTCCTGTTACCGGCTATACTTTACAAGAGAAAGCTAGTGAATTGGGAAGAAAAACAGAGAACACCGAGTTTAACTGTTCTAGAATGGATTGGATTGAACGATTTAAAAAGCGACATAATATTAGTGGGGGTAAGATAGTAGGCAAAACTGCAGCAGTGGATATGACTGTTGTTAATCAGTGATTGGCCAGTGTATGGCCGGAAATTCGAGAATCTTATGAATAAGTGGACATTTTTAATGCGGATGAAATGGGTTTGTTTTACAAGATGACGCCTGATAAAACATTAAAATTTGTCGCAGAGAATTGTGCTGGTGGAAAATTATCAAAAGTAAGGATTACTGTGTTGGTAACTGCAAATATGTCTGGAACAGAGAAAAGAAAATTGTTGATAATAGGAAAGTCCGCCAATCCCAGGTGTTTTAAAAGCATTTATCAGTAAAGTACAAATCAAATAGTAAAGCCTGGATGAATTCGATGAAGGTCCAAGGTAATTGATGTAGCTGAGAGAATAAGCAGGTTGAAATGGAGCTGGGCGGGTCATATCGCAAGACTCTCTGATAATCGATGGACCCATAAAATAATCAACTGGAGGCTCTGGAATGAGAAAAGAAGTAGAGGACGCCCGCAAACCCGATGGTCTGACGACATCAAAAGACTGGTAGGATACAACTGGATAAACAAGGCCCAAAACCGTAGAAGGTGGACGTACTTAGGGGAGGCTTATGTCCGTCGATGGACTACATAGCTGATGATAATGAGAAATTTTCTAAACTCAACTTGATGATGCACGGCTTTTAAATTATTTATTAATTAAATTACTAAATATAACAACTATGGTTTCCAAAATTAATTTTTATTTTAGTGTTCCATACGGAACACTTATAAGATCACTTCGGTATCTGTCTGTCTGTCTGCTACACCCGATTTTCTCCAAAACTATTTGACATAGAAAGTTGAAATTTGGTAATAATATAGGAATTGATGGCCTCATCAGAGCCATGTGGTTTTGAGAGTTAAATTTTGAATTAAGGGGTTAGTTTTGGGGGATGAAATCGAAAGTTGGAAAAAAATTTTTTTACTAGGTCATCGAGTGTGGTGTCAAATGAAAGCTTGTGAAAACACGAGTAAAAAATATATATATAATGTAATACTTGCGCGCAGTTTTCTTTGTATTATTTTTAAAAAATCGCTGTCCCCCGCCTTATCTCGAAAAGTACTTATCAAAAAATTTTGAAAAAATTCTGGAATATTCTCCACGGGGTGTAGATTGAACGAAAATTATCACGAGTGCATTACCTTTAATAATTTATCTGGTATATAAAAAAAAAAAATTTCAATGTCATCAGATTTATTTTTTATTTATTTATTTACGGGCAAACCCATTTTGTACATAGTATTTACAGAAAAATTTCAATAATATAGTAAAGTTATAACAATACAATAACAACACCAGTAACTATCATTTCAAAAACTCAGTGGACTATCAACAGTTTTTTTCTTTTAAACGTTTTAAAGAGAGATTAAAAAAATCAAGATCCGCTTCACTGCCACCATTAGTAATTCTAGTGATCGACGAGAATAGGCCATAGTTACATCTGTGGTACCTCGGGGCAAAGAGTACGTGGTCCCTTGTTGATCTAGGTGGAACATGAAAATTTATCAGACTCAAGAGATTAGAGCAGTCTATATGACCATTTACAAGTCGAAATAAGAAACATATATCAGCAACTTTCCTACGTCTTGAATGTGATTGCAGCTGAAGTCTTCGTAGCTGGTCCCCATAGGCAGTGATGTTCCACTTAAATTTGCAAGAGACATATCTAGCATACTTCCTCTGTACCCTTTCAACCCCCTCAATATGCACAGCATACGATGGCGACCACACACATGACAGATACTCCAAAGAAGATCTCACCAAGGCCTTGTACAAAATATTCACGCTATCTATGGTCTGGAAATCCCTAGTATTCCTACAGACGAAGCCAAGGAGTTTAATACATTTGTTAGTAATAAAGTCATAATGAAAATGAAAATCAAGCTTAGTGTCCAAATAAATACCCAAGTCACAAAATGAGGAGACTCTTTCGAGAAGACAATTATTAATACTGTAGTCATACAAAAGCGGAACTTTCACTCGAAAGAACGACATAATCTTACATTTTTTAATATTTAGTTTCATTTTGTTTCTCTTGCACCACTCACTCACCATATCCAAGTCTCCTTGCAGTCTCATAGCATCGTCAACAGAATGAATTGCCATAGACAATTTCAAGTCATCTGCAAAAAAACAAGGGCCTTGAAAATAGAATCATCTTTCGTAGGTCGTTAATAAATATATTAAACAGCAACGGGCCCAGGTGGCTACCCTGCGGCACACCCGATGCAAAAGATACCTCACTCGACACAAAGCCCTTTACTTTAACAAACTGTTTCCTGTATGTAAGGTAGCAGGTCAACCAACCAATTCAGTAGTGATCCACAAAACCCATAACCTCTTAACTTCCCTATCAGGATATCGTGGTTGACTGTGTCGAAGGCCTTGCTGAAATCCGTATAAACGACGTGAACCTGACCACCCGCCTCCATTACATCAATAGTATTTTGAACCAACAATATTAAGTTTGTAGCCGTCGATCTGCCACCAACGAAACCATGCTGTTCCGGAACCAAAAAAGGTTTTATGAATGGTTTTAATTTGTCGCAAACAATTTTTTCGAATACTTTTGGAATAGAGCTTAGAATGGAAATAGGTCGATAATTTTTAGCGTCTGATTTGTCGCCGGATTTAAATACTGGAGTAATGAAACTATATTTCCATTGGTCAGGAAAAACACCGCTCTCTAGGGACATTTTAAAAAGCATATGGAGCGGTTTAGTCAAAGCATAGACACAGTCAACCAAAAATCTGGGAGATATACCATCAGGACCCGGTCCCTTATTTATGTCAAGTTTGGACATACAGTCAAACACCTCCCCCAGGGAGATCTCAACAGAGGAGAATGATCCACCACTATCCCCACCATCCTCAAGCCCAGGCTCACCACCGTCAGTATCCGACCTTATAAACACCCTGAAAATGAGACTTAAAAATGTCCACAATAGTCTGTCCATCCGTCCCTGTTAGCTCGTCTAGATTTATTAAGGTAGGGGTGGACTTGCCCCCCTTTTTACTGTTAATGAAATTCCAAAATTGTTTGGTGTTATGCTTTACATTTGTCTCAATATTTTTAATATACTGCAAGTAGCAGTTGCTCTTTAAGATATTGGATTGGGATTTCAGTAAAGATTGGAAACAAAGTTTGTTGAAAACTCATTTGGGGTGTTTTTTGTGAAGTCACTGATCATTTTATACCTCCGTAACAAAATGTTTTATTTTAAAAGCAATCAACGTACGGAACACTAATTGCGCAAGTTCAACTTGCACTTGATCGCTTTTTTATTTAAAAATGTCGCCGCCTATGACTTTTGGGTCCTAACGTAAACCCCGTTCACCGCGTTACGATATTTATTTCCCAAACATGAAGATTCCAATGCGAATATATCATGTTCGCGGCCGATCGACACCGGCGGCGGCGACCATACGAGCACATTACGTGTTTGTTTGCCAGCCATTTTCTTATTATCTGGAATTTTGAGTCACAAATTACACAGTTCTGCGAAATAAATTTTTTAAAAGTTTTTTTACTGAAGTGTTAATTAATATTCGTAATAGTAGTCCTGAACGTAAATATAAAATGACATTCGTAAGTTATACCCATGTCACTTTTAGCAGATTCAGATGACAGGGTCTTTAAATGAAAATAGGTGAAAACTACGGATTAAATGAAATAATACTATCTATTATCTAAAGCAGGGGTGCTCAAACTTGAACTGCTGGCGATCTACCTCAATATTGTTAGACTACGATCGATCGACTCTGAGAGGCTGCAAGTAAGTGTGATGCAGGATTGTCGTCTAGGTAGGGTGTATCGTGGCATAGATATTACTTTTCCGCACAATATGCATTTTTTTAGTCAAGGTAAGTGTAGGTCTGCTCTAAAATGTCAATGAAAAAACTCATAATTATTCAAAATTGCGAGTTTATTGGTTCTTACAAAACAAACGAGTTCTAGTGTCTAAACTTAACTAAAGAGTGACTTTGGATGTTAAAGCGTGGCACTGCATGTCCTCAGCATACTTTTCATAATGATAGTACGTAATTACCGAGTGCTAAACGCAAGCATGATGACATATGTTCGTCAGTTAGTCGATTGCGATATTTTGACTTAATTATCTTCATTTCAGAAAATGCAGACTCGCACAAGTAAGTTGACCCAAACATTGCCGTCAGTTGAAGGGCGATTTGCCTTAGATTCGGATATTTATCTTCAGATATAAAACACCAGAATTTTGTATCAGATGCTGTGGCTTTGAGATGTATATCTGATATAATCTGCACTAACTCATTTTCAACAGAACATGAGTCCATGTTAAACTGACTTGCTATTTCAGTAGCTAATTCCTCAATGTTTTTACACGAAAAAGGATAACTCATAAATGATGCGATATTTGCCAATTTACTGAAATCATAAAAACGTATTTCGAATTGGCCCAAAATATTTGATAATTCTGCCTCATAAATATCATAATTCAACTGAGGAATCCTTGCTTTCGGAGACGGAAAATTTTTCAGATCCTTTCTTTTCAGTTGATCTATCATAAGTTGCAATTTACTTTTGAATGCGTTTATTGCGCTAATCATCTCAATAATAGTTTTTTCCTTTACCTTGAAGCTCCAAATTAATGGTGATTAAATGCATTGTGATGTCTGTCAAAAATGCCAAATCAGTCAGCCATTTTCCGTTTTTCAGCATCTGAGTGTCATCACCTCTTTCGTCCAGAAAAGCTGTTATTTCGGACAATAATTCTTGAAACCTTTCTAGGAATTTTCCGCGACTCAACCACCTGACGTCCGTGTGAAGAACAAAATCAGTATGCTCAGCTGACTCACTATCTTCCAACTACAATTTAAAGAGCCGTCGTTGCAAGCTACGTGCACAGATAGAATTCACAATTTTTATTGCAATGCCCATAATCTCCTCCATGTTTAGAACTTTTGAACACAAAACTTGTTGATGTATAATGCAATGAAAGGAGAAAAATGAAGGGAAATCATCATTAGCTCGACACAATGCCACAAAACTGTTTTTGTTTCCAGCCATTGCTGGTGCTCCATCGGTTGTAATGCATACTAGTTTATATATTGGTAGCTTGTAGTTTGTTACAAAATTGAAGAAAACGTCATATATATCTTCGCCACGGGTCTTTCCTTTCAGAGGAATCATTGTCAAAAATTCTTCCTTAGCCGACATGTCATTAAATACCATTCGAATAAAAATA
The DNA here is from genome assembly GCA_019049505.1 of Pachyrhynchus sulphureomaculatus. NCBI lineage: Eukaryota > Metazoa > Arthropoda > Insecta > Coleoptera > Curculionidae > Pachyrhynchus > Pachyrhynchus sulphureomaculatus. The sequence goes on from CM032451.1 coordinate 102,605,523, forward strand.
CACAGCTGGGCAGTGTCTGTCATATCGGTGGATTTGTCGAACTGTAAAGAAAAGTATGTACATTCCATGATATCATGTTTTAGTTTATCTGGCATGTCCTGACTCATGACTTCAACACGCCTTGTGACAGTCGGACGAGATAACTGAAGTTCTCTAATAGCAGACATAATCTCTGTTTTATTTTTAAAATCTCCAAATAAAGTCTCACCCGCTTCAATAAATGCTTCCTTCACAACCAATCCATCATCAAATGGTTTCTTGTGTTTCGCCAATATATGAGATATTTTAAATGACGCGATCGTTGCAGCTTTTGATTGTTTGGGTGGTCTTGTGAACATAGTTTGTTCTTTTTTCAAACAAGTTATCAAATCACGTACTTTTCGTTTTCTTAATTCACTCTGTGACGGAAAATCCTTTTCATAGTTTTTATGAACCGTTTTATGATGCCTCTCTAAGTTCCCACGCTTAGGTATTGCAACTGACGCACGGCAAATGAGACAAATGCATAAAAGAAAAATTCTTCCTCCCAATCGTTATTAAAATGATAAGTTTTACTTTTCTTCGCCGCACTCATTTTGGACTATTTATTAATAAACTTTGTATCGATGTATCGCCTTCAAGTTACAACTCAGGCTGACTCCTATTCCTGCAAACGCAACATTTATATCGGCGCGAACGAAGTCTCGAATGTTCCCGTCAAACACGCCGCCCGAAGTTTCTAGAAAAATCGGCGGGAATCAAAAACGCGGCTTTTTTCTTTGACAAGTACCGCGCGTTCCTTTGATAAAGCCGCTTTTTTGCCGCTAGCAGAGGGTTATTACGATAAAAGAAAGTGATGGGGGGGGGGTTATTCTGGCCTAATTGTGGATCGAATAAATTTTAGTAGTTTATTCATTACATTTTGTTTTAGTTACCTAAAACAAAATCTGTGAATAGTTCTATATCGGAATTTTTTTCTCGAGATCGACTCAAAAAGCACTCGCGATCGACTTGTCGATCGCGATCGACCGTTTGAGCACCCCTGATCTAAAGTTTTAATTATTTAATTAAAATCAAAATAAAACACAAACAAATACAAAATATGAAGCATCAATAATATCGCTGTTTTTTTGAGAAAAAGCTTCGTTTCGTTGGTTTCCGTTTATAGACTATATCTTCATCTCTATGGATTATCCAACAATAGTCCGCCATCATACTGATGTCCCAACGGCCTTGATATCTCCTTTCCATCCCTTTTATATCTTGATGGAACCGTTCGCCTTGTTCCTCACTGTAGTTTCCTAGATTTTTTTTGAAAATGGTCGATGAGCGAATTCAAAAAGTGAACTTTCAGACTCATATTACACCCTAAGTTTTTATGTTTGTTTTGCATTTCTTGGACAATATTTTTATAATTAGGATCTTTTGTGTTGCCTAAAAATTTGGAAACAACATTTTTAAAAGAATTCCAGGCATTTTTTTCTGAGTTTGCATCAGCTTCTCAAAGTCCGCATCTTTGATTAGTGTCCTGATGTCAGGTCCTGTGAATATGCCCTCCTTTAACTCTGCATCAGATAAACTAGGAAAACATGAACAGAGATACTTGAAAATATGTCTAACTTTTGGTAATGCCGTTACAAACTGTCTAATCAGTTTAATAAAGCTAGACACCAAAGAGGCTTCTGGCGCTGACGGAATACCTCCCATAGTTCGCAAAAACTGTGCGAGGGAACTAACACATGTTTTCTGTAGACTTCACCTACCCTACAGAAAGGGAATATTTCCTTCCTGCTGGAAATGTGCCAAATAACTACCGACTAATCGCACTGCTTTCAATAATATCGAAAGTCATGGAAAAGGTTATCAATCAGCATCTTCTGAAATATCTTGAAGGATTCAACATTATTAGCGATCACCAATACAGCTTTCGTAAACATAGATCAACAGGAGTTCTTCTGACTTATGTAACACATGTTTGGAACAACGCAATTGAACACTTTGGAGAATCTCGAGCGGCTTCTCTTGACGTATCCAAGGCATTTGACCGTGTTTGGCACGATGGACTCTTGGCTAAGCTGCGCTGTTATGGTATGTCTGAAAAACTCTGTTTGTGGCTGTCATGTTTCCTCAGAGAGCGTTCTTTACGAGTCGCGGTCGACGGATTTCTTTCTAACACCTTCACTATCAACGCCAGTGTGCCCCAAGACTGTCTCCTACTCTCTTTCTCATTTACATTAACGATCTGCTGGAAAATACCGGGAATCAAATCTACGCTTATCTCTTCATTCGCTTTATACGTTCAGACATCGGCTTCTCAGGCGAATATCCAGACAGCAGGAGGTCGTTCAACTTAACAAAGACCTGAAAGAAATTCTATCTTGGTGTGACACTAACCAAGTGGAATTTAACGCTACAAAAACCCAGGCGGCAGTTTTTTCTAAAAAAGTTAACGTTGCTGAACCCGACATAGTCATGTCGAGGCACTCCATTCCCCTAGCATCGTTACTCATTTGTTGGGCGTTAATTTGGGAGCAAATATGTCCTGGCATGAACACGTTTGCAGGCATAGCAAGGAGAGCTTCTCAAAAGTTGGGAATATTATTTCGAACCAGAAAGCTTTACGCTCCACAACAACTGTTAATTCTTTACAAAGCTCAAATTTGACCAACTAAGGAATACTGCTCACATGTTTGGGGCTCTGCTCCCAAACACATACTGCATTTGTTGGATTTTGTTCAGAGAAGAGCTGTTCGTCTGATTGGAGACCCGGAACTGACCGGCGGCCTTGATTCGCTGGAACATCGAAGAACGGCTGGCAACTTGAGTCTGTTCTACAAGTATTTTCATGGAAAGTGTTCGAAGGATGTGGCCCGCTTAATTCCTCTCAGAACGGTGCATGTTAGAAATACACGTCGCGTTAATACTGCGCATTCGTATGAGGTTCAGTTTGTTACTCCGCGTACAAACGCTTTTCAAGCAGTCTTTTATATGGAGAACATCATCCCTTTGGAATAATTTGCCCAGCGCTGTGTTTCCCACCGAGTACAATATACAGCGATTCAAGAACAACGTGAATCACTTTTTCCGCATACAGGTCGCTACTGGAGCACTTTAGGGACTTCCCTGTAGCACATGTGCTAGACCCATAAAAAAAAAAGATAAAACCAAGTTTGCTGTGAAGTGGTGGAAGCACTACTCTCTCGGGATCTATCAAGTTCAGATCAATGGCATTCTTTACTCTAATATCCATTTTTTTTCTAATCGGCTAATCTGATTTTCCCAATGTAAATTTTTTACCCTACTATCCCACTCACAAATATGACATGGGAATTTCGTATAGCTTGCTGTTGACCAAGAAGTATGCAAATTTATTGCCAATGTACAAAAGAACAACTTTCACGCTTATTTTTGAAGAATCTATAAAAAGTCGCCATTCTTGTGCATTGTATTCGTTGTCACATTGACGTAATAAACCGCCAATATCACACCAAAAATCCAAATTTTCCTCTTTCCTGAAATACCGTACGAATTCTTCTTTGCTTCGATACCAATAAAATTTTTTATCAGGACGAGAACCCAAGATCCCCTACCAAGTCATTCAATTCTTTATGTTTTAAAGATCGGAGCATATTTATAGGGTTGAAAGTTTTACCGCTACTTGAATGATCGTAGATTTCTGACGTTTGTGATAAAGGCATATCGGCGCTCTTATTCTTAGTAAGAACAGGTATGGGTAATTCAGACCCATGTGGACCTGGCTTTGTTATAGATGGAACAACGCGATACATGATTTTGGCGCGGTTTTTAGAATTGTTACCTGTCACATTGCTCAAACAAAAGTAACAATCATCACTATGATTTGTTCGTTTCCGCCGCAACATAGGAATACCAAATACCAATGATTTTGATCTGCCATAAATCGACTGACTTATTGCTCAACACAAAACCGTCATACTTTATGTGGTACCCACTGTTTATCTTGATGACCTAACCTAATTCCAAAGTAAGCAAAATATGCATTTTTCACAAAGTCTGTTATATTTTGTCTTTGTTTGACTGTTGTATATTGTCCACAAATTTAAAAAAATACATCTGGGCTATTTTTGCAAGACCGAGAGGCCATAATTATGGTTAAGAAAATAACACAACCTTAATCTCACACGTATACGCCTGTCGCGCTTAATCGCGCGGGCAGACTGCTTGAACAGTTCTAAAGCAACTGTTTACTTAGAGAGAGATGGATATACTATGCGTTTGTGTAGTGAGGATATTACAGATCATAAAATAAACTATACTATCAAAGTAAACAAGAATTTTTTTGCTCTAAAACTGATAATAATTTTAAGATTTATTTTAAAGCCAAATATCTACATGTATGTATGAAAAAAAAATCATGTCGTGATATGTTAAAATGGAGCTAATATTTGGTAGAAGCAGATCAAAATCTACATGTTTTCATGTGAAAATCTTTTTCATCGCAAACTTGTATTATCGAAACAAAATTTGAGTTAACAAACACGCCGACCAAAAATACAAGTAACACCTTTCATGTGTATGGAAATAAACTTGTGTTGCGTAGCCTGTGCAAGGTTAAATTTTACAAATATTTTCGGATACACACGTATATATATTAAGCTACACAACATTACTACACTGTTATTTGTCTAATTATAAATGTCTTTATTTGAAGATGATCTTCCTTTTCTGAATTTGTTTGATTCAAAATTCTGGCATAAATTTTGTAGACGCTATCAATCAAACTTGTATACTAGAGATGTTAATATTGTAACTACCGGATTCAAAGTACCCGTTACTCCTCCGGATCCAAAGTACCGGGTAATCGACAATAAATGTACCCGGTACCAGGTATCTACACATTGATGACGTCTGCGCCAACCAAACTAAAACTATCAATGCCATACCGGTAGCGGTAGATACCTACTCGTCTCCACGAAATATATCTCGTCTTCATCGTGGCGTTCGGTTTCGGTACATTCGGTATCAATAGTAATGATTGACAAGGATGGGTGCGCATATACAATTATAAATTATACATACATACATACATACATACATATACACGAAATTAAACTGGATGATAAATACAAAAGAAGCGCGCACAATTAGGAATGCAAGCAAAATTTGCACGTCATACATGAAATATTTTATTAAATAGGTATATGATATATAAGTACACATTTTATCGTTTATGAATATTGAATTGAATATGAATATTTTTTTTAATTAATAAATTAATTGGACACAATAATAAATACATAAAGATAAATAAATCAGGAATTTTGAAAATATTTATTCTTTGGCTTTAAGAACAGTTTTAAATTAAAATAAGAAGATATTTTATTAATATAATACACAAATATAATAAAGAAAATAAGTTAATGAATATTATAACAAAAATAAACTTTACAGCAACTGGAACTTTTACGCTATTTTTCTTTTCTTAACACTCAACAAAAAAACTGATTAAAGTTGAGAAAAATCAGTTTATTTACATGATTTGATCCGAGTCTGTTACGCCGTTCAGTTTTAATCTGGCCAGCCTCCGACTAGTGTAGGTAGGTATATTGGCAACTACGTGACGAGATCGGTACTTTGTAACGGATGCAATGTAACGGGTACTTTTTTAAAAAAAAAAAATACCGGGTACCCTAAATACTCAAAAGTACTTGACATCACTATTGTATACGCGCACCCATTCTCGTCAATCATTACCATTGATACCGAATGTACCGAAACTGAACGCCACCGATGAAGAACGAGATATATTTCATGGAGACGAGTAGGTATCTACCGCTACCGTTATGACATTGGCAGTTTGATCTTGGCCGCAGACGCCATCAATGTGTAGATACCTTGTACCGGGTATATTTATTGTCGACTACCCGGTACTTTGCATCCGGACGAGTAACGGGTACTGTATATCCGGTAATTACAATATTGACATCTCTACTAGAGATGTCTAAGCCAGCCATACTCAAACTTTTTTTTGTCTTGGGTCATTTACACATTTATAGTTGTGTCGCGCGGGCCACAACATAAATCACAGCAACTGTTATTTAGGTATTAATGAAAAACCATATACAGTTAAATTTAATTGACTTAGTTACATAGAATTTGAAACTACATCGGGGTGGGCCACTTACAAAAGCTCGGCGGGCCGCAGTTTAAGTATGGCTGGTCTAAGCTGTCAGAAAATTGGCAATACTGCATAATTTCAAGCTATAAAGTACAAATTTATTTAGGTGTCTTTAAATCGCTACTTTAGGTTTATGGTTATTATGGTTATATTACATTTAGTTTATTGATTTTCTATAAATTTATTTGGTACATACACGATTCTAAGGTTAGGACACAAATATCACCAATTTACACCAAATTACTAAAAATCGGGTAATTATACGCACCAGCTGGCAACGCTGTTCAATGCACATGTTGAGTAAAAAAGCAGAGTCCTCTTGACTAGAAGAGGCGGACAATTCCAATCTGTGGGATTAACAGCACAAAATGTGCAGTGTTGCCGTCTCTCCAATTTTAGAAGGAAATAGCGATCTACCAATTTGAAAAAGCATATTTTTCGTTTTTTTTTTACATTTTGTTATAAAGAAGTCATTAAACTATCCACAATATTACAAGTTTTAGCATAGATTTGATTGTTGTAAAAATACTTCCAGTTCTGAAAGCATTTTTAAGGTTATAAATTATAAAATAAGATTTTTAATTTTTTACCAAATATCTATATAATACTAAAGAATGTTTTCTAAATTGGGCCATTTTTGAAGAGTTTATAGTGCTTACCAAATAAGATAATTAGCTAAATATAGCATAAATTGAATAGTAGAAACTTAGTAAGTTGCACCTTACCAATTGTGGCACCGGATTGCAGAACTGCCTCTACGCGTGACCCCTATTTCTCTTGTAGGTCTCCTGGACGGGTCGATCTACGGCCAAAATCAATTTACAACGCAATTATCAACTCGTTTTCCTGTTAATAACACAGCCCCACGAAAAAAAAGTTCATTATCACGAACTAAATACATGTATCTAGTGTATTTTCGACGCTGAATTGGAATCTGTTGTTAAAAAAAAAGATTTACCTTGACATTTTTTTTTTGGCCAAAACATCCCTTGCAATGAGATAAAACTATAGTAATAATGTAATAACTCTTATTGAAGTGTTAAAAATAGTAGATATTCTATAGTCTAGAGAAGATAATATGCATTCGAACCACAGCGAGTGATTAGTTAAACCAAAATCCACCCTTATATGGGGTGAAAAGTACCTTTAAAACTCAAATAACGCACGTGAGTTTAAATAACTTGTACAAAAGACAAATTCTTGCAGCTCTTACGACAAAATATCTGAACTTAAAGTGACAATTAGACATTAATCTTAAAGGGTTGAGGCTGATCCCTATAGGGTGTAAAAACCACACCTACCTCGTATCTCGTAAGTTTCAATAACCACGAAAAAGTTCAGGCTTGTAATTTTGGGCAGGATGAACAAATATGGAGTAGATTCGCTTGAAACCACCGCACTACGACTATAAACTACCTTTAGAGGGTGGTAAAAATTACCCTTACGCTCTAACGATGCCCATGGATGTTACTGAAATTCGGAAAAGCTCAAGTACTTTTATCTTATTGTGCCAAACAGTCAAGACAACTAGATCATTTTTCTAATAAGGTCGAAAATCATCCCTAGGAGGGGGGAGAAACTACCCCTGGGATTGATGGATCTTAGAAGTTAGTATCTATGAAAAAAATATAGGTGTATTTGTCCATCCTGCCTGAGACTGCGAAAGCCTGTATTTTTTTCTCAAATGATAGAATTTCTAAGATCCATCAATCCTAGGGGGTAGTGTGCATCATTAGAGCGAGTCTTGTATCGGTGGCTCAACAGAATCTACTCCATATTAGTTCACCCTACCTAAAACTACAAAAGCCTGAACTTTTTTCATCGTTATTGAAACTTATGAGGTACCTCCATAGGTGGGGGGGTGATTCTTACACCCTATAGGGGTGAGTCTCAACCCTTTAAGAGTAATGTCTGGTTGTCACACCAAATTCACATGTTTTGTCCCAAGAGGTGCAAGAATTTATCCTTTGTACATGTTATTTAAACTCATGTGCGTTGTTCGAGTTTTAGAGGTACTTTTCATACCTAATAGGGGGGGATTTTGGTTTAATTAACAGAAATAGCTTGCTGTGGTTTGAATGTATATTCTCTTCTCTAGACTATAAAATACGAGGATGGATTGAAACGTTAGCCGCCTGAACACAAAATAATTATTTTTAATTTTTTATTTTTGCCAACAGTCGACCACTGGTGCACATACCCTATTTGATTTTATTCACTGTATATGAACGGAACTACACGATCTTCGTTCGTGAACATGGGACGTGTGTGAAGACCCGGCAGAGCTTTTAAATCCTCCGTTTACCTGGTTCGCGCGTGTTTCTGCTGCTGCAGTAGTTGTTTTTAATTTTCGCCGTAATTAAGCTGTGCAAGAAAAATGAACAAAAATTTTGGCAAAAAGTGATGGATTATATTTTTTCAACTCCAAGTCATACTACCATATGTATTATTGCTATCGTAGGATCTGTAATTGCAGTTGCATGTTATTTCTTATGGAAAAAACGAAAAAATAATAGGAGTACACAACATGAAGGAACTTCTGCTGATTTAAATGTTTGTATTAGTAATATAATAATGTATCACCTTAAATTACTTTCCACAAAATGTTCTTACATTTTTTCTATTGGGAAATTTTTATAAATAATAAAGCTCACGAACAATTAACAACGACCTACTGTCGTGCATCAGTCATATGAGCACATTATGCCTGTTCGTCAGCCCTCAGCTTTATTCATTATTGTTTGTAATTTTGCATCTATTATAAAAGAAATAGGTATATCTACAAAGTAAGTTCCATTTAAAGAGTTGATTGAGTGGTCCGTTACTTTGTGACAGTACATTTAACAATAAAACTACTTATGTTAACTGTCACTAAATATAATATTTAGTGACAGTTAACAAAGTAATTAAGTAGTTTTATTGTTAAGTTCCATTTGGTTATATAAAAAAACGTGTACAGATACAGAAAAAATATTTATAGTACAAAAATCTACAACTGTTAAACTAATTTTCTACATAGCTTCCGAAATTTTGTAGGCACTTGTCATAGCGTGGCACAAGTTTTTGTATGCCTTCTTCATAGAAGGTTGCCGCCTGTGTTTTCAACCATGTGGTAACATGTTCTTTCAGCTCGTCATTATCGTTGAAGTGTCGACCACCAAGGAAAGATTTTAGGTGTAAGAAGAGATGAAAGTCGCTAGGAGCGAGGTCCGGGCTGTACGGAGGATGATCAAACACGTCCCAATCAAATTCCTGTAGGAGTTCTTTTGTCACGTTCGCAATGTGAGGTCGGGCATTATCGTGGAAAAAAACAACACCTTTCGACAGTAATCCTCGGCGCTTGTTCTGTATTGTGCGGCGCAATTTCTTAATGGTCTCGCAGTAAACATGTGCATTGATTGTTTGGCCTCGTGGTAAGAAATCAATCAGCAAAATGCCTTTTCTGTCCCAAAAAAAACGGTGCACCTGAGTTTTCGAGGTGTCAAGATTTGCTTAGGCTTAACTTCGTTGGGGACAAAGTGTGCCTCCATTCCATTGATTACCGTTTAGTTTCTGGGGTGTCGTAAGATACCCAAGTTTCATCCCCCGTGACTATCCGAGAAAGAAAATCATCACCGTCTTCATTGTAGCGTGTCAAAAACTGAAGTGCACTGCCTATCCGTTGTTTTTTGTGTTGTTCAGTAAGAATTTTGGGTACCCAACGTGAGCAAAGTTTTCGAAATTTCAGTTTTTCATTAACAATTTCATGAATTAGTGATCGTGAGATTTGCGGAAATTCCATAGCAAGAGCACTAATTGTAAACTTACGGTTTTGCTTAAGCTTCCCTTCAATTGCGTGAACCAGTAACCAAAGACGGGCGTCCACATCGTTCTTCATCGTGCACTTGATCACGTCCTTCATTGAACTATCTGACCCATCTTCTAACCATTCAATCACTCATAGCAGTTTGTCCGTAAACCTCGCAGATTTGCCGATAAATTTCACTTCGTTTAACTTTCTTTGCATTTAGAAAACGAATCACAGATCTGATTTCACAAGCGGCGGCATTTTCAATTAAGGCTGACATCATAAAGAAGCACTACAAAGAACACGTCGGCAGCAGCGATCTGAAAATGGCGTACATTTCTTCTGCTTGAGTCATAGTAACTGCCACGCATGCTCGGAACTGCGATCGCAGCGCTTGCCGCGGATAGAAATAGAAACGGAACTTACTTTGTGGATATACCTCGTATAATAATCCAGTGTAGTGGTAAATTTTACAATGAATTAGAATACGTATTCGTATTTTAGGTCATAAATTTCCGATATGAAGACACAATTTAACAGCATGACTTCACCTTCAATATATTTTCATAAAAAATGCTTTTTTCTTTCGACTCGTCACTTTTGAATTTTTTTTAAATTCTTCTGTTTGCTCTAATGCAACGGTCGGCAAGCCGCGGCCTTCGACTGTTTTGTAATCTATAATATATATAAAATGCAACATCTCTCTGTCTGTCTGTCTGTCAGTCCGTTAGTGCGCTTATCAATGGAGAACCACTTCTCTGGCCAAGTTATAGGCTGTATTTTATTACGTTAGGTAATATAAGAAATAAGTAGTGACGATAATAGTGAACCAAGTCAAAAAAAAGTTTGCCACTGGCGCGTTCTCTGGCAATATGCTGCCTTAACCATTAAATATGAAACAGTATCAGGCAGCAAAGACTATATATATATATATATATATATATATATATATATATATATATATATATATATATATATATATATATATATATATATATATTATATTATATATATATATATATATATATATATATATATATATATATATATATATATATATATATATATATATATTTATATATAATGCAAGGTCTCTCTATCTGTCTGTCCGTTGGTGTGCTTATCACTCGAGAAACAATTATCTGATTTACGTGTTTTTTTTTTTAATTCATACATTTGTTCTCTGACCAGGTTATCTATAATCTTCTAAAATATATATAAAAAACAACGTCTCTGTCTGTCAGTTAGTGCGCTTATCACTGGAGAACCACTTATCCGATTTACGTGCTTTTTTAAAAAAACATACATATGTTCTCTGCGAGGTTATCTATAATATATATAAAATGCAACGCCTCTCTGTCTGTTTGTCTGTCGGTCATTCCGTTAGTGCGCGTATCACTGGAGAACCACTTATGCGATTTACGTGCTTTTTTTTTAAACATACATATGTTCTCTGGCCAGGTTATAGGCTATATTTTATTACGTTAGGTAACATAGGAAATAAGCAGTGACGATAATAGTAAATCAAGTCGGAAAAAAGTTTGTCGCTAGCGTGTTTTCTTCCAATATGCTGCCTAAACCATTAAATATGGAACAATGTCATGTAGCAAAGAATATAATATATTTAAAATGCAACATCTCTCTGTCTGTCTGTCCGTTAGTGCGCTTATAACTCGAGAAACACGATTTACGTGTTTTTTTTTAATTCATACATTTTTTCTCAGGCCAGGTTATGTAATCTTCTATAATATATATAAAACTAGCTGTGTCCTCGGCTCCGCTCGCGTGGACTTTATTCACTGTTATCGTCACTGCTCATTCCTTATATTAACTAACATAAAAAAATACGAGGCTGGTTTGAAAAGTCCGTGCAAAGTCCGAGAGATGGCACCGCCGGCGCGTATCGAGGTCATGTTTGGTTAGTAGCATCTCTTGAATGAACGCACACCAAGTTTCAGCCATATTGGTCTATTTCTTTGTGTTTGACATTCGTGTGAATCAAGGAAGTCGAGTTATTTTCAAGAAATGGACGAAAAAGAATTTCGTGTGGTGATTAAACATTACTTTATGAAAGGCAAAATGCCTCAGGAGACTAAAGAGAAGCTTGATAAACATTATGGTGACTCTGCACCTTCGATTAGAACAGTTTATAAGTGGTTTCAAAATTTTCGGACTGGCCATATGGGCACAAGTGACGCTGAACGTTCTGGACGGCCCCCCCCCCCCCCCCCCCCCCCTGTGGAGGTTACGACTCCAGAAATCATTGATCAAATCCATGATATGGTGATGGATGACAGAAGAGTTAAGGTGCGTGAGATTGCTAGTGCTGTGAGCATCTCGACTGAACGGGTACATAATTATTTTGCATAAACATTTGGACATGAGAAAGCTATCCGCAAGATGGGTGCCGCGATTGCTCACGCTTGACCAAAAACGGAATCGTGTGAAGTGTTGCAAGGATGGTTTGCAGCTGTTCCAGAAGAATCCGGAGGACTTTAAGCGTCGTTTCGTCACTGTGGATGAAACATGGATACATTACTATACTCCTGAGACCAAACAACAATCTAAACAATGGGTTACCAAGGGGGAATCTGCACCAAAAAAGGCGAAGACCGTTCCTTCGGCCGGAAAGGTTATGGCGACTGTCTTTTGGGATTCGCAAGGATAATCCTCATCGACTATCTGGAAAAGGGTAAAACTATTACAGGTAAATATTATTCATCGGTATTGACCGTTTGAAAACCGAGCTGCAAGAAAAACGCCTGCGATTGGCCCACAAGAAAGTCCTTTTCCACCACGACAACGCACCAGCACACGCCTCAGCAGTTGTGGTCGCAAAATTAATGAAAATAGGATTCCAACTCGTTTCACATCCCCCCTATTTGTTCCCCAATTTGAAGAAATGGCTGGCGGGACAAAGATTTTATTCAAACGAGGAGGTGATTCCAGACACTAATGGATATTTTGCAGACTTGGACAAATCCTATTATTCGGAAGGGGATCAACAAACTAGAACATCGTTGGACGAAGTGTATAAGCCTAAAAGGAGACTATGTCGAAAAATAAAAAAGGTTTACCCAAACACATAAGTAGTTTTTATTTTTGCACGGACTTTTCAAACCAGCCTCGTATATAGTCAATTTAGGGAAATTTTGACTAATGGCCTTAGCGACTGACCAGAAAACCTGGAATTGTTGGGGCAGGCCAGAAGTGTGTCTCCTTGGTTTCAATAATTTTTTTGCATTTGTTAAGGGTACGAACAAAAATGTTACGGTTTATGACGTTGGGATTTTCACGCCATTGTCGGTAGGCAAGATGTTTAGAAGTAACAGCTTTGCATTTTCGGTCGAATCAAGGTTTGCCGTTAAAAAGGAATTTCTTCGAATTGGCACGATAACTTCCGAGCAAGAATGATATAGCGAATTCAAATTTGGTACAACCATAATAGTTGAAGTAGGAATGAATCCCATAGTTTTTGGTCAATAAATTTGAATGTTTACAATATCATAAGAATTTTTCTTGATTTTTGGTTACAAAAATGGTCAAATTTGAAGCTTAATTATTTATAGTTAAATACATAAGATGTAAAGGTATGGGCGAGGGTGTTAGAGAGGTTGCTTTGTATATACCGTGTCATCTGTTATTTTCAGGATATTTGGAGTCCAAGAATTAAAAAATATTTTATGTTCTTTGATTGTGTTAGCCGATACTTGTTGGAAATTCATAATAAAATTATATAAAAACAACACTATGTTTTAATTTCCAATATAGTTAAAGTCACTTGACAATTGTTTCACCATACAATGGCTTCTTCAGAAGTAAATAAGAAAGAAAAATATTTGGTAGTAATCCTGGGTTAAATAGTGCTTAAAACTATCCTTAATTACCTAAGATTATGCTAATCATTTTATTATATTATTTACAGACAGAATTATTTTAAGAATGCAAATCTGTGGTACTATTTCCGAGAACTAATAAAGGTTAAGTAAGGGTGAATGGTTTAAGTCTACCTATTCATTTAATAATTGATTGGAGTTTTTCCGTTTGTTAATTTCAAGACATTCAAGCAAATTTAATTTTTTTAGATTTATTTTCTACATGTAGGATTTTTAACGTATCATCAAAATTATGAGATTCGTTTATTATATGAGTTGCGTAATGTGAATTGTTCTTATTTTTTAAATAACTATGTTTATGTTCTTTAATGCGAGTTTCAAAAGATCTACCAGTTTGTCCTACGTAGCACACTGATTGGGCAAGAACATGCTAGCGGGACAATATTCATGACGTAATTTCTAGGAACCACTGATAACGACTTGTAAACAACCCCCCCATTTAACGAATTCCAAGAATTAATTTGTTATCACCTCATAAAGGTATCTTATCAGGGGGTCAAAGTAACCCTTATAAGAAAGGTCATTTTCATTTGCAAATCAGTTGCATTTTATGCACACTTGTGATAACATATTTTAAAATTGGTAGCAAAGTAAAACGAGTTTTTTGTGATGGAATATTCTGTTGAAGGTATGTACTCTATTATGACTTATATTTTTTATAAAAAAATATGTATACTTTTGGTGTAATATCAATTTGTAAATGTATAGATAAATCCAGCAAATTTTACATTAATTGTAAACTTTAAAAGTAGCAACTTTTTTTTTTTATCCACATATATCCACCTAGATTTTTCTATATGTAATACCTACAACATTCAGGCACAGATTCATATATATTATATACCCCGAAAAGGCCCGAAAGTAAAATTATTTTATTTTTTTCAGTCGTGACTATGACGAAAATGGAGTTTTTTGAAGAATGGCTAAAACATGACAAAACTGAACGAAACAGTGGCATTTTTTATTATGTAAGTGAAAAAATTCAATATGTCTGATGTTTCTGACGATTCTCTAAAACGACTCAAAATGAAAATATCAAGCCTTTCAGCAAAATTCAATCAAAAGTGGACTTCTTTAAAGTGTAACAAAGAAATGTTTCTAATCAAACATAAAGATTGGTTAGAGGGATCCGGAATCGAAATAAAGATGTGTGTTAACCAGCCGTGCACTTCAACATCATCAGCGGCTCTTTCCGTAGGGCGACTCAGAAAATCATTTGAAGACTCATTAACGAAAACGAAGAGACGGAGAGTAGAAGATCTTTTGGAATCGCGAAGTGCAAGTGAGCTTATTACAGCAGCTGAGTTAGCTACTCGAAAAGAAGGGCATCGAAGTGTTGCTAAACAGATCCATAACGTCGCGGTCAGTGAAACTAGAGAAAAGAATAAGTGTTCTGAACAAAGTCGGCAGTTAACACCAGACGAAGCTTTAGCTTACTATGTGGACTCGAAATCGACTTCTTACTCATATAAACAAACAAGAAAATAAGTAATGAAAGCGGGACATCAAATGTATCCATCGTTTTATAGTTTAGGTAAGTCCAAAGCTTCTTGTTGCCCTTCTGACGAATATATTTCTGTGACTGAATCTCGAGCTGAAATTAAACTTCACGCGATTTTGGAATAAAACGGCTGAACGATTAGTTAAAGCTCAGACGGAAGTCATTAGAAGTGTGTTACCTCGTTCATATTATACGTTGGTAAGCAAATGGGACTGTGATGGGAGTTCGGGGCATAGCACGTATAAGCAGAAATTTGAGAATACTAACGCTACAGACGAATTTTTGCTCGTATACTCATTTGTCCCTTTGAGACTGCTTGATGGCGAAACTGTGATCTGGCAAAATCCAAGACCTTCCTCTACTTTATATTGCCGTCCTATTAAGTTTATTTTTGCCAAGGAGACAAAAGAGTTTACGAAAGAAGAAACTTCTAAAATTTTAGATGAAGTAAGTCAGCTTCTTCCAACATTATGTAACGTTGCTGGATCTCAAATCTCTGTTAAACACGATTTGTTGTTGACAATGACTGATGGCAAAGTGTGCAATGCCTTAACAGACACAAGTTCAACACAAAAGTGTTATATTTGCGATGCCACCCGTCTACTATGAACGAGGAGTCAAAGAAATATCCCAGCAACGAAGAACGCCTTGCATTTGGTTTATCTACTTTACATGCATGGATCCGCACGTTTGAATGTTTGCTTCACATCAGCTATCGTTTAGAAATAAAAAAGTGGCAAGTCAGGGGAGATAACGACAAAGCTATTGTGAAGCAACGCTCACAAGAGATACAAAAAGTGTTTAAAGATCGTATGGGTATCATTGTAGATAAACCAAAACCAGGGTATGGTAACACAAACGATGGAAACACAGCACGTAGATTTTTTTCCAAAGCTGAATTGAGCAGCGAAATTACAGGATTAGACGTAAACCTTATTCGTAGATTTCATGTTATTTTAAGAAACTTTGTCATCGGGATATGACATAAATTATATAGAATTCGAAAAGTTTTGTGTTGATACTAGAAAATTATACCTTGATCTGTATTCGTGGTATTCCATGCCCGTTACTGTGCATAAAATTCTACACAGCGCGGAAGTTATAAAGTCTTTTCTTCTTCCCATTGGACAACTCTCCGAAGAAGCCCAGGAGGCAAGAAATAAAGACTGTCGTAGATTCCGTGAACGGCACACCAGGAAGCGGTCACGTATTGCCACAAATACAGATCTTTTGAGAATGCTTTTATTACGTCTGATCCTGTTATCAACTCGTATAGAGAATTACCGCGAAGAAAATTTACTTCTTTGCCATCGGAGGTTCTGCAGTTGATTATCCCACCTTCATTGCCATCCGAAACACCATTTAATAAGTAAACTCCTGATTTTAAGGAATTCTTAGATTTGGTTTTGTTATTCAAAATTATACTCCCTAAGGAATTACTGGTTTTGAATGATATTTTATTGTTCTTTTTTATTAAATGTTTGGAAATTGTTCTAGTTATTTTCCCTGTGTATGTGAGTGTACTAAATTTTCCTTTTTTGTCATTAGTTGTGGGATAAATTAGAGAGATTGCTTGTTTTAAAGGATTTTTATTCAAGATATTCTCTATAACGTTGGGGTCATATCCATTATTAATTGCTATTTGTTTGATTATGTTGAATTCTTTGTTAAAATTAGTTTTAGTCATAGGGATATATAACAATCTATGTATGAAAGAGTTAAAAGCTGCCATTTTGTGAGGATACGGGTGGGATGAGCTATTGTGTATGACTGTGTCAGTATGTGACGGTTTGTGAAAAAATCGAGAAATCGTGTTTATTGTTCACTTTTGATATAGATTATTTAGGAAGTTAAGGAGGATTGTTAGTTGTCTATCTGTTTCCGTGAAACAAGAAATGATATCGTCAACATATCTAAATACCAGTAAACATTATTTTTGCTTACCGCGTTTTGATGAATTTTTAGCTCTAAATGATCCATGAAAATTTCCGCTAGTAATGGTTACCCATTATTAGACCTTCTTTAGATGTATAAAAGTTGTCGTTGAATTCAAAAATAATTTTGATCCAAGCACGTCGTAAGTAAATCTATTAAACGGGATATTTTAAATTTACTTACGACGTGCTTGGATCAAAATTATTTTGAATTCAACGACAACTTTTATACATCTAAAGAAGGTCTCATAATGGGTAATCCTTTAAGTCCGTTACTAGCGGAAATTTTCATGGATCATTTAGAGCTAAAAATTCATCAAAAACGCGGTAAGCAAAAATATTGTTTACTGGTATAGATATGTTGACGATATCATTTCTTGTTTCACGGGAACAGATAGACAACTAACAATCCTCCTTAACTTCCTAAATAATTTGCATCCTAATATTAAATTTACCATAGAATTAGAAACCAATAACTCTATAAATTTCTTAGACATATCTATATCAAAAGTGAACAATAAAACACGATTTCTCGATTTTTCACAAACCGTCACATACTGACACAGTCATACACAATAGCTCATACCACCCGTATCCTCACAAAATGGCAGCTTTTAACTCTTTCATACATAGATTGTCACATATCCCTATGACTAAATCTAATTTTTAACAAAGAATTCAACATAATCAAACAAATAGCAATTAATAATGGATATGACCCCAACATTATAGACAATATCTTGAATAAAAAATCCTTTAAACAAGCAATCTCTCTAATTTATCCCACAATTAATGACAAAAAAGGAAACTTTAGTACACTCACATACACAGGGGACAAATAAACTAGAACAATTTCCAAACATTTAATAAAAAGAACAATAAAAAATATCATTCAAAACCAGTAATTCCTTAGGGAGTATAATTTTGAATAACAAAACCAAATCTAAGAATTCCTTAAAATCAGGAATTTACTTATTAAATTGTGGATCTTGTACTAAAACCTACGTAGGACAAACTGGTAGATCTTTTGAAACTCGCCTTAAAGAACATAAACATAGTTATTTAAAAAATGAGAACAATTTACATTACGCAACTCATATAATAAACGAATCTCATAATTTTGATGATACGTTAAAATCCTACATGTAGAAAATAAATCTAAAAAATTAAATTTGCTTGAATGTCTTGAAATTAACAAACGGAAAAAAACTCCAATCAATTATTAAACGAACAGGTAGACTTAAACCATTCACCCTTACTTAACCTTTATTAGTTCTCGGAAATAGTACCACAGATTTGCATTCTTAAAATAATTCTGTCTGTAAATAGTATAATAAAATGATTAGCATAATCTTAGGTAATTATGGGTAGTTTTAAGCACTTTTTAACCAGGATTACTACCAAATATTTTTCTTTCTTATTTACTTCTGAAGAAGCCATTGTATGGTGAAACAATCGTCAAGTGACTTTAAATATATTGGAAATTAAAACATAGTGTTGTTTTTATATAATTTTATATTTTATGTTATTTTATAATTTTTATCTTTACTAAAAATAGTATCTAGAGAGAAATATCAGGATGCAGTTGTAAACATATGTGAGGCCTTTTCTTTCGCTCCTCTTTTTTAGTGTTCCGTACGGAACACTTATAAGATCACTTCGGTGTCTGTCTGTCTGTCTGTCACACCCGATTTTCTCCGAAACTATTTGACATTAGAAAGGTGAAATTTGGTAATAATATAGGAATTGATGGCCTCATCAGAGCCATGTAGTTTTGAGAATTAAATTTTGACTTAAGGGGTTAGTTTTGGGGGGTGAAGTCGGAAGTGAAAAAAAAAATTTTTTTACTAGGTCATCGAGTGTGGTGTCAAATGAAAGCTTGTGAAAACACGAGTAAAAAAATATATATATAATATTATACTTGCGCGCACTTTTCTTTGTATTATTTTTAAAAATTCGCGAAAAAATCGCTGTCCGGGGCTTTATCTCGAAAAGTACTTATCAAAAAATTTCGAAAAAATTCTGGAATATTCTCCACGGGGTGTAGATTGAACGAAAATTTACGCGTGCATTACCTTTAATAATTTATTTGGTATATAAAAAAAAAACAAAATTTCAAGGTCACCAGTTTTCAGTAAAGATTGGAAACAAACTTTGTTGAAAACTCATTTGGGGTGTGTTTTGTGAAGTCACTGATCATTTTATACCACCCTAACAAAAATTTTTATTTTAAAAACAATCAACGTACGGAACACTAATTGTGCAAGTTCAACTTGCACTTGACCGGTTTTTTGTGATTAAGTCTTATTAAAAATTCTTGTATTGCTTGGGTTAGTTATTCTTGAGTGTGAAAATGTCAAATTTAGTTCTCATTTATAATTTTTTGCTCAGTACTTTTCCAGATAAGGGGGGAAAGCGATTTTTCGCAATGGCAGACGGACAGACAGACACCGAAGTAATCATATAAGTGTTCCGTACGGAACACTAAAAAGTAAACCTTGCCGCCAAATTTCGTTTTCATATTCATAATGTACTGCCAAGAATACCCATATCCCGAAAAAAATTATAAAATTTGGTGTTGCACAGAACAACCTATAAATTTATAATAGAAAAGTACAATTTTTAATTATAGAACATTTTTCTTATCTTTATAGTGTACTTCAGAACACTTAAGGATGGACAATTTACAACATCTAGTAAGAAATAACCATGACAATCAAAAGAAGAAATTTTTTAACCAAGATGGCCAGATTTTACTAGAGAAAATGGTAGACAAATTACGCTTCTCTCCATTTAGAAAAATCTTTTATAAAGTTACAATGAAAATGCGAAAACCCAAGAAGAAATTGCTGGATAAAAACTTTGTTTTTATTGTAAATTGTAGACGTTATTTTGTATATAAACATCTTAATATACTTAAAATATTGATATGAATATGATTAAAAAAGTACATAATGAGGTCTGTGTTGGAAAAAAACTATAAAAATTTTTATTCTAAAATCCAAATTTATTAAAAATTTTGATGCTAACTTTATAAATGTAAATAGTTATATTTGTGATCGTATTGTATTTTTACTCTACAATTTACGTAAATAAAGAACTTTATATTTTATTAATTACGTTTTTATCTTACCAAAGTTAACAGGCTTAAATAGCTCATCTCTGATTTGGTATGGAGGTATGGTAGAAATTACTTTTGATATATCGATAACACTGGTCAACAAAAAAAAGAAAATTGCTTGTTTCCTGTGATTTTTTTTTGTTTCTATCTCAAATTGACGCGTATTTTTTAAATGTGGCAACAATTTTTCTCTAACAGCTTTTGTTTTTGAGTTATAGCTAACTACCCTCATTTACTATTTTTACTTAGATTTTCGTTTTTTATTGGACACTAAAACATATTTTGTTGTTGTTTTTAGATATGGCTTCGTCAAGAAGATGTTGTGTGCTTAATCCCGATTGTTTTTGCTATATTTGTGGTGAATATATATTTGCAAAATATCGAAAACCTATATCGGACTTTTGTGAAAACTGCGTATCATCAATACTTTAAAATAAAATTAATGTAATCAGGACAAGCCATGGGTTCCTCATATTGTATGCCAGAAATGTGTGGTATGTCTACGGTTATGGTCCAGTGGAAAAAGAGATGCAATAATGTTCGTAACACCATGATTTGGCGAGAACTCGAAACCATCATGATGATTGCTACTTCTGCGTTGTGAAAATAAACGGAATTAACCCTGGAAATCGAAGTAAGTGGTCATATCCTAACTTATCTTCTGCTCAACGGCCTCAATTAAAATCACAGAGTTACAACCCAGCACATCTAAATCTTCTGATGATCCAAATCTCTGTGAACCCGAACGAAATACATCAAGTGAAGACTCTGATTCAGACTACAAATGTAGCCTTTCAGAACCTCAACCTTTTAATCAGAAAGAACTAAATGACTTAGTAAGAGATCTGAACTTACCAAAAGAAGCTTCTGAAATTTTAGCATCTCGTTTAAAAAAAAAAAATTGCTTACTCCGGAAGCCAACATTACATTTTATCGTACCGGAGAAAAAAATCTGTTACCGTATTTTCTCAAGAGAAGGATTTAGTTTTTTGTAACGATGTTGGTGGTATTTTGCAGCAGATGGGATTAAAACAGTAGCAACCTAGTGATAGGCGTCTTTTCATAGACAGCAGCAAAAGAAGTTTAAAGTGTGTTTTGCTTCATAACGGTAACAAGTACGGATTTATACCTATTGCACATTCGACGACTTTAAAAGAAGAATACGTAAATGTTTCTAAGGTTATGGAAAAAAAATTAAGTATCAAGACCACAAATGGGTCATTTGTGTTGATCTGAAAATGGTTAACTTTCTTTTAGGTCAACAAGGGGGGTACACAAAGTTCCCTTGTTTCATGTGTCTCTGGGATAGTCGTGACAAACAACACCATTAGTCACAGAAAGTTTGGCCAGTGCGGGGAAGAGCTAAAAATTGGTACAAAAAATGTTATAAACGTGCCTTTAGTTAGCCGAGACCGCATCATACTTCCACCACTTCATATTAAACTCGGCATAATGAAACAGTTTGTGAAGGCGCTTGACAAAAGTGGGGAGTGTTTTAATTTTCTTTCACGCAAGTTTCCAGGATTAAGTTCAGAAAAATTAAAAGCTGCTATTTTTTAATGGGCCACAGATT
The DNA here is from genome assembly GCA_019049505.1 of Pachyrhynchus sulphureomaculatus. NCBI lineage: Eukaryota > Metazoa > Arthropoda > Insecta > Coleoptera > Curculionidae > Pachyrhynchus > Pachyrhynchus sulphureomaculatus. The sequence continues at coordinate 102,627,471 of CM032451.1, forward strand.
AGGTAACTCGTGAAAGATCCTAATTTTGTCAAATCAATGACTGAAGTCGAATCCAAAGCTTGGAATTCATTTGTTTTGGTTATGAGTAGCTTCCTAGGCAAAAAGAAATCTGACGACCATGTCGAGCTTGTTGAGTGCATGCTATCGAACTTGCAAGAGCTAGGGTGCAACATGAGCATAAAAATTCACTTCCTGCACTCGCATTTAGACCGATTTCCACAAAATCTGGGTGATTTTAGTGAGGAGCAGGGTGAAAGATTTCATCAGGGTCTTCGGACAATGGAAGAGCGTTAACAGGGGCGGTGGGACTCACATATGATGGCAGACTACTGCTGGAGTTTGCAACGAGATCTATCTAAAGTCGTTCATTCAAGGAAATGTATAAAAGATCATTTGCTAGTGTTCAATAGAAATTTTGTTAACATAATGTATTATTTTTTGGTATTTTTTTGGCAAAATAATAAAACTGTATATTTCAAAAGGTAAAGCTGTTAGCAATCTCCCAGTATTTTTTTCATAGTCAGGGCCATAGAAATACCCAATAACAGAAAAAAATATAAAGGAAACAAGACTTGTGTTGACCAGTGTAATTATTAATTTATGAAATAACTATCCGTGAATTCAATAATTTTCGATGTGTCGATATTTATCGATAACCATCGATAGATTTATCGATTCTTATCGATGCCGGCTATTGTAATTAAGTTAGGATCTTTGGCACAGCCAAGGGAAACGAGCAGGGGAGTCCGCCTCTTTTCTTCCTTCATTCATATGTAGAAAATAACGCCTTCCTAGAAATAGAGTTTTTTAGTGTTCCGTACGGAACCCTTAAAGATCACTTCAGTGTCTGTCCGTCCGTCCATCTATCTGTTTGTCTGTCACACCCGATTTTCTCCGAAACTGTTTGACATAATAAGTTGAAATTTGGTACTAATATAAGGATTGATGGTCTCATCAGAGCAGTGTAGTTTTGAAAGTTAAATTTTGACTTAAGAGTTCTTAGTTTTGGCAGGTGAAGTGAATTTTTTTTTTACCAGGTCATCAGGTGGGCTGTCAAATGAAAGCTTGTAAAAACACGAGTTCAAAAATATATATAATGTAATACTTGCGCACGCTTTCCATTGTGTTGTTTTAAAAAATCGCGAAAAAATCGCTATTCCCCGTATCTCGAAAAGTACTGATGAAAAAATTTTGAAAAAATCCTGGAATATTGTCCACAAGGTGTAGATTGAATTAAATTATTACCCTTTAATAACACAGGTCAACATTTGATCTAAAAAAAAATACTCGGAGCGGTATGGTCCCTTATGGGGTTTTTGGGGTTACTGATTACGATGAGCGGGTTGGTTAACCTTCATCACATCAGATTCAAGGTCATTTGAAGGTCAAATAGAGAAAAAAACCGTAGGAAAAATCTGAAAAAATTCATGCATATGTTTTTGAGGTCCCTGAGTCCGAATCCGTAGTTTGTTTGACCTTACGCCTTTTCCCAGAGGTCATTTGAAGGTCAAATAGAGAAAAAATCGTGGAAAAAATCTGAAAAAATTCATCTATTATTTTTTCAGAACATTCAGTTCAAATCATGATCTTATGCTCAAAAGATATACGGTGGTCATTTTAAGTATCTTTGTATATATATACATTTGGAGTTTTACTTTGACAATAAAATGCTTTTTCATTCCTCGCGAAATTATTTATTCTCTTCTTTTTTATAAATTTTGCTCAGTCTCGCTTTAAACTCCAGTATTAAGGTGTAGTTGCACCCAGGGCACCTCCACGTGGTGACGGGGGGCAACGGAGTTGTCCGGCGAAGTCCCTGGGTTACGGCGTTTATGCCGTCATGGCAACTACTCCTAAAAAAATTACGAGACAGGGTCCCGGAAATCCAGAATGGGCGGCTGGTCAGAGTGGGAAAGCGGGCCCGCAGGCGTCGTCATCATGCGACCGTAGCTCTACATTGGTGGGAAACTTGGCCTCTGTAGAGTCAAATGCTACAAGAAATTCGTCATGTTCCATTAAACTCGACAATTTTTGTGTTGTTTGTGGGGAGTATATTCCACAAAAGAAATTCATGTTTTCAGATTCGTTAAAAGTAAAATATCACCAAATTTAACATATTGATACAAGCTCATTGGACAACTCTTACACACCAAAATCTATATGTCATAAATGCCGCAATGTTCTATATAGAATTAACAACCAGGTATTTTCTCGGCCAATGATATAGGGACCCCCAACAGACCATACCACCGACTGTTACTTCTGCTTAACAAACTTGAAAGGGTACAACCGAAAGAATAAGGATTCTATTTCAAATGCACGTGTAACATCTGTGACTTTACCAGTTCTTATTGAAACAAATTCTGATCATATCGTGGAAATTAATGAATTGGGACAAGAAGTGCTAACTGATGAAGATATGCCAGATGAAACATTCGAACACGAAGAAAGAGAAAATTTCAGCACAGAAGAATCAGATGTTGAGGAAAATTATATATCGGAAGCCGAAACATTTAATCAAAACGAATTAAGTGATCTGTGCAGAGACTTGGGACTCTCGAAAGATAGATCAGAGCTTTTAGCATCTAGGCTAAAAGAAAAAAATTGTCTATCCACAGGAACAAAAATTTCTGTCTATCGTTCGAGAGAACGTCCATTCAGAAAATATTTTACTAAAATGAATAATCTATTCTATTGCCATAATATTGAAGGGTGAGTGCAAGAATACGGTATAGAATACACAGCAAGTGATTGGCGACTGTTTATAGATTCTTCAAAAAGAAGCTTAAAAGCTATCTTGTTACATAATGGAAATATTTATGCCCCTTTACCAGTCGCTCATTCTGTTGTATTAGATGAAGAATACCATAATTTTGAGTTACTATTGCAAAAATTAAATTACGATCAAACCAGTGGGAACTTTGTGGGGACTTAAAGATATTTACAATATTACGGGGACAGCAATCTGGAAACACTTCTTATCCGTGCTTTATTTGTAAGTGGAATAGTCGGGCTCGAGATGAGCATTATGTGAGGAAAGACTGGCCGTTGAGACAAGAATTAATTCCAGGTGAAAAAAACATCATAGGTCCAAGTTTGATATCAACCAATAAGGTCCTACTTCCACCTTTGCATATCAAACTAGGTATTGCAAAGCAACTTGTCAAGGTCATGAGCCGAAACGAAAGTCCTGCTTTCATGCATATTTTTAAAGTGCTACCTAATCTTTCTGAAGCTAAAATAAAAGAGGGCATATTTACTGGACCACAAATAAGAGACCTCCTAAAAAATGATGCATTTGAGAGGAAAATGAATGCCAAAGAAAAAGCAGCATGGCAAAGTTTTAGAGAGGTGACGACTAAATTTCTTGGAAATCATAAAGACCCTAATTACAAAAATATTGTTGGAAATTTAGTACAAAATTATAAAGAAATGGGGTGTTTAATGAGTCTGAAACTGCATTTTCTCCATTCACACCTTGATTGGTTCCCTGAAAATCTCGGAGATTTTAGCGAAGATGCACCAAGACTTGAGTGAATTTGAAAAAAAAGGTATCAAGGTGTTTGGAGGATAAACATGTTGGCAGATTATTGCTGGAGCCTGAAGCGAGAATCAAATAAATCTCATAAAAGAAAAGCAAGTCGAAGATCATTTCAAGAGACACGAAACCGTTCTCGTTTAGAGTAATACTTCAAACATGCTTTGATAAATACTAAAAGAAGTAAACTCTTATGCTTAATTCATATTAAATACTGACTGCGCGATTTCGAAAATCTACTTGGACACTCGAGACTCTCTCTCTACGAAGTATGAGCCGAATCATTTTTAGTAGTTAACTTACGCATTGAGGTATTTTATAAGACAATATGAGAGTATAGGTAGATATAAGGATTACTGTACAAGTAAGTTATTGGGTTCAAAGGTATTGGGTATTAGAGTTTCTTTGTGGACAAGGATTAAGTATTGAAGTATACAGATTAAGGGTTACTTGATAACAAGGTTGTTCGACATTAGAATTATTAATTTGAAATGTATTGGGAATTGAGTTATAAAACGAAATTTAAACATAACATAGCGCACAATGTTTCATTTGTACCTCAAGAAACACAGTCGGGCTGGACTTTAAATTCACTAGATATATGGAACCAACATCGAGAGTACAAAAATTAGGTCAAATTTTTTTTTAGATTTTAAAAGTCTATTTCACAGTCACAAAACTAGTCAAAATATTTGTATAGTCTATTTTTGATATGAACAATATTTTAAATTTTACTAATAAGTACCTTTAAACAGTATTAAAACATTTGCTTGCATCAGTCTACCTGCCATTATTTAGCTTATATTTCACATATTAATTCCCTTGTAATGACCGAGCAGCATAAAAGACATTTTTGATTGTGATATATTAACGTAAATGAATAAAGGAAATGTATAAGATATAATCAATAAAAATGTACCGTAAATTAATCTCTGTATGCTTCGCAAGTGTACGATAAAAACAAAATTAAATTTAACAACGCAAAATGACCATACATATTTTTCAAATAAACATAAACTAATGATGAAATGACCTATAATGACCTCTGAAAGGCGGCTTGAGTCAAACAAACTACGGGTTCGGACTCAGGGACCTCAAAAACATACGCATGAATTTTTTCAGATTTTTTCCACGATTTTTTCTCTATTTGACCTTCAAATGACCTCTGGAAAAAGGCGTAAGGTCAAAGAAACTACGGATTCGGACTCAGGGGCCTCAAAAACATACGCATGAAATTTTTCAGATTTTTTCTACGGTTTTTTCTCTATTTAACCTTCAAATGACCTTGAATCTGATGTGATAAAGGTTAACCAACCCGCTCATCGGAATCAGCGACCCCAAAAACCCCATAAGGACCATACCGCTCCGAGTGTTTTTTTTTTAGATCAAATGTTGACCTGTGTAATTTATATAGTACATAAAAAAAAAAACAAACATTTCGAGGTCATCAGTTTTCAGTGAAGATCGGAAAAAAAACTTTGTTGAACACTCATTTGGAGTATGTTTTGTGAAGTCATTGATCATTTTTATTTTAAAAGCAATCAACGTACGGAACACTAATTGCGCCAGTCCAATTATTATTTAATGGAGGATGCTATTTACGTTCCAGTATGTAAAAGGATTCGTTTTTGTGAAAAATACCTTTTTCTCGCGAATATCAGCTTCGCCTTTAGTGTTCTTTTTTGTTTCTTGATGGTACGCCCTTCATGGAGGATAGAGTTTCAATATATAAGAAAAAGTTATTAAACATGTGGTAAAAAACGCACCTTGCTCAAGATACAACCATAAGAAACTTTAATCAATTAAAAATTTACCTATTTTTCTTTCTCGTTGCATTATACAAAAATCATTTCTTAAAAAAAAACAGTTATTCTCAAAATTATTTCGTGATCATTGGTTTTTTTTTTTTCCGTCTTAAAAAAAAATCGCGAAACATTTCTCAACAAATGTAACAACAAATATTTATTATACTTTTTTTAATCGTAAATTTATCGCACCGATATTAATTTTTTTGTTATCATTATTTTGATCTTTTAATACATTATTATCTTTGGAACACGAAACATGACACATTATATTGTATATTTTTGATTTTCCTTTAAATTAATAAACAGAATGTAGACAGAAAGATAAATATTAATATACGTGCAAGATTCCTTTGAAAGAGTGAATATTTTATTAAATTTGTTTTATAAAATCTCTTGTTTGTGAGAGCTGCTGCGTTTACTGAAGTTTCTGAAAACTTATGAACAAGTTGAAAATTTTAGATACAATTGCCACATTTCCATAGTTTAACAAGAAGTACAACAACTTCTCGAGATCGTAATGAATAATAACACAAGTCTGCAAAAAAAAAAATTTGAGAGCTGTTTTGGTTTTTTTGCGTAATTCTTATGTTTTTGGGTGTACTGAATCCGAAAATGACTTTCACTTTGTCATAGAACGTCACGTTTTCTGACAATGTAGGTATCTATGTTAAACAAGTTATCATCTTAAAATAAAAGATAAAAGACTAAAAATTTTTTTTTTTAATTTATAATTGCGTAACAAAACGTATTTTTTTATCTAAAATACATTCATTAATAAGCACTAAACACATTTCTTTTTCCCAGTGAGACTCCTTTTGGTACATTTTCGCTTGTAGGAGGCATCTGGAAGGTCTCTCTGAAGCGTCCAACAGTAGTCTGCCATCATTGAGACACTCCATCTTTCCTGGTATCTTTTTTCCATCTCCTTAATATCTTGGTGAAATCGTTCACCTTGCTCTTCACTCAGATCTCCTAAATTTTCTGGAAAGTAGTCGAGGTGGGAATGAAGAAAATGTACTTTTAAACTCATTAGGCAACCTAAAGCTTGAAATGCTTTTAACATTCTTTTGACGATTTGTTTGTAGTTAGGGTCTTTGTTATTGCCTAAAAATTTCTCTATGACCTCTTTAAAGGCAATCCACCCTTCTCTTTGAGGATCCGTCATGGTTGTGATGAATTGTGGATCAGCCATAAGCCATCTAATATCTGGTCCAACGAAAACACCTTCCTTCAACTTTGCCTCCGAGAGGCCTGGAAACTTTGATATTAAGTATTTGAAGCAATTTCCATCTCTTGGAAGTGACTTTACAAACTGCTTCATCAATCCCAGCGTGAAGCGGTGGTAGAAGAACTTTATGAGGAGGCACCAAAGTTTCATGCAGGACGTTCTTTTCGTCAACTTTAAGCTCCCTCGGAGGCCAACACTTTTTGGTCCAGTGATTTGCTCGCTCTCTACTATCCCAAAGACACAAAAAGCAAGGGGAATTTGGTAGACCCAGATTGTTGTCCGAGCAACATGCCCCAGATTTTAAATCACCGCACACTTGCCAACCGTGGTCTTTATATTTTAATTTGCAAAGAACCGATTCCAAGTTCTTGTAGGTTTCCTTGAGGTGTACGGAATTACCAACAGGAATGGAAGCATAGAAACCGCCATTGTGAAGCAGAACTGCTTTAAGGCTTCTTTTTGAAGAATCTATGAAAATACGCCACTGTGCTGGGTCATATGAGATCTTAAATGTATCCATCAAACCGTCAATATTGGTACAATAAACCAACTCGTCCTCTTGGGCAAAGTAGGAAGTGAACTACTTCTCACGATATCTAAACCAGGAGGAAGACACTCCCGGCAAAAGTAAGTTCCTGCTTTTGAGCCTTGATCCAAGCAACTCAGCAGCGTTTTTGGAAGACTCACCAAATCATTTAGCTCGCCCTGGGAAAAACAATTTCGGACTGCTGTCATCTTCAAATTGAAAACTTGACTTGTCATCGGGTTCAGGTACAGCACCATCTTCGTCAGAATTTGGAATCTCTTCCAAGGTAGCAGGGGCCTTGGGCCCTGGTATTTCAGTCCCATGAGGGATGGGACGAATAGCTGATTGCAGATTGGGGTATGAAATGGACTGCTTCCATTTTGAATTATACCCTTTCACATTACACGAACAAAAGTAACAATCATCACTACGGTTCTTTTGCTCGCGCCATACCATAGGAATCGCATATCGGAAAGCTTTTTTCTTGCCCTTAAACCAATTTCGAAGGTCTTCAACATATCGTTTGCAGACTTTATGAGGTGCCCAAACTTTATCATGATCTCCAAGTTTTAAGCCAAAATACGTGAAGTATACTTTTTTTACAAAGTCCGTAATATTAAGTTGTTGCTTTAATACCATATATTCGCCACAAATATAACAGAAACTGTCAGACGAATTCACACACTTCCGCACAGATGACATTGCACTATATTGAACCAAGATCTATAAAACAATGACGAGTTAACACGTAATTGTACCGCGCCACTTTCTTAACTATCGGAGCGCGCACGTTCTGGTTACAACGTTTATGTTTGTTAATTTAGCTCACACAGGGCGTTCTTTATTTAGAAAGTAATGATAGTTATGGCCTGTATACATTTAAAAACAGCAATCAAAATAAAATTGTACCTATTTATTTATGACTTCAAGTTAGCCCAAAAAAACCCTTTTTTATAATAAAATTTTGCGTTTTGCAAAATAACCTGACGTTCTGGAATTTTTTGAGTATTTTTTTAGTTTTCAGAATACCTAAATACATAGAAATCAGTTGAAAACATCCAGACAGCATTTTTGTTGCAGATCTGTGTAATTATAGCATTACATACTATTTTCAAACGTCCAGTAGTCGACTGGCCTATGACGACTACTAGAATTACTTAGAATATCTTTCCCAGTAGTCAACCGCTCACAAAACATACAACTCTCAAAGAACTGACGAAATTCCGAGTTCTATTAAAATTTTCTGTGCTTGCGTCTTGTCTTGAACACCTTTATTTCGAGTAAAACAACAATTTTCCAACATTTCACAGGCGGTTTCATTGAACATCCCAAGCGCGCCCCCTTTTACGCCACGAGTACTAGAAATGTAGCCGACCAGCCCAATCTCTATTTAAATTTCCTTTCTCGATCCGTCGATAAGGGCCCTGGAACTGATTATGGATTAAGGTGGGGAAGTTCGACTATCCCTTGAGTATGACGTCGTCACAGATTATGTGATAAAAACTTTTTCTAACAGATTTAAAACATAAGGGTAGTGGTCCACCACTGGTGCACATACCCTATTTGACTTTATTCACTGTACATGAACGGAACTACACGATAGTCATTCGTGAGCACGGGACGTGTGTGAAGAACCGGCAGAGCTTCAAACCCTCCGTTTACCTGGTTCGCAGGTGTTCCTGCTGCTGCAGTAGTTGTTTTTAATTTTAGGCGTAATTAAGTTGTGCAAGAAAAATGAATAACAATTTTTGGCAAAGAGTGATGGATTATATTTTTTCAACTCCAAGTCATACTACCATATGTATTATCGCTATCGTAGGATCTGTAATTGCAGTTGCTTGTTATTTCTTATGGAAAAAAAAAAAAAACGAAAAAATAATAGGAGTACACAACATACAGGAACTTCTGCTTATTTAAAGGTTGGTGTTGGTAGTATAATAATGTATCACCTTAAAGTACTTTCCACAAAATGTTCTTAAATTTTTTCTTTTGGGAAGCTTTTATAAATAATAAAGCTCACAGACAATTAACAACGAAGTACTGTCGTGCATTAGTCATATGAGCACATCATGTTTGTTCGTCAACTCTCAGCTTTATTCATTATTGTTTGTAATTTTGCATCTATTATAAAAGAAATGAAATCACGCCACCTAAACTTACACTTTTCTTACGCGTGCATGGAAATAAACGTTAGTTTATAGTAATCCTGTGTAGTGGTAAATTTTACAATGAACTTAGGATACATACGTATTCGTTATTTTAGGTCACAAATTGCCGATATGAAAACGCAATTTAACAGCATGACTTCATCTTCAATATAGTTAAATAAAAAATACTTTTTTCTTTAGACTCGTCACTTTTGATTTTTTTTTTAATTCTCCTGTTTACTCTAATGCAGCGGTCGGCAAGCCGCGGCCCGCGACTGTTTTGTAATCTATAATATATACGAGGCTGGTTTGAAAAGTCCGTGCAAAAATAAAAACTACTTATGTGTTTGGGGTAAACCTTTTTTATTTTTCGACATAGTCTCCTTTTTGGCTTATACACTTCGTCCAACGATGTTCTAGTTTGTTGATCCCTTCCGAATAATAGGATTTGTCCAAGTCTGCAAAATATCCATTAGTGTCTGCAATCACCTCCTCGTTTGAATAAAATCTTTGTCCGAACAAATAGTAGTCCGAGGGAGCCAAGTCTTGAGAATAGGGGGGATGTGAAACGAGTTGGAATCCTATTTCCATCAATTTTGCGACCACAACTGCTGAGGTGTGTGCTGGTGCGTTGTCGTGATGGAGAAGGAATTTCTTTGTGGGCCAATCGAGAGCGTTTTTCTTGCAGCTCGGTTTTCAAACGGTCCAATAACGATGAATAATATTCACCTGTAATAGTTTTACCCTTTTCCAGATAGTCGATGAGGATTATCCCTTGCGAATCCCAAAAGACAGTCGCCATAACCTTTCCGGCCGAAGGAACGGTCTTCGCCTTTTTTGGTGCAGATTCCCCCTTGGTAACCCATTGTTTAGATTGTTATTTGGTCTCAGGAGTATAGTAATGTATCAATGTTTCATCCACAGTGACGAAACGACGCTTAAAGTCCTCCGGATTCTTCTGGAACAGCTGCAAACCATCCTTGCAATACTTCACACGATTCCGTTTTTGGTCAAGCGTGAACAATCGCGGCACCCATCTTGCGGATAGGTTTCTAATGTCCAAATGTTTATGCAAAATATTATGTATCCGTTCAATCGAGATGCCCACAGCACTAGCAATCTCACGCACCTTAACTCTTCTGTCATCCATCACCATATCATGGATTTGATCAATGATTTCTGGAGTCGTAACCTCCACAGGCCGTCCAGAATGTTCAGCGTCACTTGTGCCCATATGGCCAGTCCGAAAATTTTGAAACCACTTATAAACTGTTCTAATCGAAGGTGCAGAGTCACCATAATGTTTATCAAGCTTCTCTTTAGTCTCCTGAGGCGTTTTGCCTTTCATAAAGTAAGGTTTAATCACCACACGAAATTCTTTTTCGTCCATTTCTTGAAAATCACTCGACTTCCTTGATTCACACGAATGCCAAACACAAAGAAATAGACCAATATGGCTGAAACTTGGTGTGCGTTCATTCAAGAGATGCTACTAACTAAACATGACCTCGATACGCGCCGGTGGTGCCATCTCTCGGACTTTGCACGGACTTTTCAAACCAGCCTCGTATAATACAACGTCTCTCTGTCTGTCTGTCTGTCCGTTACTGCGCTTATCACTGGAGAACAAACTTATCCGATTTACGTGTTTTTTTTTTAAAACATACATATGTTCTCTGGCCAGGTTATAGGCTATATTTTATTACGTTAGGTAACATAAGAAAGAAGTAGTGACAATAATAGTCGATCAAATCGAAAAAAGTTTGCCGCTGGCGCGTTCTCTGCAATACACTGCCAAAAAAAAAAAAAAACCATTAAATATGGAACAATATCATATAACAAAGAATATATATAATGTGTATAAAGTGTAACGTCCCTCTGTCTGTCTGTCTGTCTGTTCGTTAGTGCGCTTATCACTCGAGAACCACTTATCTGATTTACGTGTTTTTTTTTTTTAATTCATACATTTATTCTCTGGTCAGGTTATATAATCTTCTATAGTATATATAAAACTAGCTATGCCCGCGACTCCGCTCGCGTGGACTTTCTTCACTGTTATCGTCAATGGTCATTCCTTATACTATCTAACGTAATAAAATATATCCTATAACCTGGCCTGAGAACATATGTATGAATTTAAAAAACACGTAAATCGGATTAGTTCGTGAGTAATAAGCACATTAACGGACAGACAGGCAGACAGAGAGACATTGCATTTTTTATATATTATAGATATTCTTTGCTACATGATATTGTTGCATATTTAATGGTTTAGGCAGAGTATTGCAAGAGGACGCACCAGCGGCAAACTTTTTTTCGACTTGAGTCACTATTACCGTCACTGCTTATTCCTTATGTTACCTAACATAATAAAATATAGCCTATAACCTGGCCAGAGAACATATGTATGTTCTAAAAAAAAGCACGTAAATCGGATAAGAGGTGTTCCAGTGATAAGCGCACTAGCGGACAGACAGACAGGGAGACGTTTCATTTTATATATATTATAGTTGCAACGTCTCCCTGTCTATCTGTCTACCTGTCCGTTAGTGCGCTTATGACTCGAGAACCACTTATCCGATTACTTGTTTTTTTTTAATTCATACATATGTTCTCTGGCCCGGTTATAGGATATATTTTATTACGTTAGTTAATATAAGAAATGAGCAATAACGATAATAGTGAATCAAGTCCACGCGAGCGGAGCGGCGTGGTACAGCTAGTTATTATATTATATCCAAATGAAAAACAAGCTCTTCATAAAACGTATTCTCGAGAAAAAGCTGGATCATTTCCCGAATTATAAAAAAAAAGCTGTCGAGGAAGTTGGAATAAATTTTCATTGGAAAAATGACAAAAAGAAATGCATTTTAATGCAGCTACAAAATCAGTTCAGTGACAGATTTTGTGACTTCGAGAAGGTTTCTGGCAAACTGAAGATTTTTGAAAAACCCTTTTTCATGTGATATTGAGGACCTACCGAGTATTTTACAAATGAATGTGATTGATCTCTCAATCTAATGACACTCTCAACAACTCCTATGAAATCAATGATCCTGTTAAATTTTATGGCAGTTTGTCATCTAATTTTGACGAGCTGAAAAGGTTTACTCAGCAATTAATTATAATTTTTTGCAGCACTTACTTATGCGAACAAACATTTTCAATTCTCAATGACAGAAAAAATAAATATTATTCTCGTCTCATAGATGAGCATTTGAGTGCCATTCAATGAATTTCTATGACAGACATGAATGCAAACATTCTACAAATAGCCAGTCAAATACAATCTCAAAAATCACATTAAATTTTGATTCGACCCGCACGTATATTTATTTCGAAGTTCTCATTTAATTTGTCTGGTTTCTTCTCATTTTTTTTTGTCATTGTTCCTACTTATTAATAAAATGATGATGAATAAAACGTAAAAGTAAATATTTTTATTTTTTCATTTTTAATATCATCGACGCCTTTATTTCATTTTGCCAGTATGTGCCCTAGCCTGCTAAAGGTTGCCGACCGCTGCGCTGCTCTAATGGATCGACTATATAAAACTTATTTTTGCTTCCCTTACTAAAGGAGGAGTTTGTGAAAAAAATCACCCTAAGAGATTTTCACGAAAAACATGTTTTCGGCGATCTGTCTGTCTGTTTGCTGCTCTTTTTTATGGTTATAGAACCCGTGGAATCCATCCCTAAAGCGCTACAGAGGAACTGCATGTGCAGGGAAAGCGATTCACGTTGACCCTGAATCGCTGTAAATTGTACTTGGTGAGAAGCACAATCTTGGGCAAATGATTCCAAAGGGATGAGATTCTCCAGACAAAACCCTGCTGGAAAAGAGTTGTACGAGGAGTGAAGAACTGAACCTCATATGAATGTGAAGTATTAGCTCGACGTGTATTATTAGTATGCACCGCTCTGGAAGGAATTAAGCGGGCTACATCCATCATCCATCGAATATTTTTCATGACAATACCTGTAGAATAAGACTCAAATCGCTAACCATTCTTCGATTTTCTAAGGAACCAAGGCGAATTCTCGCGTATTCCATCAGACCCAGAAGCTTTAATAAGATCAATCAATAGAGAGAGGTTGCAAGAAAATCATTTTTAAAATTCCGGACAATGTTCTGCAATAGAAACTTATCCCTCGCTCCGGGACTGCGTCTCCTGGAATGCTACGTGTGGTCCCAACTTTTGTATGGAGTTGAGAGATGGACGTTGAAGCAATACACTACTAACAAGCTAGAAACATTTGAAACGTGGCTCTATCGAAGAATATGAAAAATCCTATGAACAGCCAAGATCACTAACGAGGAAGTTTCTACGAAGGATAGGGCAAGGCAGAAAACTCTTGACAATCATAAAAGTACGAAAAAAACTTAGGTAATGTAATTAAAAACGACGAATATTCACTACTGCAAACTATCATGCAGGAATGAGTTGACGGTAGAAAAGGTGTCGGAAGAAAAGAAAAGTCTTGGCTGAGAAACATCAGAGAATGGACCGGCATGAATATAGAGGAGTTGTTTCATGTTGTAGGAGACAGAGAAACATTTAGAGAAGTGGTCGCCAACCTTCATTAGGAGACGGTATGAGAAGAAGAAGCTTCATTAAAAAATACGTTTTATGGTACGCTGTCTGAAGACAAAATCGGGCATCCTTGACTGCACTATGGGAATGATTAGTGGAGTTTTTCTTTGGAAATCGACAGTGCAGAATTCAGCTAATAAGTTGGCTTTCTCAATTGGTGTTGCTGCAATAATGTTATCTTGCGTGTGGGTGGTGATATTGTCAATTTAGGGAAATTTTGACTAGTGGCTTTAGCGACTGACCAGAAAACCTGGAATTATTGGGGCAGGCCAGAAATGTGTCTCCTTGGTTTCGATAATTTTTTTGCATCTGTTGAGGGTATGAACAAAGATGTTAGATTTATGACGTTACGATTTTCGCGCCATTGTCAGTAGGCAAGATGTTTAGAAGCAGGAGCATCTTTACATTTTCGGTCGAACCAAGGCTTGCCGTTGAAAGCGAATTTCTTCGAATTGGTACGACACTTTCGAGCAAGAATGATATAGAGAATTCAAATTTGGTACAATCATAATAGTTGGAGTAGGAATGAAACCCATAGTTTTTGGTCAATCAATTTTGAATATTTACAATATCATAATAATTTTTCTTGGTTTTTGGTTACAAAAATGGTCAAATTTGAGGCTTAATTATTTATAGTGTGGTGAGCGAGGGTGTTAGAGAGGTTGCTTCGTATATACCGTGTTATCTGTTATTTTCAGGATATTTGGAGTCAAAGAATAAAATATTTTATGTTATTTTATATTTTTCATCTTTACTAAAAAGAGTATCTAGAGAGAAATATTAGGATGCAGTTGTAAACATATGTGAGGTCCTTTCTTTGCTCCTCTTTTTCTGTGATTAAATTTTATTAAAAATTGTTTTATTGCTTGGGTTCAGTTAGTTATTCTTGAGTGTGAAAATGTCAAATTTAGTTCTTATCCATAATTTTTTGATCAGTACTTTTCAAGATAAGGGGCGGACAGCGATTTTTTCGCAACTGACAGACAGACAGACAGACACCGAAGTGATCATATAAATGTTTCGTACGGAACACTAAAAAGTAAACCTTGCCGCCAAATTTCGTTTCCATATTCATAATGTGTGGACATGAATACTCATATCCCGAAAAAAATTATAAAATTTGGTGTTGCACAGAATACCTATAAGTTTGTAATAGAAAAGTAGAATTTTTAATTATAGAACATCTTACCTTTATAGTGTACTTCAGAACACTTAAGGATGGACAATTTACAACATCTAGCAAGAAATAAACATGATAATCAAAAGAAGAAATTTTTTAATCAAGATGGCCAGATTTTACTAGAGAAAATGGTAGACAAATTATGCTTCTCTCCATCTAGAAAAATCTTTCATAAAGTTACAAATGAAAATGAGAAAACCCAAGAAGAAATTTGTTTTTATTGTAAATTGTAGACGTTATTTTGTATATAAAGATCCCCATAGGCAGTGATGTTCCACTTAAATTTGCAAGAGACATATCTAGCATACTTCCTCTGTACCCTTTCAACACCCTCAATATGCACAGCATACTATAGCGACCACACACATGACAGATACTCCAAAGAAGATCTCACCAAGGCCTTGTACAGAATATTCACGCTATCTACGGTCTGGAAATCCCTATATTCCTACAGACGAAGCCAAGGAGTTTATACATTTGTTAGTAATAAAGTCATAATGAATATGAAAATCTAGCTTAGTGTCCAAATAAATACCCAAGTCACACAATGAGGAGACTCTTTCGAGAAGACAATTATTAATACTGTAGTCATACAAAAGCGGAACTTTCACTCGAAAGAACGACATAATCTTACATTTTTTAATATTTAGTTTCATTTTGTTTCTCCCGCACCACTCACTCACCATATCCAAGTCTCCCTGCAGTCTCATAGCATCGTCAACAGAATGAATTGCCATAGACAATTTCAAGTCATCTGCAAAAAACAAGGGCCTTGAAAATAGAATCATCTTTCGTAGGTCGTTAATAAATATATTAAACAGCAACGGGCCCAGGTGGCTACCCTGCGGCACACCCGATGCAACAGATACCTCACTCGACACAAAGCCCTTTACTTTAACAAACTGTTTCCTGTATGTAAGGTAGCAGGTCAACCAATTCAGTAGTGATCCACAAAACCCATAATCTCTTAACTTCCCTATCAGGATATCGTGGTTGACTGTGTCGAAGGCCTTGCTGAAATCAGTATAAACCACGTCAACCTGACCACCCGCCTCCATTGCATCAATAGTACTTTGAACCAACAAGATTAAGTTTGTAGCCGTCGATCTGCCACCGACGAAACCGTGCTGTTTCGGAACTAAAAAAAGGTTTTATGAATGGTTTTAATTTGTCGCAAACAATTTTTTCGAATACTTTTGGAATAGAACTTAGAATGGAAATAGGTCGATAATTTTTAGCGTCTGATTTGTCGCCGGACTTAAATACTGGAGTAATGAAACTATATTTCCATTGGTCAGGAAAAACACCGCTCTCTAGGGACATTTTAAAAAGCATATGGGGCGGTTTGGCCAAAGCATAGACACAGTCAACCAAAAATCTGGGAGATATACCATCAGGACCCGGTCCCTTATTTATGTCAAGTTTGGACATATATTCAAACACCTCCCCCAGGGAGATCTCAACAGAGGAGAATGATCCACCACTATCCCCACCATCCTCAAGCCCAGGCTCACCACCGTCAGTATCGGACCTATACACACCCTGAAAATGAGACTTAAAAATTTCCACAATAGTCTGTCCATCCGTCCCTGTTAGCTCGTCTAGATTTATTAAGGTAGGGTGGACTTGCCCCCCTTTTTACTGTTAATGAAATTCCAAAATTGTTTGGTGTTATGCTTTAAATTTGTCTCAATATTTTTAACATACTGCAAGTAGCAGTTGCTTTTTAAGATATTGGATTGGGTTCTTAACTCCGAAAACTTTCTGATAAGTTTCCCACCGACGGGTTTTTTTGTATTCTTTGTGACACAACTTCTTTTTTAAGATAAGATCTTTAAGTTCATCAGAAAACCACTTCGGGAACTTCGGATTTTGGAACGAACCACAGGGACATACAGACTAATACCAGCATACAAAACTTCATCGAAGACAGACTTTGCAGCATTTACATCTGCAATGCCATCCAGGACATATTCCCAGTCCACTGAGTGATAATAATTATTTAACATATTATAGTCCGCACGCTTAAAGTCATAGAAACTGAAATCATAGTGCAAACGCTCAGGACAGTCATTAAGCAGCACATCAACCATAAGGGAAGGATGGTGCCGGTCGCAGGGCAGCAGACTCTCCAGTGCCACACGAACAGATGTTCTACTGTCTCGTGTTACCACCAGATCTAATTTCACACCATTCGCATTACTAATTTCGTTCACTTGAAATAACTGATTATAAGAGAAACAGTCACTAAGTAGCCTCACAACGTCCCCACCATGGCCAATAGCTGAACTTCCAAAACTGTCACTAGTCCATTCTACATGAGGCAAGTTATAGTCACCTAGGACACATATATTATCGCTGGGATACTCTTGAATGATCTCCTCTATCGCACAACAGTGAGCCTGAACAGCATCCACTTTAATGAGTGACGGCAAGTACACAGCACCCACCACAAGTTTCTCCGTACCACATCGAATTAACACAAACAAGTGTTCCACACTATGGTAGTTGTTTGGCACTATACAAGACTGATAACAGTTTCGTACTGCAATAAGCACCCCTCCTCCACTTTTTTTGTTACTAGTCTGGTTTGACCGATCTTTTCGATACAATACATAGTCAGACATACCAATCTCAGCCTCACAGATATCATCACTAAGCCAAGTTTCTGAGAATACCACCACGTCAAAATCACAATCTGATATACTGAAAGTTAAATTTTGACTTTATGAGTTATTAGTTTTTGGGGGCGGGGCGGTGAAGTGAAATTTTTTTTTACCAGATCATCGAGTGGGCTGTCAAATGACAGCTTGTAAAAACAGAAGTTCAAAAATATGTATAATGTAATACTTGCGCATGCTGTCCTTTGTGTTATTTTAAAAAATCGCGCAAAATCGCTATCCCCCCTTATCTCGAAAAGTACTGATGAAAAAATTTTGAAAAAATCCTGGAATATTCTCCACAGGGTGTAGATTGAATTAAATTATTACGAGTGCATTATCTTTAATAATTTATATTACATAAAAAAAACGAACATTTCCAGGTCATCAGTTTTCAGTGAAGATCGGAAAAAAAACTTTGTTGAAAGCAATCAACGTATGGAACACTAATTGCGCCAGTCCAACTTCCACTTGACCGATTATTATTTAATGGAGGATGCTATTTACGTTCCAGTATGTGAAAGGATTCGTTTTTGTGAAAAATACCTTTTTCTCGCGAATATCAGCTTCGCCTTTATTGTTCTTTTTTGTTCCCTGATGGTACGCCCTTCATGGAGGATAGAGTATCAATATATAAGAAAAAGGTATTAAACATGTGGTAAAAAACGCATCTTGCTCAAGATATAACCAGAAGAAATTTTAATCAGTTAAAAATTTACCTATTTTTCTTTCTCGTTGCATTATATATAAATCATTTCTTAAAAAAAAAACAGTTATTCTCAAAATTATTCCGTCTTAAAAAAAAATCGCGGAACATTTCTCAACAAATGTAACAACAAATATTTATTGAATAATACTCTTTTTAATCGTAAATTTATCACACTGATATTAATTTTTTGTTATTATTATTTTGATCTGGAACACGCAACATGACACATTATATTGTATATTTTTGATTTTCCTATAAACTAATAAACATAATGACGACAGAAGGATAAATATTAATATACGTGCAAGATTCCTTTAAAAGAGTGAATATTTTATGAAATTTGTTTTATAAAATCTCTTGTTTGTAAGAGCTGCTGCGCTTACTGCAGTTTCTGAAAACTTATGAGCAAGTTGAAAATTTTAGATACAATTGCCACATTTGCATAGTTTAATAAGAAGTACAGCAACTTTTCGAGATCGTAATGAAATAATAATTACAGCATTACATACTATTTTTAAACGTCTAGTAGTCGACTGGCCTATGACGACTACTAGAATCGACCACAGTAGTCGACCGCTCTCGCGAAACTGACGAAATTCCGAGTTCT
Organism: Pachyrhynchus sulphureomaculatus; assembly: GCA_019049505.1. Classification (NCBI taxonomy): domain Eukaryota; kingdom Metazoa; phylum Arthropoda; class Insecta; order Coleoptera; family Curculionidae; genus Pachyrhynchus; species Pachyrhynchus sulphureomaculatus. The sequence continues at coordinate 102,646,468 of CM032451.1, forward strand.
ATTACCATTTTCTGTGCTTGCGTCTTGCCTTGAACACGTTTATTCCGAGTAAAACAATAGTTTTCCAAAAATTTACAGGCGGTTTCATTGAACATCCCATTCAATTTTGATTCGACTCGCATGTATAGTTATTTCGAAGTTCTCATTTAATTTGTCTGTTTTCTTCTCATTTTCTTTTTGTCATTGTTCCTACTTATTAATAAAATTTAAATAAAATGATGATAAATAAAATGTAAAAGTAAATATTTGTGTTTTTACCTTTATTTCATTTTGCCACTAAAAGGTTGCCGATCGCTGCTCTAATGGACCGACTATATAAAACTTATTTTTGATTCCCTTATTAAAGGGAGGTTGGTGAAAAAAAATTACCCTAGGCGATTTTCACGAAAAACATGCTTTCGTCGATCTGTTTGTCTGTTCGTCGCTCGTTTTTTTTATGGTGGAATCCATCCCTAAAGCGCTACAGGGGCAACGCCATTTACGTTGGCCTTGAATCGATGTAAATCGTACTTTGTGGGAAACACAATCCTTGGCAAATGATTCCAAAGGGATGAGTCTCCAGATAAAAGACTGATGGAAAAGAGTTGTACGAAGAGTGAAGAACTGAACCTCATATGAATGTGAAGTGTTAGCGCGTCGTGTATTATTAACATGCACCGCTCTGGGAGGAATTAGGCGGGCTCCATCCATCGAACATTTTTCATGACAATACCTGTAGAATAAGACTCAAATTTTCATATTACCATGAAAACCATACAATATTTATCGACCCCCATCTTTTCACCGCATTGGTCTGAAGTGATATTGTCTTTTTTTTCCTATTTTTTATATTTTCTATTCTTACTCGCGTTACATAATATTTATATACCAAGTTTAAAAATTGATATCTAATATTGAGAGTTATATTGTCAACTGACGGGAATGAGTGACTATGTATTTCGTGTGTAATATAAAAATTTTAATATTAAAATAACAAAGATTGCTAAAAAAAATTAATTCTTAACCAGGATTATCGATTTTTATCAATTGGAAATGTAATTATTGACTTATGCCATCATAAATTTCTCGGTAATCAAATAAAAATAAGTACAAAATTTAACATATACTATCGCAGAATAATAGAAGAGAGAATAGAAGAAGGAAATGTATTGGAATAGATGTTAGAAACTATAAAAATGAGAAAATTGAAGAAACTCTGAAGAACAAGAAGCGTATAAAACTTTTACAAAGATCATTAAATGAAGGACAACTACAAATAACAAAATTAGTAGATGAGAACAACCAAATATGTAATAACTCAAACAAATGAACTACGAATGAATATAGAGAGATTCTACAAGGTATTTTATGAGAGTAAAGTTGAACCACCACCAGACAAAAGCGAGTCAGTTCGAATACGAGTGATGAATGAAGGATCCGAAGATATTCCCAACATCACCAACTATGAAATACAAGATTCTTTAAATAAAATGGCAAGAGGAAGAGTGGCGGCAGGTGAAGATGTGTTGGTGTACTTGTCGAAATGTTGCAACAAGGCGGAGAGCCCATATTACGAATGATAGTTATCTGTAATATATATATATGTCTGTCTGTCTGTCTGTCCGTTAGTGCGCTTATCACTGGAGAACCACTTATCCGATTTACATACTTTTTTTTTAAAACATACATATGTTCTCTGGTCAGGTTATAGGCTATATTTTATTTCGATAGGTAGCATAAGGAATAAGCAGTGACGATAATAGTGAATGAAGTCGGAAAAAAGTTTGCCGCTAGCGCGTTCCCTTGCAATACACAGAGTAAACCATTAAATATGGAACAATATTATGTAACAGAGAATATCTATAATCTATAATATATATAAAATGCAACGTCTCTTTGTCTGTCTGTCTGTCCAATAGTGCGTTTATCACGCGAGACCCACTTATCCGATTTACGTGTCTTTTTTTAAATTCATACATATATTCTTTGGCCAGGTTATATAATAATAATAATATATATCTATAATATATATAAAATGCAACGTCTCTCTGTTTGTCCGTGATTTTTTAAATTCATACATATGTTCTCTGACCAGGTTATAATATATATTTTATTACATCTATAATATATATAAAATGCAAAGTCTCTCTGTCTGTCTGTCTGTCTGTCTATCTGTCCGTTAGTGCGCTTATCACTGGAGAACCATTTATTCGATTTACGTGCTTGTTTTTTAAACATACATATGTTCTCTGGCCAGGTTATAGGATATATTTTATTGTGTTAGGTAACATAAAGAATAAGCAGTGACGATAATAGGGAATCAAGTCGTCGGAAAAAAGGTTACCCTTAGCGCGTTCTCTTTCAATACACTGCCTAAATCATTAAATATGGAACAATGTCATGTTGCAAAGAATATAATATATATAAAATGCAACGTCTCTCTGTCTGTCTGTCCGTTAGTGCGCTTATCACTTGAGAACCACTTATCCAATTTACCTGTTTTTATAAATTTATACATATGTTCTATATAATTCGATAAAAGCCTAAATAATGGGAGATAAGGTGAGATAATGGGAGATAAGGTGAGATAATGGGAGATAAGTATAAATAATAGGATATAAGGGGAAATAGTGGGAGATAAGCAGAAATAAGTTTAGATAATGGAAGTTATGTGAGATAATGGGAGATAAGGAGAAATAATGGGAGATAAGAAGAAATATTGCGAGATAAGTCGCGATAAGCCTAGATAATGGGAGATAAGGTGAGATAATGGGAGATAAGGAGAAAAAATGAGAGATAAGGAGAAATTATAGGAGATGAGCAGAGATAACCCCAGATAATGGAAATTATGTAGAGATAATGGGAGATAAGGAAAAATGCTGGGAAATAAGGAGAAATAATAATAATACATTTTATTACGTTAGGTAACAAAGCAGTGACGATAATAGTGAATTAAGTCCACGCGAGCGGAGCCGCGGGCACGGCTAGTATCGTATAAGTGTGTCCCGATATGTGCGATGTACCTCGAGACTGCGATGTGGTGGTTTTGCTCTTCAAAAAAGGAGATAAGTCTAAATTAACCAACTATAGACCAATTAGCCTACTATCCGTAATGTACAAGTTATTTATGAAAATAATAACTGTGAGACTCATAAAGAAATTAGATGCTTACCAATCTAGAAAATAAGCCGGATTTAGAAAAAACTTTAGTACACTGGACCACCTTCAAGTATTAAGAACCTTAATAGAAAAGTCATACGTATAATTTTAAGATTTGGGTGGCCTTTGTGGATTACGACAAAGCGTTTGACTCCCTTGAAATCTGGGCAACATTAAATAGTCTAAGTAACTGTAGAAATGACAGCAGATACTCGTAGATTATTCAAAATATATATAAAAAATGCAACATCTATAATATATATAAAATGCAACGTCTCTCTGTCTGTCTGTCTGTCCGTTAGTGCGCTTATCACTGGAGAACAACTTATCCGATTTACGTACTTTTTTTTAAAACATACATATGTTCTCTGGCCAGGTTACCTGTAATCTTATATCTATAATATATATAAAATGCAACGTCTCTCTGTCTGTCTGTCTGCCTGTCTCTCTGCCTGTCTGTCTGTCCGTTAGTTCGCTTATCACTGAAGAACCACTTATACGATTTATGTGCTTTTTTTAAAACATACCTATGTTTTCTGGCCAGGTTATATATCTATAATACATATAAAATGCAGGGTCTCTCTGTCTGTCTATCTGTCTCTCTGTCCGTTAGTGCGTTACGTGTTTTTTTTTAAAACCCACATATGTTCTCTGACCAAGTTATAGCATATATTTTATTGCGTTAGGTAACATAAAGAATAAGCAGTGATGATAATAGTGAATCAAGTCGGAAAAAAGGTTACCGTTAGCGCGTTCTCTTGCAATACACTGCCTAAACCATTAAATATGGAACAATATCATGTTGCAAAGAATATAATGTATATAAAATGCAACGTCTCTCTGTCTGTCTGTCTGTCCGTTAGTGCGCTTATCACTTGAGAACCACTTATTCGATTTACGTCTTTTTATAAATTTATACATATGTTCTATACAATTCGATATAAGCCTAGATAACGGGAGATAAGGTGAGATAATGGGAGATAAGTATAAATACTGGGAGATAAGGAGAAATAATGGGAAATAAGCGGAGATAAGTCTAGATAATGGGAGTTATGGTGAGATAATGGGAGATAAGGAGAAATAATGGGAGATAAGGAGAAATAATGGGAGATGAGCAGAGATAAGCCTAGATAATGGAAATTATGGAGAGATAATGGGAGATCAGGAAAAATAATGGGAGATAAGGGGAAATAATGGCAGATATTTTATTACGTTAGGTAACATAAGGAATAAGCAGTGACGATAGTAGTGAATCAAGTCCACGCGAGCGGAGCCGCGGGCACGGCTAGTTTCAGATAGTATTGAAAGAAAAACACCAATAAAATAGAAATGAAAAAAGGGGTACTTCAAGGGGACGCCATCACGCCGAAATTGTTTCCGTTGGCGTTTGAAAATCTTTTCAAACAACTTCCATGGACAAGTAAGGGTATAAATATAGGAGAATAACGACTCAATCATTTGCGATTCGCGGATGATATTGTGCTTATATCTAACAATAAAGAAGAATTGGAAAAAATACTGAACGAACTTAACAATAAGTCCAGAGAGGTTGGTCTGAAGATACACATCGTCAAAACCATGCTCATGACAAATTACGACTGTGATAAGCAAGCAGTATTGAACATTGAAAATGCGAAAATCACAAGAACGGATTCATACGTATATCTTGGACAAAAAATAGTATTATCCAAATAAAACTTAAAAGCGGATCTATCAAGGAGAATATCATTAGCTTGGTCGGCATTTGGCAGATTGCGGAACATCTTCCTTTCCATTATCCCAAATACACTAAAAACGAATACATTTGATCAATGCGTGTTGCCAATATTGACATACGGAACGGAAACGTGGGCTCTGAATAAAGACATTATAAATCGCCTGCAAGTAGCTGGGGAAAGATGCTGGGAATATCGTTGAGGGATAGGCTGGGTAGTAAAGAAATTCGAGGAAGGTCTAAGATAACTAATGTAGCTGAAAGGGTAAGCAGGTTGAAGTGGTCATATCGCAAGACTCTCTGATAATCGATGGACCCATAAGGTACTCAACTGGAGGCCCTGGAATGAGAAAAGAAGTAGAGGACGCCCGCAAACCCGATAGTCTGACGACATCAAAAGACTAGTGGGATACAACTGGATAAACAAGGCACAAAACCCAAAAAGATGGACGTACTTAGGGGAAGCTTATGTCCGACGATGGACTGCATAGCTGATGATGATGATCAAAGAATATCTTGATCACTTTGCACTATTTTGAGTAAGACTACGAAAGTAGGAAGGTAACAGGAAAGGTAAAATAACCGAAATTGATCTGACTGTTAGTGAGATGCTAACGGTGTTTAATAAAAGGTAATGTAACCTCTTTAACCCCATACATCTTTTATTACAAATAATTATGTAATTATGCTAGAAATTTGTCCGTTATCCCAACCAAATACCAGGAAAAATTTTATGTAATTATTTACAATTAAGGCATCACACAGAAATCAAAAAAAATAAAAAATAACCGGTCAAGTGCAAGTTGAACTTGCACACTTAGTGTTCCGTACGTTGATTGCTTTTAAAATAAAAAATGTTGTTACGGTGGTATAAAATGATCAGTGACTTCACAAAACACACCCCAAATGAGTTTTTTTTCAACAAAGTTTGTTTCCAATCTTTACTGAAAATTGATGACCTTAAAATTTTTGTTTTTTTATATACCAGATAAATTATTAAAGGTAATGCATTCGTGATAATTTTCGTTCAATCTACACCCCGTGGAGAATATTCCAAAATTTTTTCAAAATTTTTTGGTCAGTAATTTTCGAGATAAGGTGGGGGACAGCGATTTTTGGCGATTTTACTCGTGTTTTTCACAAGCTTTCATTTAACACCACACTCGATGACCTACTAAAAAAATTTTTTTTCACTTCCGATTTCACCCCCCAAAACTAACCCTTTAAGTCAAAATTTGACTTTCAAAACTACACGGCTTTGATGAGGCCATCAATTCCTAAATTATTACCAAATTTTAACTTTCTATGACAAATAGTGGGTGTGACAGACAGACAGACAGACAGGACACCGAAATGATCTTATAAGTGTTCCGTACGGTACAATAAAAAACTTGTTTTCCTACTGCACTGACTTAGCAGATACTTGATGGAGATCCATAATAACGAACAAAAATTTAAACAACTGTTTAAGATCAGCACCTATGTTTATTATATTACTGCTGACAATTGTTTCGGCACACTGTGTCTTCTTCTGGAGCAAAATGTAAATTAACTAACAAAGTATGTTACAGAAAATATAATTTACCTAGTTACAGCCTGTCCCAAAATATAGGATCCTGATTTTTGCCGTTTTAAGTGGGCACTATAAAAATTATTTATTAATTTATATAATAGACGATCTTCCTCTTTGATGCTCCCATTATTTTCTCTCTCTCTCTCTCTCGCTCCCTCGCTCACCCTTTACCTAAAATTAGGTTATGATTTATCCTTCCTCGGTTCCATACCGGTTCTTGGTCGCTCAATTGGCTATCTCTTTCTTGCTTAAAGGTCCATACATGCACTTCCCAATTTTGATCGGTTCCTTCCGGGTGTCGACCCTGTTTTTTGGTTAATTGAGTTTTCTTAATAAGCCCCTTATCTCTGTCGGTGAGCTGTCTCCTGTCGTCCTTTTCATCTTTTCTATATGGCGGTGGCCATGTGTGGTTGTCACAGGTGAAATAATTAACAATGTTTTCAACATCCAAGGTTCTCAATCACATCCATGTTTTAAATCTGGTTTTTTATAATTTATCTACAGTGTTATAGTATGTTTTTTATATATTTTATGGATTAACCAACGTTTTTATATATAAGCTACCTACGGCCATTCAGGCTAACTCAACTTCATGCTACTCATGTGAGTTTTTTGACTTTACTATGACTAATATCTTATTCTTGTTCTACACTAATTTTAATTATGATAACAACTTAATATAACATCATTAATTTAAATTTGTCCCAAACACGATCAGTGAATATGTTTTGTTCTCCTTTTCAGTTCTTGCCCTGAAGAAGGTCCCAATCTAGGACCGAAATATTGGCTTAATGAAAATTGTGTGATCTCTTATCTTATCACGCCCTTTTTGCCGAGTTCCCCAACTAAGATTTTATTTTTAAGAATTTTGGTAGATACGGCAATTCTTTTGCTTTCTTTCCTTATTCTGTATATATATATATATATATATATATATATATATATATATATATATATATAATGTAATACTTGCGCACACTTTTCTTTGTATTATTTTTAAAAAATCGCGAGAAATCGCTACCCCCTTATCTCGAAAAGTACTGATCAAAAAATTTTGAAAAAAATCTGGAATATTCTCCACGAGATGCGGGATGTAGATCGAACGAAAATTATCACCTTTAATAATTTATCTGGTATGTAAAAAGAAACCAAAAATTTCAAGGTCATCAGTTTTCAATAAAGACTGGAAACAAACTTTGTTGAAAACTGATTTGGGGTGTGTTTTCTGAAGTCACTGATCATTTGTACCTCCGCGTAACAAAATTTTTTGTTTTAAAACTTGCCCTTGACTGGTTATTTTGTTTTACTTTTATTATTTTTAATATGTCGCCCCAATGTGTTAATGATTATAATTTTTATGGAAAAAATAATGAATTTTATTTGTCAATTTACCAGCATAAATGAGTGTATAAAACTTATCTTTGTTTAGTTGTTTATGCGGTTACACAAGTCCTATTGCTTTTTTAAATTGTTTTTTCATTAAAATATTATCTACAAAGTCACTCCTGTAACCACTGTTTATACTAATTTGTTTTTATACTTAATTCTTTCAGAAAATTTTCTTCCGGTAATGGTGTATTTATTAGTCATTCTATGGATGAAACTATTATAAGCCGAGATTTTATGTGTGAACGGATGGTTAGAATTAGCGTGTATAGTTATATATGAATATGTTGGTTTATGGAAGATTTCAAAATCATATTGATTCATTTTGTTTGATATTTTTAAATCTAGGAAATTAATCGATTTATTTACTTCTACAGTGAAGTCTGCTTATAATGAACCCAATTACATATAGCGAATTTCCGGTAAAAATGAACTATTTTATAATGCACGAAAAAAACTTCCATAAGACGAATGCAAATTTGTAACGGTTATAACGAATTTTCCGGATAAAGCGAACCAAAACTGGATGTTTTGTGTCCGTTTATAACGAACTTGCCACTCCCTGTGCTCGATGTCGCGCGACTTGATCTAGATTCACCGAAACTCGCTGGGAACCCCTATTCTACTTGTTTCCGCCGCGTCACTAGTTCGAGTAGTATTATTTTCAATTCACTTGTTGTGTTATGCGGTTCTAATGCATATTTGATCCAAGTAACAAAGTGAATGTTGAAGTTTTTATTTTAAAATGAGTACACAAAAATCTAAAGCGTTTACTTTAAAAGACAAACACGATATTCTAAGGAAAATAGAAAATAGAGTTAAACAAAGTGATATTTGCAAATAGTTGAATTTAACTAAATCTACGGTTTCTACCATATGGAAGAAGAGGCAAGAAATCTTATCAATCTACGATAAAAGAAACTTTAGTTGTAAACAGGTAAAAAATCTACACATGACCTGAAACATGTTCCTATTACCGGCTATACTTTACAAGAGAAAGCTAGTGAATTGAGAAGCAAAATAGAGAACACCGAGTTTAACTGTTCTAGAAGCTTGAACGATTTAAAAAGCGACATAATATTAGTGGGGGTAAGATAGTAGGAGAAACTGCTGGAGTGGATATGACTGTCGTTGATCAGTGGATGGGCAATGTATGGCCGGAAATTCGAGAGAAAGTTATGAATATGTGGACATTTTTAATGCGGATGAAACGGGTTTGTTTTACAATATGACGCCTGATAAGACATTAAAGTTTGTATGAGAGAACTGTGCTGCTGGAAAATTATCAAAAGTAAGGATTACTGTGTTGGTAACTGCAAATATGTCTGGAACAGAGAAAAGAAAATTGTTGGTGATAGGAAAGTCCGCCAATCATAGGTGTTTTAAAAACAAACATTTACCAGTGAAGTAAAAATCAAACAGTAAAGCCTGGATGACATCAGAAATTTTTAAAAACGAACTAATCGAATGGGACAAAGAATTAAAATTTACAAACAAAAAAATATTACTTTTGATTGATAACTGTCCAGCGCACCCTGAAGTTGATCTACAGCAGGGGTGCTCAAACTTGAACTGCTGGCGATCTACCTCAATATTGTTAGACCACGATCGATCGACTCCGAGAGGCTACAAGGAAATGTGATGCAGGATTGTCGTCTAGATAGGATGTATCGTGGCATAGATATTAGTTTTCCGCACAATATGCATTTTTTTAGTCAAGGTAAGTGTAGGTCTGCTCTAAAATGTCAATGAAAAAACTCATAATTATTCAAAATTGCGAGTTTATTGGTGCTTACAAAACAAACGAGTTCTAGTGTCTAAACTTAACTAAAGAGTGACTTTGGATGTTGAAGCGTGGCACTGTATGTCCTCAGCATACTTTTCATGAGATGGTACGTAATTACCGAGTGCTAATCGCAAGCATGATGACATATGTCAGTTAGTCGATTGCGATATTTGAAGTTGAAGGGCGATTTGCCTTAGATTCGGATATTTATCTTCAGATATAAAACACCAGAATTTTGTATCAGATGCTGTGGCTTTGAAATGTATATCTGATATAATCTGCACTAACTCATTTTCAACAGAACATGAGTCCATGTTAAACTGACTTGCTATTTCAGTAGCTAATTCCTAATTTTTTTACACGAAAAAGGATAACTCATAAATGATGCGATATTTGCCAATATACTGAAATCATAAAAACGTATTTCGAATTGGCCCAAAATATTTGATGATTCTGCCTCATAAATATCATAATTCAACTGAGGAATCCTTGCTTTCAAAGACGGAAAATTTTTCAGATCCTTCTTTTCAGTTGATCTATCATAAGTTGCAATTTACTTTTGAATGCGTTTATTGCGCTAATCATCTCAATAATAGTTTTTCCTTTACCTTGAAGCTCCAAATTAATGGTGTTTAAATGCATTGTGATGTCTGTCAAAAATGCCAAATCAGTCAGCCATTTTCCGTTTTTCAGCATCTGAGTGTCATCACCTCTTTCGTCCAGAAAAGCTGTTATTTCGGGCAATAATTCTTGAAACCTCTCTAGGAATTTTCCGCGACTCAACCACCTGACGTCCGTGTGAAGAACTAAATCGGTGTGTTCAGCTGACTCACTATCTTCCAACTGCAATTTAAAGAGCCGTCGTTGCAAACTACGTGCACGGATAGAATTCACAATTTTTATTGCAATGCCCATAATCTCCTCTATGTTTAGAACTTTTGAACATAAAACTTGTTGATGTATAATGCAATGGAAGGAGAAAAATGAAGGGAAATCATCATTAGCTCGACACAATGCCACAAAACCGTTTTTGTTTCCAGTCATTGCTGGTGCCCCATCGGTTGTAATGCACACTAGTTAATATATTGGTAGCTTGTAGTTTGTTACAAAATTGAAGAAAACGTCATATATATCTTCGCCACGGGTCTTTTCCTTTCAAAGGAATCATTGTCAAAAACTCTTCCTTAGCCGACATGTCATTGAATACCATTCGAATAAAAATACACAGCTGGGCAAGTGTCTGTCATATCGGTGGATTCGTCGAACTGTAAAGAAAAGTATGTACATTCCATGATATCATGTTTTGGTTTATCTGCCATGTCCTGACTCATGACTTCAACACGCCTTGTGACAGTCGGACGAGATAACTGAAGTTCTCTAATAGCAGACATAATCTCTGTTTTATTTTTAAAATCTCCAAATAAAGTATCACCCGCTTCAATAAATGCTTCCTTCACAACCAATCCATCATCAAATGGTTTCTTGTGTTTCGCCAATATATGAGATATTTTAAATAACGCGATCGTTGCAGCTTTTGATTGTTTTGGCTGATCTTGTGAACATGGTTTGTTCTTTTTTCAAACAAGTTATCAAATCACGTACTTTTCGTTTTCTTAATTCACTCTATGACGGAAAATCCTTTTCATAGTTTTTATGAACCGTTTTATGATGCCTCTCTAAGTTCCCACGCTTAGGTATTGCAACTGACGCGCGGCAAATGAGACAAATGCACTTATCCTTTACCATACAAAAGAAAAATTCTTCCTCCCAATCGTTATTAAAATGATAAGTTTTACTTTTCTTCGCCGCACTCATTTTGGACTATTTATTAATAAACTTTGTATCGATGTATAGCCTTCAAGTTACAACTCAGACTGACTCCTATTCCTGCAGGCGCAACTTTATATCGGCGCGAACGAAGTCTCGAATGTTCCCGTCAAACACGCCGCCCGAAGTTTCTAGAAAAATCGGGAATCAAAAACGCGGCTTTTCTTTGACAAGTACCGCGCGTTCCTTTGATAAAGCCGCCTTTTGCCGCTAGCGGGGGGTTATTACGATAAAAGAACGTGATAAGGGGGTTATTCTGGCCTAATTGTGGATAAATTTTAGTAGTTTATTCATTACATTTTGTTTTAGTGTGAATAGTTCTATATCGGAATTTTTTTCTCGAGATCGACTCAAAAAGCACTCGCGATCGACTTGTCGATCGCGATCGACCGTTTGAGCACCCCTGATCTACAGCATATAAAATTCGTTTTTGTGCCTCCAAACACAAGTGCAAAGCTCCAGCCTATGGATCAAGGTGTGATACATTCTTTAAAATGTCATTATAGAAAGATTTTACTTATGAAAATGTTAGAGACGATCGATAAAGATAACATTTTTCTGTAACTCTCTTGGACGCTATAAACTTTATTCATATAGCTTGGCAAAGAGTCAGTAGAGAACCCTTTGCAAACTGTTTTAAGCATAGCGGATTTTTAAGGAAGGAATGGAGATATGACTCAGATGATGAGCTACTGTTGACTCAGTGGATTCAAAAACATACTGATTATCTAGAATTTGTTTACGATGCTGACATTCAACAAAGTACAGTGGAAATTGAGATTAAAAAGATGTTTAATCACTTTAATTTTTTTTTATTTCATCATTTATTTACAATCTGTAAGTTATCATACGATAAGCAAATGTTGTATTACATACTTTAATTTTGAAGAATATGTACCTGCTGATAATGAATTAATGACAAGAGAAATATTAACTGATGATCAAATCATCAGTGACTTCTGGAAAGATTTTAAGCGATAATGACGATGAAGACGAGCTTGGAGAAGGAGATAATATTTATGTCCCATCCATTTCAGAAATGACTGAGAAAATGACTGAAATTCGCAATTTTTTGGAATCTCATGAAGTTCCTGAACATGTATCGAGTAGTTTTTGTGACCTTGACAATTATATGTATAAACACCACACCTTTTTCAAGTAAAATTGTACAAACGGAAATTACTGATTTTATTGTATAAACTACGTATTTTAATGTCTCCGTTTATACTCGTATATGTACCAACATACATAATATAGGGTGGGCCATTTAAAAGTTTAAATTTAAAAATGCAATAAAACAAAAACGGTTTGAAATTTTGCCAAATTTATTTTTTTGTTGTGAAGTACAATTGTTCCGGTTAGAGATGGAATATTATTTCATTCATATGGCTGCCGCGGCTGGCCTCACAGTACCCCATTTGATCGGACCAATTTTCGAGCACTTTTTCGAGTGTATGGGGTCGTATCTCGGCAATGGCATCACGAATGTTGGCCTTCAAATGCTCAATTGTCTCTGGTTTGTCGGCATAACACTTGTCTTTAACGGCGCCCCACAGAAAATAGTCCAACGGTGTCAAATCGCAGCTTCTTGGCGGCCAATTGACATCACCATTTCGGCTAATTAAACGGCCATCAAACGTTTGACGCAATAAATCGATTGTGGCATGAGATGTGTGGCAAGTTGCACCATCCTGTTGAAACCAAACATCGTTCACATCAATACCATGAAGAGCGGGGCACAAAAAAATCGGTTATCATGGTGCGATAGGTGTCTCCATTGACCGTAATGGTTGCGCCGTCCTCATTTTCAAAGAAATATGGGCCAATGATGCCTCCGCTCCACAAGCCGCACCAAACAGTCACTCGTAATGGGTGCATTGGCTTCTGTAAGACTACGTGTGGGTTTTCTGAGCCCCAAATACGGCTATTTTGCTTATTAACGTACCCACCAAGATGAAAATGAGCTTCATCCGAAAAGATGATTTTTTTGGCAAAATCGACATCATCGTGCAGTTTCTCGTTGGCCCGTCTAGCGAAGCGAAAACGAAGCGTATGGTCATGCGGCTTCAACTCTTGAACCAACTGAACTTTGTAAGGCGTCATACGGAGATCTTTTCGCAAAATTCGACGTAAACTGGTGCGTGAAATGTTCAATTCTTGAGAACGATGACGAGTTGATGTTGATGGATTCTCACGCGCACTCTCAGCCACAACTTCGATATTTTCGGGTGTACGCACTGTACGAGCACGCTCACGTCTTGGCGCATCAACAATGAAACCAGTTTCACGAACTTTAGCAATAAACTTGCGTATACCGGGCACTGTTGGTCCTTCTCTGCGACCAAATTTTGTACGACATTTTCGTGCAATTTCCGACCAATTGTCTTTGTTTTGGAAAGAAATTTCCAATAAATCCCAACGTTGCTCAAGCGTAAATCGATTCATTTCGTTCAGTGGAGATAATATACTGAATTTTGTGACAGAATAGAATTACTAAGTATTGCCAGATTCGAAATAACCGGTGGTTCAAATTTAAACCGATAGATGGCCCACCCGTTAATAACTTTAGTGTGACTGGTTTTATTTTCCTTCGAACGTTTTCTTTTAATATAATAATTGTTATTATTCAGTGTTCTAAGCATTAGCGCCTAATCTAAATAAAAAAGTAGTGAAAAATGATATTAGATTTTGTTTATTGTTTGTAACGAACTTCGGATATAGTTATATATTTTTAGTGATTTTTTGAAGTTCGTTATAAACGGACTTCACTGTATTTCTGTTGTAAAAGTAATCTTATTATGAAGTTGGTTAATATAATCTAGAAATAGTTTTAATTGTCGATCTGTACGCGTAAAGCATGCCAATATGTCATCTACATACCGGCACCAATAAAAGAAATTTTTAAAGAGATGAGAATTACTGATTTGTTCTTTTAAATGGTACATGAAAATTTCAGATAAAATTGGACTGGGAGTCTCCTTTATTTAACTTGTTTAAGGTATTAAGGGAAATATTGTTAATTAATTTAGTGCTTGTAACTAGGTAAATTATATATTCTGTAACATACTTTGTTAGTTAATCTTGCCCCAGAAGAAGACACAGTGATGGTAATCTTAAACAGTTGTTTTTTGTTCATTGTTGTTTTCCTACGTTTTTTGGGACGTTGAATACGAATCCAAAGTTAAAAATCGGCGCTCGACCACCCTTGAGCCGCCACGCTGCCTCGGACCCCCAAAAAAATCGAATAAATTAAAAACAAAATATTAAAGAATAAGTATTGTATTTTTATGTTTTTTTGTGCGCTAAATACGAATTCGACCTTAAAAATTACCGATCGACCACCCCTAAGCTGCCACGTCACTCCAAAATTCCCAAAAAATCGCTTAAATTGAAAAAAATAAAAAATGGAAAGTGCTGTTTTCTATGTTTTTTTGGAGCGCTGAACACCAACCACCTCGAGCCAACCCCATTTTCAAAAATAGGTACTGCGGGGCCGCAACCCCCAAGTACCCCTACCTTTTATAACCTAACAATGAACCAAAAATGGTGTTTTCCAACGTTTTTTGGGGCGCAGAACACGAATCCGGCGTTAAAAAATCGCCGCTCGACTACCTCTGAGCCGCACCGCCACCCCCAGCTACTGAAAAATCGATTAACTTAAAAAAACGCTACAGTATTTTTATGTTTTTTGAGGCGCTAAACACGAATCTGCGATTAAAAATCTCCGCTCGACTACCCCTGAGCCGCCCCGCCACCCTGAACCCCCGAATAATCGATTAAATAAAAAAAAAGGGGAAAAAGCTCTGTAGAGTATTTTTATGTTTTATTGGTGCGCTGAATCCGGCGTTAAAAATCAGCGCTCGACCGCCCCTCAGCCGCCCCGCCACCCCCAATCCCCCGTAATCGAAAAATGGATTGTAGGTAATGAATGTATCTTTTTCGGAGTGGGATATACGACTTTTCCACTAGAGAAGTGTATGGGGGGCTGCGCCACGTAAACTATGTTAACCTAGGTGAGTTCAGTGAGCATAGAGTAGCTTAGATTAATTCAGGTAAATTTTTTTATTTAATTTAATCGATTTTTCGGGGGTTAGAGATGGCGGAGCGGCTCAGGGGTGGTCGAGCGCTTATTTAACACCGGATTCATGATCAGCGCCTCAATAAAATATAAAAATACTCGCAAGATTTTTTTTTTTTAATTTAATCGATTTTTCTGGAGTTGGGAGTGGCGGGGCGTCTGAGGAGTTGTTGGGCGCCGATTTTTAACGCCATAACATAAAGTTCTCTAGAGATTTTTTCCTGTTTCTTTTTTAATTTAATCGATTTTTCGAGGGTTGGGGTGGCGGGGAGGCTTATAGATAGTCGAGCGGAGATTTTTAATGGCAGATTCGTGGGGTAAATGTAAATTGCCTCCCGAGATAAAACTGGACCCTAAATAACACGTAAATTGCCTCCCATAAATTTTAGCTACCTAATATAGATGTGTAAATTGGGTCCGGGTTAATAAATAATAAACATGGTTTTATAAGTTTGATTTTATTAAAGAACAAAAAATGTAGACAACAAATTAAAAGAAAATACCTAATTCTAAATTTTAAGATAAGCCTAAACCTTAAATCTACCTATAATACTAAAGTGTAAACGTACACGATGATATTTCACAAATATATATAATAAAATATACATATTGTTCCATACAAATACGAGGCTGGTTTGAAAAGTCCGTGCAAAAATAAAAACTACTTATGTGTTTGGGGTAAACCTTTTTTATTTTTCGAGATAGTCTCCTTTTAGGCTTATACACTTCGTCCAACGATGTTCTAGTTTGTTGATCCCTTCCGAATAATAGGATTTGTCCAAGTCTGCAAAATATCCATTAGTGTCTGCAATCACCTCCTCGTTTAAATAAAATCTTTGTCCCGCCAGCCATTTCTTCAAATTGGGGAATAAATAGTAGTCCGAGGGAGCTAAGTCTGGAGAATAGGGGGGATGTGAAACGAGTTAATTTTGCGATCACAACTGCTGAGGTGTGTGCTGGTGCGTTGTCGTGATGGAAACGGAGTTTCTTGTGGGCCAATCGCGGGCGTTTTTTCTTGCAGCTCGGTTTTCAAACGGTCCAATAACGATGAATAATATTCACCTGTAATAGTTTTACCCTTTTCCAGATAGTCGATGAGGATTATCCCTTGCGAATCCCAAAAGACAGTCGCCATAACCTTTCCGGCCGAAGGAACGGTTTTCGCCTTTTTTGGTGCAGATTCCCCCTTGATAACCCATTGTTTAGATTGTTGTTTGGTCTCAGTCTCACAGTGACGAAACGACGCTTAAAGTCCTCCGGATTCTTCTGGAACAGCTGCAAACCATCCTTGCAACACTTCACACGATTCCGTTTTTGGTCAAGCGTGAGCAATCGCGGCACCCATCTTGCGGATAGCTTTCTCATGTCCAAATGTTTATGCAAAATATTATGTACCCGTTCAGTCGAGATGCCCACAGCACTAGCAATCACACGCACCTTAACTCTTCTGTCATCCATCACCATATCATGGATTTGATCAATGATTTCTGGAGTCGTAACCTCCACAGGCCGTCCAGAAGTTCAGCGTCACTTGTGCCCATATGGCCAGTCCGAAAATTTTGAAACCACTTATAAACGGTTCTTATCGAAGGTGCAAAGTCACCATAATGTTTATCAAGCTTATCTTTAGTCTCCTGAGGCGTTTTGCCTTTCATAAAGTAATGTTTAATCACCACACGAAATTCTTTTTCGTCCATTTCTTGAAAATCACTCGACTTCCTTGATTCACACGAATGCCAAACACAAAGAAATAGACCAATATGGCTGAAACTTGGTGTGCGTTCATTCAAGAGATGCTACTAACTAAACATGACCTCGATACGCGCCGGTGGTGCCATCTCTCGGACTTTGCACGGACTTTTCAAACCAGCCTCGTATATATAATAATTAATTTTCAGCACCACAATGGAAAGATGTGCATTTAATAAAATGCATTCTGCTAATTTTGTTATTTTTGTAAAGCTCAATGATGAACTTTTTGCGATTTTTTATATTGATATTACGAATTTTAGCAGTGAATACTTTGTAATTTCACATAAGTTTATGTTTGGAATTCTTTAAGCTTTTCTATAAGAATAAAAATATTTGGATGAGCTTTGTAGGAGTCGTTAAAATGTTTGTGTAGTGCAGGTAAGTTCCGCTGACTTTTCAGCCCAAAGATACGGAGGAAACAAAGAATCCTCTGATATGTAATTGTCTATTAAATAATCAGAACTGAGGGCAATAATTGAAGGTGCCCTCACACAAATTCGTGAGACCTTTTCCAAAAACTGGATATTTGATTTACAACAAAATACAACTCTTCGGTCACTTCTACAGTTAATAAGTAAAAACGGTTCACCTTTAGATGTTTCGATGTTGATCTCTTCCAGAATTTTAAAAGTGTCTTCAATACCCTTCGGCAATGTAGGGTGTTTTTTTAAAACGAGCGTTGTACATATTTCTTCTAATATAAGCAACGTTTGACGTAATAAATGTTGATGGTAGATTTTCTTGTGGTCCGCGCCGGCCGTATAATTTTGGCGGGTTTTTTTGACACATCTTCGACAGCTTTTCTTTTACAGGACGTGTTAATAATTTGACGAAGTAATTTTTCTATCTTTACGTCATGGCAATGTTCCTGCATATGTTTTGTAACGACAATATTGTTGTCCACTTCTCTCAGAGTAACAAGGAAAGATTTGCACGTTTTCTTTGTGCAAGTCCGAAGCTTTTCACCACTTTTGGAAGCTGTATTTATAGTCGTTTAAAAGTTAATAACTGTTTTCCTTTTTGACTTAAAATGATACTGGGATTCGTGTTAAGAAAATGTTTCGCGTCTTTACTGATGGAATTTAGAAATCAAATTGACAAATATTATATGCTATATATCTGCTATATATACCACACTTATTTACAATATTGTATACCTACCGTCAATTACCGGGAAATACCCATTAGATAGAAGGTTTGGGAGGCAATCTACCTATAAATGAGGCTCATTAAATCTGATCATTTTTAGTACTACCTGCGGGAAGGCAATTTACCAACACACGATTCGTGTTCAGCGCCTCAAAAAACATAAAAATACTCTAGGGTTTTTTTTTAATTTAATCGATTTTTCGGGGGTTGGGGGTGGCGATGCAGCTCAGTGGTGGTCGGGCGCCTGATTCGTGTTCAGCGCCCTAAAAAACGTAGGAAAACACTTTTTTTTCATTTCTGGGTGGTATCCTAATGGTAAATACAGTCCCTGGCCAAATTATTAGACGCACTGTATTTTTTTAGTAATTTTATGTTTCTTAAGAGTTTTTATGCAATAATGGTATATTTAAACTACAATATTATTGATTTTTATTTAAAAGAATTGTTGTAGACTACATATTTGTATTTATTTTAACATATGGTAACACTGTGTTGACAAAGTGATACATGAACGTAAATAAGTACAAACCTGTATCACTCGCGATCGGAATCGAGTCAAGTACGGACGTGTTTCTGTGGCTTTATGGACTGTGATTGTTTGTTTAACAGTTTTATACTACTCAGTTATTAGTTTATTTTGTATGCAGTGTGTTAAAAAAGTAATTGGACTATTTTCATTATGGGTAGAAAAGGCGATCTTTCACCACGTAAAAAAGCTGAAGTGAAGGCCCTTGTGATTGCGAAAACATTTACAAACCGAGAAATATCACGAAGATTGGAGGTTTCTGAAGCTAGTGTACGACGCATAAAAAAGAAAATTGAGTCAGGGAAGGAATTAAGCCCTAAAAGAAAGAAAAGATGCGGTAAAAAAACAATTTTCACTCCACGGTCAGAGAGATGTTTGAAGAAAATTTGCGTAGAAAACAAATTTGCTACCACAAAGGTAATAAAATCACAACTCCAGGATGCTAGCGTAAATGCTTCTGAGCGCACTGTTCGAAGAAAATTGAAAGAATTAGATTTTAAGGCCTGTCGCCCCGCCAGGAAGCCCAAGTTAACAGCTGCAATGAAAGCAAAGCGCCTGAAGTGGGCCAAACAATGGCAAGACAAAGATGTGGACTTCTGGAGATCGGTAAGATATAGCAATTTAATCAATAATTGATACATTATTATCATTTTCAGTTAAATAAAGCAAATAAACATGGAAGTTTATATATTTTTCCTAATTTTGACAGGTCTGCTTCAGTGACGAAAGCACATTCGAAATTTTGCAGAATAAAGCTCAGTATGTGCGTCGTCGTCATGGAGAAAAGTTTCATCCTGATTGTGTCGCCCCGACGGTTAAACGTCCCACCAAAGTGATGATTTGGTCAGTCATCAGCGGCAAGGGCACTGGACGTCTGTACGTCGTCAAAGGAATAATGAGGCAAGATCAGTACAAAGAAGTATTACAAAATCGGTTGATTCCGCAGCTCAGAGAATGGTTTCCAAATGGGGAACCATTCACTTTCATGCAAGATGGAGCTCCCTGCCACACTGCTCGGTCTGTTAAAGCTTTTTTGGCAGAAAAAAATATCCCTCTGTTGGATTGGCCGGGTAATAGCCCTGATATGAACCCCGTGGGAGCTGATGAAAAGAGAAGTGGCTAAAGATGTGATTACCAACAAAACCCAGCTCCTAGAAAAGATTATTCATGTGTGGAATCATCATCCTCAAATGCAGGAGACAGTACAATCTTGCATTGATAGCATGCCGCGCAGAATTAAAGCTTTGATAGCGGCTAAAGGTGGCTCAACTAAATACTGACTTTTAATAACATTAATTTCACTTTTCTTTAAAACTTAATAAACTTATGCTTTTCTAAATTAATGCTGTTTTATTTATGTCAAATAAATAGGTAATTGATTGGATAATATAAAAATAAAAAACAAATCAATTTAAAATAATAAAACGGTACAATATCCTCGGTAATTAATATTTTACATGAAATCTTGCAGTGCGTCTAATAATTTGGCCAGGGACTGTAATTACAAAATTTTCATAACATAATACCGACCATGTGTATTTCAAGTATAAATTTTTAATAAGGGCAGTAAACACCACAAAATGTTTTTTTTTTTCGTTTGTTTTCTTGAGAAACATTTATGAGTTATAGATAATAAAGGGTGTCGATTTGCATGCTTTAATTCATAACAGCACTTTACTATATGCCCGGGTTCGTCAGCTCTTAGCTTTATGCTATTTGGAATTTTAAATTGAAGAAAAGAAATCATGCCAATCAAACAGACAAACACTTACAAGGTAATTTTATAGTAAACCTGTGCAACACGGAGCAAGAGGCCATATCCAAATGAAAGGTTTTTTTTAAGGAAAAAAAATAGCGAAAATTAAGGGCTGCCTACAGAGGGGCGGGGGGTTAATCAACACACATGGAGGCGTCAAATAATAACCAAGAGAGCGAAATCCATTGATGAAAAAGACCACCTTGCACTGAAAGTTTAAAACGCTCAGACCCCTCCCCATAATACACTAAAACCGAATGACCTA
Organism: Pachyrhynchus sulphureomaculatus; assembly: GCA_019049505.1. Classification (NCBI taxonomy): domain Eukaryota; kingdom Metazoa; phylum Arthropoda; class Insecta; order Coleoptera; family Curculionidae; genus Pachyrhynchus; species Pachyrhynchus sulphureomaculatus. Next base: position 102,667,418 of record CM032451.1, read on the forward strand.
GGGTAGAGGTTTTTTCATACAAAAGAACTTCTCCTTACAGTGGAACTTCAAAAACTTACAGCTCATTTAAAAATCGGTAGCCGGGGCCGGGGGGGCCAACATTTTTGATGCATGTGCAAGTCGGACTTGTGCAATTAGTATTCTGTATGTTGATTGTTTTTAAAATAAAAATTTTTGTTATGGAGGTATAAACTGATCAGTGACTTCACAAAATACACCCCAAATAAGTTTTCAACAAAGTTTTTTTTTTCCTATCTTTACTGAAAACTGATGACTTACCAGATAGATTATTAATGGTATTGCGCCCGTGATAATTTTCGTTCAATCTACACCCTGTGGAGAGTAGTCTACAATTTTTTCAAAATTTTTTGGTCAGTATTTTTCGAGATAAGGTGGGAGATAGCGATTTTTCGCAATTTTTTAAAATTAAAATAGAGAAAAGGGTGCGCAAATATTACATTATATATATTTTTGAATTCGTGTTTTACGAGCTTTCAATTGATACCCCACTGGATGACCGGGTAATTTTTTTTTTTTATTTCCGATTTTACCCCCCAAAACTAACCCCTTAAGGGGTTACGGCATCTTGGCGCTCGGAAAAATACTTATAAATTTTTTTTTTGACGTAACTATTATGTATGTAATATAATTCTTAAATATAAATACATTATAGTTTTAACAACAAATTAAAAAATCTATATATTAAAAAAATTTAAAAAATGGCGGAAATATGAACCATCTTGGTTCATATTTCCTTGCCACCAGTGGAATTTTTTTCTCAGTCAGGAATCGTCTAAAAATAAACAAGTCATTTTTTATTGTTAAGGAAGGTCATACCTAAGAGGCCACCTAAGAAAAAAAAGCTGTTCGAAAATAAACACGGATTTTTCACAAAAATGTTGAGCTTTAAAAATTAATAAAAAATGAACGGTGCATCCAATCGAAACAAACCGTATGTCAACTTCAAGGCAATATTATAGAGAATATATGATATAAATTTTATCAAAATCGGTTTAGTAGATCTCGAGATATTTCGTCCATGAGTCTGAAAAAAGAGTTTCGAGAAAAACTTAAAAGATAAAACGTACCGCGTCCGCATCTATATTTTTTTTATATTACGTTCAATCTGCGATTTTATTTTGTAAAACTTGAAATATTCTTAAAAGTATAAATAATATATCTAACCGAAAAAAAAAAATGGATTTTTTTTGAAAATTTCAAGGTGGCGTACCCATTTTTTCTCAGTCAGAAATCCTCTAAAAACTAAACAAATCATTTTTTATTATTCAGAAAGGTCACAGCTAAGTGACCACATAAGGAAAAAATTTTTTAAATTTTTTCTGTAGACATGACAGCCGTTCGAAAATAAACTCGGATTTTTCACAAAAATTCTGAGCTTTAAAATTAAATAAAAAATTAACGGTCCATCCAATCGAAAAAACCATATGTCAACTTCAAGACAATATTATAAAGAATATGTACTATAAATTTTATCAAAATCGGTTCCGTAGATCTCGAGATATTTCGTCCATGAGTTTGAAAAAAGTAGTTTCGAAAAAAACTCAAAAGAAAAAAGTACCGCGCCCACGTCTTAGAAGTCTATATTTTTTTTTTACGTTCAATCTGCGATTCCATTTTGTAAAACTTGAAATATGTATTTTTAAAAGTATAAAAAATAAATCTAACCAAAAAAATCGATTTTTTAAAAATTTGAAGGTGGCGTAATCCCATTTTTCTCAGTCAGAAATCCTCTAAAAACTAAACAAATCATTTTTTTATTATTGAGAAAGGTCACAGCTAAGTGGCCACATAAGGAAAAAATTTTTAATTTTTTTTGTAGACGTGACAGCCGTTCGAAAATAAACTCGGATTTTGCCCAAAAATTCTGAGCTTCAAAAATAAATAAAAAATGGACGGTGTATCCAATCGAAAAAACCGTAAGTCAACTTCAAGACAATATTATAAAGTATATGTAGTATAAATTTTATCAAAATCGGTTCAGTAGATCTCGAGATATTTCGTCCATGAGTTTGAAAAAAGTAGTTTCGAAAAAAAACTCAAAAGAAAATAAGTACCGCGTCCGCGTCTTAAAAGTCTATAATATTACGTTCAATTTGCGATTCCATTTTGTAAAACTTAAAATATGTATTGTTAAAAGTATAAATAATAAATCTAACCAAAAAAAAAAAAAAAATCGATTTTTTGAAAATTTGAAGGTGGCGTAACCCCCTTTTTATCAGGCAAGAATCGTCTAAAAACTAAATAAATCATTTTTTTATTGTTAAGAAACGTTATAGCTAAGTGGCCACATAAGGAAAAAAATTTAAAATTGTTTTTGTAGAAGTGACAGCCGTTCGAAAATAAACTCGAATTTTTCACACAAAATTGAAGCTTAAAAAATAAATAAAAAATGAACGGTGCATCCAATCGAAAAAAAAACATATGTCAACCTTAAGACAATATTATAAAGAATATGTGGTATAAATTTTAACAAAATCGGTTCAGTAGATCTCGAGATATTTCGTCCACGACTTTGAAAAAAGTAGTTTAAAAAAAAACTCAAAAGAAAAAAGTACTGCGTCCGCGTCTTAAAAGTCTATATTTTTTTTATTACGTTCAATTTGCGATTCCATTTTGTAAAACTTGAAATATGTATTCTTAAAAGTATAAAAAATAAATCTAACCAAAAAAATCGATTTTTTGAAAATTTTAAGGTGGCATAACCCCTTTTTTCTCAGTCAGGAATCCTCTAAAAACTAAACAAATCATTTTTTATTGTTGAGAAAGGTCACAGCTAAGGCGCCACCTAAGGAAAATATTTTAAAATTTTTTCTGTAGACGTGACAGCCGTTCGAAAATAAACTCGGATTTTTCACAAAAATTCTGAGCTTCAAAAATAAATAAAAAATGAACGGTGCATCCAATCGAAAAAACCGTATGTCAACTTCAAGACAATATTATAAAGAATATGTGGTATAAATTTTATCAAAATCGGATCAGTAGATCTCGAGATATTTCGTCCATGAGTTTGAAAAAAGTAGTTTCGAAAAAAACTCACAAGAAAAAAGTACGCGCGCCCGCGTCTTAGATGTCTTATATTTTTTTTATTACGTTCAATCTGCGATTCCATTTTGTAAAACTTGAAATATGTATTTTTAGAAGTATAAAAAATAAATCTAACCACAAAAATCGATTTTTTGAAAATTTCAAGGTGGCGTAACCCCTTTTTCTCAGTCAGAAATCCTCTAAAAACTAAACAAATCATTTTTTTATTATTGAGAAAGGTCACAGCTAAGTGGCCACATAAGGAAAAAATTTTAATTCTTTTTTTTGTAGACGTGACAGCCGTTCGAAAATAAACTCGGATTTTTCACAAAAATTCTGAGCTTCAAAAATAAATAAAAAATGGACGGTGTATCCAATCGAAAAAAACCGTAAGTCAACTTCAAGACAATATTATAAAGTATATGTAGTATAAATTTTATCAAAATCGGTTCAGTAGATCTCGAGATATTTCGTCCATGAGTTTGAAAAAAGTAGTTTCGAAAAAAACTCAAAAGAAAAAAAGTACCGCGTCCGCGTCTTAAAAGTCTATAATATTACGTTCAATTTGCGATTCCATTTTGTAAAACTTGAAATATGTATTGTTAAAAGTATAAATAATAAATCTAACCAAAAAAAAATCGATTTTTTGAAAATTTGAAGGTGGCGTAACCCCTTTTTATCAGTCAAGAATCGTCTAAAAACTAAATAAATCATTTTTTATTGTTAAGAAACGTTATAGCTAAGTGGCCACATAAGGAAAAAAATTTAAAATTGTTTTTGTAGAAGTGACAGCCGTTCGAAAATAAACTCGGATTTTTCACAAAAATTCTGAGCTTCAAAAATAAATAAAAAATGGACGGTACATCCAATCGAAAAAACCGTAAGTCAACTTCAAGACAATATTATAAAGAATATGTAGTATAAATTTTATCAAAATCGGTTCAGTAGATCTCGAGATATTTCGTCCATAAGTTTGAAAAAAGTAGTTTCGAAAAAAACTCAAAAGAAAAAAGTACCGCGCCCGCGTCTTAGAAGTCTATATTTTTTTATTACGTTCAATCTGCGATTCCATTTTGTAAAACTTGAAATATGTATTTTTAGAAGTGTAAAAATAAATCTAACCACAAAAAATCGATTTTTTGAAAATTTCAAGGTGGCGTAACCCCTTTTTTCTCAGTCAGAAATCCTCTAAAAACTAAACAAATCATTTTTTTATTATTGAGGAAGGTCACATAAGGAAAAAATTTTAAATTTTTTTTTTTTTTTTGTAGACGTGACAGCCGTTCGAAAATAAATTCGGATTTTTCACAAAAATTCTGAGCTTCAAAAATAAATAAAAAATGGACGGTGTATCCAATCGAAAAAAACCGTAAGTCAACTTCAAGACAATATTATAAAGTATATGTAGTATAAATTTTATCAAAATCGGTTCAGTAGATCGCGAGATATTTCGTCCATGAGTTTGAAAAAAGTAGTTTCGAAAAAAAACTGAAAAGAAAAAAAGTACCGCGACCGCGTCTTAAAAGTCTATAATATTACGTTACGATTCTATTTTGTAAAACTTGAAATATGTATTGTTAAAAGTATAAATAATAAATCTATCCAAAAAAAATCGATTTTTTGAAAATTTCAAGGTGGCATAACCCCTTTTTCTCAGTCAAGAATCGTCTAAAAACTAAACAAATCATTTTTTATTGTTAAGAAACGTCATAGCTAAGTGACCACATAAGAAAAAAAAATTTAAAATTTTTTTGTAGAAGTGACAGCCGTTCGAAAATAAACTCGGATTTTTCACAAAAATTCTGAGCTTCAAAAATAAATCAAAAATTAACGATGCATCCAATCGAAAAAACCGTATGTCAATTTCAAGACGATATTATAAAGAATATGTAGTATAAATTTTAACAAAATCGGTTTAGTAGATCTCGAGATATTTCGTCCATCAGTTTTGAAAAAAGTAGTTTCGAAAAAAACTCAAAAGAAAAAAAGTACCGCGTCCGCGTCTTAAAAGTCTATAATATTCATGTAATCTGCGATTCCATTTTGTAAAACTTGAAATATGTATTGTTAAAAGTATAAATAATAAATTTAACCAAAAAAAAAAAAAAAATCGATTTTTTGAAAATTTCAAGGTGGCGTAACCCCTTTTTCTCAGTCAAGAATCGTCTAAAAAACTAAACAAATCATTTTTTATTGTTAAGAAACGTCATAGCTAAGTGACCACATAAGAAAAAAAAATAATTTTTTTTTGTAGAAGTGACAGCCGTTCGAAAATAAACTCGGATTTTTCACAAAAATATTGAGCTTCAAAAATTCATAAAAAATTAACGGTGCAACCAATCAAAAAATCGTATGTCAACTTCAAGACAATATTATAAATAATATGTGGTACAAATTTTATCAAAATCGGTTCAGTAGATCTCGAGGTATTTTGGCCACGAGTTTGAAAAAAGTAATTTCGAGAAAAACGCAAAAGAAAAAAGTACCATGCCGCATCTTAAAAATCTCTATTTTTTATATCACATTCAATCTGTGATTCTATTTTGTAAAACTTGAAATATTCTTAAAAGTATAAAAAATAAATCTAGCCAAGAAAAATCGATTTTTTTTAAAAATTTCAAGGTAGCATAACCTCTTTTTTCTCAGTCAGGAATCATTTAAAAACTAAACAAATCATTTTTTATTGTTGAGAAAGATAGCTAAGTGGCCATATAAGGAAAAAATTTTAATATTTTTTTTTGTAGAAGTGGCAGCCGTTCGAAAATAAACTAGGATTTTTCACAAAAATTTTGAGCTTCAAAAATTAATAAAAAATAAACGGTGCATCCAATCGCCAAAATTGTACGTCATTTTCAAGACAATATTATAAAGACTATGTGGTATAAATTTTATCAAAATCGGTTCAGTAAATCTCGAGATATTTTGTCCACGAGTTTGAAAAAAGTAATTTCGAGAAAAATGCAAAAGAAAAAATCTCTATTTTTTATATCACATTCAATCGGCGATTTTATTTTGTAAAACTTGAAATATTCTTAAAAGTATAAAAAAAAATAAATCTAGCCAAGAAAAATCGTTTTTTTTTTTAAATTTCAAGGTGGCATAACCCCTTTTTTTCTCAGTCAGGAATCATTTAAAAACTAAACAAATCATTTTTTATTGTTGAGAAAGGTCATAGCTAAGTGGCCACATAAGCAAAAAATAAAATAATAATAAAATTTTTTTTGTAGAAGTGACAGTCGTTTGAAAATAAACTCGGATTTTACACAAAAATTTTGAGCTTCAAAAATTAATAAAAAAAATGAACCGTGCATCCAATCGAAAAAACCGTACGTCAACTTCAAGACAATATTATAAAGAATATGTGGTATAAATTTTGTCAAAATCAGTTCAGTAGATCTCGAGATATTTTGTCCACGAGTTTGAAAAAAGTAGTTTCGAGAAAAACGCAAAGAAAAAAAGTACCACGTCCGTCTCTTAAAAGTCTATATGTAGTTTTTTTTTTCTATTACGTTCAATCTACGATTCCATTTTGTAAAACTTAAAATATTCTTAAAAGTATCTATAAATTTAACCAAAAAAAATCAATTTTTTGAAAATTTCAACCTCTTAAGTCAAAATTTAACTTTCAAAACTACACGGCTCTGATGAGGCCATCACTTTCTATATTACTGCCAGATTTCAACTTCAAATAGTCAAATACTTTCGGAGAAAATCGGGTGTGACAGATGGACAGACAGACAGACAGACGGACAAACACCGAAGTGATGTTATAAGTGTTCTGTACGGAACACTAAAAAGCCCCACTTCCAAGTGACCTTATTTTCTACATCGGTAGGGGCGGAGAGTGTAAAGTCCCCCTTGCCTACACCATATCTTATAGAATTCTTTTTAGAATTTGAAAAACTTTTTCAATACTACGTTTGTTTAATAAAACAGAATTTTTATCAAAAAGAGCTTGTGTTGCGTGTATGTAAAATTTTTATTTTTATCAGACAAACTTTATCTACTGATTACCGGTTACGTTGTTTCTAGTATAACGAAGCCTATTAGGGTACTAGTTTGGTCTTGTTTCCGTTCATTAACGACAATACACGATCTTCGTTCGTGAACACGAGGCGCATATACTAAGCCGAGTGAGCGGTCAGACCACATTCAGAAGTTTTACGCTGCTATTGACGAGTTTATCTATTGTCGAAGTGGTTGCATATAATCAATTAAGCAGCGCAACAAAAATGAGTGAAAATTTCTGGAAAAAAGTGTGGGATTATATTTTTTCATCTCCAAGTCATATTACGATATGGATTATAGCTATTATAGGGCCAATAATAGCGGTTGCATTTTATTTCATATGGAAAAAACGAAAAAATAATAGGACTATACAACATGACGGACCGACTATTGATTTAGAGGTTGGTATTAATAATATAATACTTTATCATCTTAAATTACCTACCACAAAATGTTTTTTTCATTTATTTTTTTGAGAAACATTTACAAGTTCTAGATAACACAGGGCAACAAAAAAATATTTTTGTTTTGGTGCCTGGGATTTTAGAGCTGATTTTAACTATATTTGGGGCGCTAAATCTATACATGCAATCCGTTTTTCTCTATCAGCTCTACTTTTTTAGATACATCAACTTATCTACCAATGTGGTTTTTTATTCAGTATATTCATTTATGAGAGTTCTAAAATTATTATATATTCATTAATGTAGGTACAATGGTTTTATTGTCAGTCTGTAATTGAGTAAATTCCAGGTAAATCTATAAATAGTGGAACCATTGCCTATCAGGTACCTGAACTGACCCTTTTAATCACCTAACTCGGGTAAGTCTCGTCAGTTTGTGCGTTCTTACTAATGAAAGTAGATCGAATTCGGCGTGTTATTTTATGTTAAGAAAAGAGTGTTTTTGTGTTATTGAACAGAATTAAAATGAGTTCAGGTTCCAGTTCAAGAAGAAGTTGTGTAAATCAACCTGATGTGTTTTGCTATATATGCGGAGAATACATGTTTCAACAAAACAGACAAACTATTACTGACTTTGTAAAGCGAGCGTATCTTGGATACTTGGAGTTAAGCTTAGTGATCAGGACAAAACGTGGGCCCCGCATCTCGTATGTAAAACTTGTACAGAGCATTTACGGCAGTGGACTACCGGGAAAAGAAAATGTCTAAATTCGGCGTACCAATGGTTTGGAGAGAACCAAAAAACCACTTCAATGATTGTTATTTCTGTTTAGTAAATACTAATGGAATCAATCGAAATAACCGCAGTAAGTGGACTTATCCCAATTTAGACTCGGCAATACGCCCTATCCCGCACTCAGATGAAATACCGATTCCAACATTTCATCAGCTACCACATATCTCTGATGACGAATATTTTCCCTCTGATCGCTCTTCTGATGCTAATAAAAGTTCTGATGCTAATGAAACTAACAGTGACTATGAGGGGACGTCATCAGTTCCTCAACGCTTCAATCAAAATGAATTAAATGATCTCACCAGGGATCTCAATTTATCGAAAAAAGCTTCTGAAGTACTGGCTTCTAGGTTGAACGATAAAAATTTACTGGAACAAGGAACCAAAATTACCTTTTACCGTACAAGAGAAAAAGATCTGCTACCATTCTTTTCTCAAGAAGACAATCTTGTATTTTGTCACGAAATTAGGGACTCATGAAAGAAATGGGACTTTCTGAATATATTCCAGATGATTGGCGCCTATTTATTGACAGTTCAAAGCGAAGTTTAAAATGTGTCCTTCTACATAATGGGAATAAATATGGTTCAATACCACTAGCTCACTCAACGAAACTGAAAGAAGAATATAATACCATAGCTTTGGTCTTGCCGAAGATAAAGTATTACGAACATCAATGGATGATTTGTGTAGACTTAAAAATGGTAAACTTTCTTCTAGGGCAGCAAAGTGGTTACACGAAATATCCGTGTTTCTTGTGCCTCTGGGATAGTAGGGACAAAACACACCACTGGTTAGAAAAGATTGGCCTCAGAGAGAAAACATGGACGTTGGGGAAAAGAATGTCATTAACGACGCTTTGGTTGAAAGAGAAAAAATCATACTTCCTCCGTTACATATAAAGTTGGGCTTAATGAAGCAATTTGTAAAGGCTCTTGATAAGAATGGGTCTTGTTTTGCATATATAGGGGTAAAAATGCATCAGTTGAGCACAGAAAAACTCAAAGCAGGGATATTTGACGGCCCACAAATAAGACAATTAATTAAGGATCCTGCCTTCATAAATTCAATGTATCAAGTTGAACGAGAAGCTTGGACATCATTTGTTGCAGTTGTAGAAAATTTTCTAGGCAAACATAAAGCTCAAAACTATGTTGAAATGGTTAACAAGATGCTTAATAGTTTCAAATCCTTAGGGTGCAATATGAGTATTAAAATACACTATTTACACAGCCACTTAGACCGTTTTCCAGAAAATTTAGGAGACATGAGTGAGGAACAAGGTGAAAGATTTCACCAAGATATTAAAGTTACGGAGGACCGCTACCAATGAAGATGGGACATGCACATGATGGCAGATTACTGCTGGAGTTTAAAAAGGGACTGTTTTAAAAAAACATTCAAGAATGTCGCGGAAAAGAAGCTTTCCAAGTGTTGAGTGACTATTTCATTTCTTCAATGTTTTTTTTTGTTTGTAAGTACGACATAATATTGTATTTTGCATAACTAAAATAAAAATTTCGTATCTACTTTTGTTTACTACACTTACGGATTTGAGTTACAATAATGTAACTTATATTTCTCTAAAATTGTATATCTTAAAAATTTGAGCTCCTAGGTACAAATGAATACGTTATTTGAATTCAGGACATCAAATTGATATAGAATCAGCTCAAAAAACCTCGACACCAAAACAGCTGTTCCCCTGTGTAATACAACGCGGCGATCGGCATGCTTTACTCCTTGATAACAGCACATCATGCGCGTGTTCGTCAACTCTTAGCTTTATTGTTATTTGTAATTTTAAATTAAAGAAATCATGTCAATCAAACATAAGAATGTTAAATTTTACAATAATTATTTCAGGACACATGAATTCCTTTTCGATATTCTCATAAAAAGTGCTTCCTTCTTTAAAGTCAGCTTGTCACTTTTGATTCTTTCGAATTCTTCTCTTCGCAGTTTTTAGTCTAATGAATCGATTAGCGCTTTTTTTTTTCCAGCCAAAAACGGTCGTTTTTCGAGTTTTAGAATGAATAAAAACCGTCGCACAGTGGGGAAAAACGAAAATCGTGTTTCAAAATTGTCTAGAGCCTTCAATTTTGGTTCGATTTGGACGATTTTTTTTTTTTTTTAAATTGAAGCTTATTAAATTCCGAACAAAGTTGTCGGAGCCGATTTTTCAATTAAACTTTTGTTTCAAAATGGCGGACGTTGGTTTCTGATTATATAGCGACTGAGACACAGAAAATGCTTACAGTTTCAAACCAAGTTGTGCTAAAATGCGTGTATGTATGTTTTTTTATGTCGCAGATAATATATCTAATATCACAGTTACAAGATTAATAATAATGAACCCAAAATGGCTGCCATGAACAATAAAAGTATTATAAATATGAATAAACGTACCATTATTATTTTATATCCATAACATTTGCATAAATAATTTCTTTAAGGTTGTTAATTATAAAATATGTTTCAACAATTGACTTAAAATGACAAATCAAGTATGGCGGATGCCAAAATTGAATTCTAGCAATAACTGCATGAAAATTTAAATCCCGCAACTAAACTTGAATAACTTGAATGATCTGACTGCCACAGTCTAAATGCCACAGAGAAACTTTCTTGCTCGATTCAATTTTGGCATCCGCCATATTTGATTTGTCATTTTAAGTCAATTGTTGAAACATATTTATAATTAACAACCTTAAAGAAATTATTTATGCAAATGTTATGGATATAAAATAATAATGGTACGTTTATTCATATTTATAATACTTTTATCGTTCATGGCAGCCATTTTTGGGTTCATTATTATTAATCTTGTAACTGTGATATTAGATATATTATCTGCGACATAAAAAAACATACATACACGCATTTTAGCACAACTTGGTTTGAAACTGTAAGCGTTTTCTGTGTCTCAATCGCTATATAATCAGAAACCGACGTCCGCCATTTTGAAACTAAAGTTTAATTGAAAAATCGGCTCCGACAACTTTGTTCGGAATTTAGTAAGCTTCAATTTAAAAAAAATCGTCCAAATCGAACCAAAATTGAAGGCTCTAGACAATTTTGAAACACGATTTTTCGTTTTTTTTCTTTTTTTTTCTTTCTTTTTTTTTCTTTTTTTTCCCCACTGTGCGTCGGTCCGTTAACTTCAAACGAGGAAATAGTAAAATTCTTAAAGTGTGGATGAAATGAATGTCGTTTCAGGGGAAGGAGGGTGAAAGAGGTGAGAATTTACTTACTCTTCACTTGAGAAAATCTAATTTAGGACTTATTTTAAAACTACGTCATCACTATACCGATTTTTTGATCAACGTCTTTCGCTACCCGCCTTTCTAGCTGAGGTCCCTTGATGGATAGTTTCGCTGACGTTTCGATGGAATCTTATCCATCTTTTTCAAAGCGTCGATCACTAGACGATGTTTTGGGGATGATTAATGCGCCACGGGATACCCGAAAAAACCTCTACTACATTACACACCCGTGTGAACATTCGTCAAAACATTATATATATATATATATATATATATATATATATATATATATATATATATATATATATAATATATAATATATAATATATATATATATATATATATATATATAATATCTAGCGTCTAGTGATCGACGCTTTGAAAAAGTATATATAAATATAAATATAATATAAATATAAATATAAATATAAATATAAATATAAATATAAATATATATATATATATATATATATATATATATATATATATATATATATATATATATATATGTATGTATGTATATATAGATATATATATATATATATATATATATATATATATATATATATATATATATATATATATATAGTAGAACCCCGGTTATCCGAGGTAACGTGGGGGGCACCCTCCTCGGATAATCCGGATTTGTTTTTTATTCATTCAAAAAATAAACACCAATACTTTAAACCGATGTCTTAACGTTTTTAACATATAAATAGGTACATACATTATAAAACAGTGAAATAGGTATCTATGCCCAAATTCGACCAACTATGGAATATTGCTCCCACGTTTGGGTCTCCGCTCCGAAACATACACTGCATTTGTTGGATTCTGTTCAGAGAAGAGCGGTCCGTCTGATTGGGATTGACCGCGGCCTTGATTCGCTGGAACATCGAAGAACGGTTGGCGACTTGAGTCTGTTCTACAAGTATTTTCATGGAAAGTGTTCGAAGGATGTAGCCCGCTTAATTCCTCCCAAAGCGGTGCATGTTAGAAATACACGTCGCGCTGGTGCTTCGCATCCGTATGAGATTCAGCTTGTTACTCCGCGTACAACGCTTTTCAAGCAATCTTTTATATGGAGAACGTCATCCCTTTGGAATAATTTGCTCAGCGCTGTGTTTCCCACCGAGTACAATTTACAGCGATTCAAGAACAACGTGAATCGCTTTTTCCGCACTCGTGCCGCTCCTGGAGCGCTTTAGGGACTTCCCTGCAGCACGTGTGCTAGACCCATAAAAAAAAAAGGTATCTATGCGTTCCTGTTTCATATTGCATTTTCTTTTTCTCGCTGCAATATTTCTCCATCTATTAAGAAGAAGCAAATCCGCTGGGGTTGCCTCTGGTTGTTGTTCGATATACCTCAAAGCTTTTTCCAAAGAAGCAAAACCTTCTTGATGAGAGATCTTAGTGGGAGACTGTTCATCCACCGCCGCTTCGTCATCGTCATCTGATTTATAGGTTTCCTGAAAGGCATTCGTTATTTCTTCAATACTCATTTCTTCTTCTAAATCATCTGCTGTAATCCATTCAACAACATCTTCTCTTGTCACATTTTCGCAACCTTTTAATTTTTGCATTAATTCAAATAAACTTTTTTTCTTTTTCTTCTATATCGCTGTCAAAATTTGAACAGGACATTTCTCCATGGCTTCTCAATTTCAAAGCTAATTCATTTAATGAAGTATCATCTTCACTGTCATTATAGTCCTCAAAATCAATAACTTTTGACCAAGATTTTTGAATAGTGGTAGTACGCACAGAATCCCAAGCTTGACTTACCCAGTAAATAACATTTTTCAGTGTAACCTTTCTCGTCCCATTGATAATATCCTCCTTTTCTGTGTATTCTAACAGATGTTCAAGATATAAACCTCTATAATTTTTTTTATGTTTTCGAGGATGCCTTGATCCAGTGGTTGCATTATGCTGGTTACATTTGGAGGAAAAAATTTTACAACAATTTCGCCCACATGAAGTCCTTCTCCAGGGTGAGAGGGGGCATTATCCATTAACAAAATTGCTTTAATAGGAAGACGGTTTCTGTTAAAAAATTTAGTCACGGATGGCACGAACTCTTCTTCAAACCAGTTAGTAAATAAGGTCGCATCCATCCATGCGCTCTTCTGACTTTTGTAATAGACTGGTAGGGCTTTGAGTGAGATGTCTTTTAAAGCTCTTGGACGTGCAGACTTGTTAATCACAATCAGTGGGATTTTGTGCTTGCCAGTTGCATTGGAACATACCATTATAGTTAATCTTTCCTTACTTCGTTTGTGTCCAGGAGCTAATTTTTCCTGTCGAGATGCCAATGTTTTTGATGGGAGCATTTTATAATTCAGACCAGTTTCGTCACAGTTGAAAATTTGATCACATGTGTATCCACAATGTTCGATTTGCTTTTTAAAGTTCTGCTTAAACTTCTCAATTGATGATACATCAGCAGAAAGTTTTTCACCACATACAGTCAGTTGTCGTACACGGAACCGTTTTTTCCAGCGATCAAGCCATCCAGAACTGGCGGGAAACTGATCTATCTTTGGGAATTGCCTACTAATCATTATTTCTTTCTGTTGTAAAATTGAACCTGACAGAGACACACCTTTTGATCTCTGTTGGTTAAGCCATATGAATAAAGCTTCGTTAACCTTTTCATAGTCGCTGGTTTTCATTGATTTTCTTCCTGAGAACGAGGAAGCTTGATTTATACACCACTCTTCTATCTTTACTGTTACTGTTACCTCACCTACTCCATAATCTCGTGTAACAACTTTAATTGACTCTCCTGCTTCAATTCTTCTGATGGCTTTTAATTTTTCTTCAATAGGAACGACGATTCTTTTACGCTTGTTTTGCTCCATTATAATATGACAAACAAAAATTCAAACAAAGCAGTTCGTATTAATTACATTTAACTACCAGAACTCCAACCAAATAAATTATGTGAGTATACTCGTACTTCTCCGTAGTAAACGCTATAACGCACTGTATTCACGCAAATTTACATGCTGAAAGAGTCCAAAAACATAAATAGGGGAACCCCTCACACGGGCCAGGGGGTTTCCCCGAAGGCCCCGACGATTTTAAATTGAAATATGTACATACATATTTTAGAAGCTCGGTTAATACCCAGCATAGACGCAAATTTACATGCTGAAAGAGTCCAAAAACATAAATAGGGAACCCCTCACACGGGCCAGGGGGATTCCCCGAAGGCCCCGACGATTTTAAATTGAAATATGTACATACATATTTTAGAAGCATAGATCCGCGTACCTCAGATAATCAGGTTCTTAGATTGGCTCGGTTAATTCGGAGCTCGGATAATCGCGACTCGGTTAATCGGGGTTCTACTGTGTATATATATATATATATATATATATATATATATATATATATATATATATATATATATATATATATATATAATATATGTAATATATATATATATACTGGTGAGAAAAAAAATCGACTCAAAGTATTTGACTTCATTTAACGCGGATACTAGAATTTATTGTTCATATATTTTTACGGATTTAAATATCATTTGAAAGCCCATTCTATCCTCTTTCTAATAATAGCAAATTCCATAGCATACCTTTTACTGATTAAAATAATTGAGAGGGGAAGCAAGGAGAACAAGGACTGAAAATAGGGGTAAGAGAAGGGAAAAATTAAACAAATATTAAGTTTACCAATAAAATGTATTGATAAAAGCCAAAATCAATAGTTTGCATCCCCCTCCCGCCTAGCCCTTATTACTGCTTCTAGCTGTTTTTTCATGGAGTGGGTAAACTTTTTCCCACTGTCTGCGGAATTCTTCTGCACTCTTCCGCCATCGCAACCTTTAAATCTCAGCGATGCAAAGGCTAGCTTTCTGGCTCAAACTCTTCTTTTGAGCTCATCTCACATGTGCTCGATTGAATGCGAAGACCAAAATGGTTTTCGCATCGAGCGAGATGCCTCCCCACACCATGACAGGTAGGCGACCCTTTCAGTAATGCAGCACTGCACATAGCGCTCCCCAGGCCTCCTATAGACTCGTCTTCATGCCATTGCCATGTAGGCATAGTCAGGACTCGGAGAAAAAAATGGAGCGCCATTGGTCCAGTCGACATGTTCTCGGGCAAATCTGAGTCGCGCTTGTCAATGGCTGCTGTCAATTTGGGTCCGTTAGCTGGTTTCTTCGGAGTTAGGTTAGCTTCTTTAAGTCTTCTTCTGACTGTCCCATGACTGACAACCCGACCACGAACTTGTCGGAGCTGCTGCTGGACCTCAAGGCCGCCTCGCTCCGAGGTACACCTTCGTCCTGATCCTGGTCTCCGTGTAAAGGCGCCAGTCTCTTGATAACGTCTGTAGACTCTGAAGAGAGCTGACTGGCTCAGGTGCAGTTGCGTAGCGACTACACGTTGGCCATGCCCTTCCGATTTTCCGATGACGTAATTAATGAGCAGGTATAGCAGAAATGTTAACGGTTCAAGTCCCGATAAAGGAATGATAGGAAAATGCAGTTTCATTTGCTTTTACCAGGTGTACAAGTATGAAATGCGGATTTTTTTTTCTAAAAAAACATGTTAAATTCGGAAGAATGATAAAAAGTGCTTTATTCAAAGTATGCTCCATCGCTTGTTATACATTTTTCCCATCTTTCGGGAAATTTGTGAATACCACGCCAGTAAAAATCTTCCCCTTTTGCTGCGAACCATTCATCGAGCCATTTTTTCACATCTTCGTACGAACCAAAGTACTGCTCAGCAAGTGCGTGACCCATCGATGCAAACAAGTGGTAATCGGAAGGAGCCAAGTCTGGTGAGTAAGCCGCATGGGGTAGAACTTCCCAGCTGAGTGCTTCCAACATGTCGCGAACTAGTTTTGCCGTATGTGATTAGAGCACTGTCATGAATAAAAATGACTTTGTGTTACCTCTTTCGGTATTCTGGCCTTTTTTCAAGCAGAGAAACGGTTCAAATCGGTCAATTGTTGTTGATAACGTTTAGTATTAACCGTTTCCCCAGGTTTTTAACAGCTCATAATAGACCACGCCCCTCTGGTCCCACCAAACACAGAGCATCGTCTTTCTGCGGTCGATGTGGATGGTGCGCCTGGGTCTACCGATGATTTTTTGCGCTTGGGATTCTCAAAATAAATACACTTTTCATCCCCTGTAATTACACGATGCAAAAACGACTTCCTTTTGTACCGAGCGAGCAAAATGTCACACGTGTTTTTGTGTTTTCCCATTTGCCTACCGTTCAACTCATGTGGTACCCATTTACTGGTCTTCTGAATCTTTCCCATCTCTCGTAGCCGATCGGAAACAGCTTCTTGACTAACGCCCAATTGCTTGGCGAGTTGTTTTTGTGTTTGCGAATCATCTTCGTCCAACAATGCTTGCAATTCCACATCTTTGTATTTTTTTGGCGGTTTTTCACGTTCCTTGTCTGCAATATCAAAGTCACCACTTTTGAAACGCCGAAAACCATCGTTCACACGTATCTTGCGATGGAGCATGTTCACCATAAGCTTCTCGAAGTAATCGGTATGATTCAACAGCAGTTTTTCTTCAAATGAAAACAAAAAATTAATACTGTCCGCGAATGCTCTTTGTTCGTTATAAATTTCGACATATTGAACACAATACTATTCACACACTTTTCCAATTTATCACTCGTGCGCGCCTGACACTTGTTGTTGACACAACAAAATGGCGCAGTGTCAAATCTTTAGAGCACAAACTGCATTGGTGCACCATCTGTTGTCTGAAATGCGCATTTCATACTTGTACACCTGGTAGTGTACGAGTACGTTGCTGAGCGAGCAAAAACAGTTCTGTTGAGTAAAACCGTTTTAATGAGTAAAACTTTTTGGAAATCCAAATGTTTTGGTATTATTGGAAAGAGTAGAAAATCAGCATTCTAATGATATAAAAAATAAGGCCACTGTTTGAAAATTAAATTCCAGGGTCGGTGTTAAATGAGGCAAAATAGTTTGAGTCGATTTTCTTGCTCACCAGAGTATATGTATAAATCGCAAGATTCAAAACAGATAGTTAACAAGACAACTTCAAAGTAGAAAGCATTTTTTAAAAAATTTCTCAAAAAGTAAACCTTGCGGCTAAATTTCGTTTTCATATTCGTAATGGACGGCCTACAATTACGTACTGTACGAGGCTGGTTTGAAACGTCCGTGCAAAAATAAAAACTACTTATGTAAATCTTTTTTATTTTTCGACCTCGTCTCCTTTTAGGCTTATACACTTCGTCCAATGATGTTCTAGTTTGTTGATCCCTTCCGAATAATAGGATTTGTCCAAGTCTGCAAAATATCCATTAGTGTCTGCAATCACCTCCTCGTTTGAATAAAATCTTTGTCCCGCCAGCTATTTCTTCAAATTGGGGAACAAATAGTAGTCCGAGGGAGCCAAGTCTGGAGAATAGGGGGATGTGAAACGAGTTGGAATCCTATTTCCATTAATTTTGCGACCACAACTGCTAAGGTGTGTGCTGGTGCGTTGTCGTGATGGAAAAGGACTTTCTTGTGGGCCAATCACGGGCATTTTTCTTGCAGATCGGTTTTCAAACGATCCAATAACGATGAATAATATTCACCTGTAATAGTTTTACCCTTTTCCAGATAGTCGATGAGGATTATCCTTTGCGAATCCCAAAAGACAGTCGCCATGACCTTTCCGGCCGAAGGAACGCTCTTCGCCTTTTTTGGTGCAGATTCCCCCTTAGTAACCCATTGTTTAGATTGTTGTTTGGTCTCAGGAGTATAGTAATGTATCCATGTTTCATCCACAGTGACGAAACGACGCTTAAAGTCCTCCGGATTCTTCTGGAACAGCTGCAAACCATCCTTGCAACACTTCACACGATTCCGTTTTTCGTCAAGCGTGAGCAATCGCGGCACCCATCTTGCGGATAGCTTTCTCATGTCCAAATGTTTATGCAAAATATTATGTACCCGTTCAGTCGATATGCCCACAGCACTAGCAATCTCACGCACCTTAACTCTTCTGTCATCCATCACCATATCATGGATTTGATTAATGATTTCTGGAGTCGTAACCTCCACAGGCCGTCCAGAACGTTCAGCGTCACTTGTGCCCATATGGCCAGTCCGAAAATTTTGAAACCACTTATAAACTGTTCTAATCGAAGGTGCAGAGTCACCATAATGTTTATCAAGCTTCTCTTTAGTCTCCTGAGGCGTTTTGCCTTTCATAAAGTAATGTTTAATCACCACACGAAATTCTTTTTCGTCCATTTCTTGAAAATCACTCGACTTCCTTGATTCACACGAATGCCAAACACAAAGAAATAGACCAATATGGCTGAAACTTGGTGTGCGTTCATTCAAGAGATGCTACTAACTAAACATGACCTCGATACGCGCCGGTGGTGCCATCTCTCGGACTTTGCACGGACTTTTCAAACCAGCCTCGTATATCCTGAAAAAAAATATATAAAATTTGGTATTAACAGAACATTTATCTCATCTTTCCAGGGCCTCTCAGAATACTTAATGAAGGTTAATTCAGAACATTTAAGAAAGAATAACCATGATGTTCAAAAGATGAAAATTTTTAAACAAGATCGCCAGGTTTTACTAGAGAAAGTGGTGGACATATTCCCTCCATCTAGAAAATTGTTTTATAAAGACGCAAATGAAAATGAAGTAACCCAGAATGAAATGGTTTGATAAAAACTTTTTTTTATTGTAAATCGTGGATTTCATTTTATCTATAAACCAATATTGTTAATAAGAGACACATTTTGCGGCGCCTATTTTGGCAGGCTACTGTCTTTATTTTTATTTGAAGCATGCGCCACCGTTTGGAGTTTGCGCAGTATTGAAACAAAATAAGAGAAACCTTTATTAAGGATAACGATTTCCCTTATTTAGGAACTTACAGGAGAGGTTATTTGAAATTCGTTATTCGTATGGCTATTATGGCGTGTTTTTTTTTCCTACCTAGGTAAAGGTATACAAACCACAGTAAAATTGAAATTATAATCTTTTATTTGCAAATAATACTAACAATAATTAATTAGTGTTCAGTTTATGTTGGGATTTGCAATCTTTGGTACAATGGCATTACAGAAT
>CM032451.1:102692048-102743692 GCA_019049505.1 Pachyrhynchus sulphureomaculatus
ATTAATATTGAACAAAACAAATTGTAAAGACCAAAAAAAAAAAGAAAAACTTATCCCTAGTAAATAAAAAATTTCCAGTAAAAAACGAAAAAAAAAAAAAAGAAAATTAAAAACAGAATTTGAAAACGAAAGATTTAATTTAATTTTATGTAAAGCAGTTAAAATAAATAAAATAAGTAAACAAATCACTCACACACTCACATACTAGCTGACACATTTACTCATTTGCATATCATCATACTCACTCACTCACTCGATCTCTTAAATACCAATTAACACACTCACTCAGTCACTTACTCACTCATCCACATACCCCCATACTGACTCACTCACTCACTAATTCGCTCGCTCATTCACTCGCTCACTTATTCACATACCCCTGTACTCACTCACTCACTCACTTCTACACTCACTCGTTCACTCACTTACCCGCCCGTTCACTTACTACCTCACTCATTCACTCGGTCGCTCGTTCAGTCACTCACTCATCCACATACCCCCATATTCACTCACTCACTCACTCGCTCACTCATTCACTCACTCGCTCAATCACTCATTCACATACACCTATACTCACTCACTCACTAGCTCATTTACTCACTCGCTTGCTCACTCACTACCTCACTCACTCATTCACTCGCTCGCTCACTTACTCACTACCTCACTTACCCACTCACATTCCCCCATATTCACTCAACCTTTTGCTTCTAAGTAGTAAACGGATATTTTTTTTTCAACACTGAACACTATTCCTCATGTTTTAATATCAAATTCGAATTTGAAACTACTAAAAATGATAGTTTTGTTCGAAAAAGAATCTTGTTCAGCTATCGCATTTATTTACTTAAAAAAGCATTTTATCAACCACATAGCACCCTTGTAAGTGTTAAAACCGAGTTTTTTGTTGAAACCGGACATAAAACTTTATTTTTTGATGTCGAGTCGGGATTAAGAATTTCAGAAAACACTGGAAATAATAGTTTTGTTCTATATTAATAATAACCGGTCAAGTGCAAGTTGAACTTGCGCAATTAGTGTTCCGTACGTTGATTGCTTTTACAATAAAAAATTTTGTTACAGATGGATAAAACGATCAGTGACTTCACAAAACACACCCCAAATGAGTTTTCAACAAAGTTTGTTTCCAATCTTTACTTAAATCTGATGACCTTGAAATTTTTCTTTTTTTTAAATATCAGAAAAATTATTAAAGGTAATGCACTCGTGATAATTTTCATTCAATCTACACCCTGTGGAGAATATTCCGGAATTTTTTCAATATTTTTTGATAAGTACTTCTCGAGATAAGGCCCGGGACAGCGATTTTTCGCGATTTTTTAAAAATAATACAAAGAAAAGTGAGCGCAAGTATTACATTATATATACATTTTTTACTCGAGTTTTCACAAGCTTTCATTTGACACCACACTCGATGACCTAGTAAAAATTTTTTTTTTTTTCACTTCCGATTTCACCCCCAAAACTAACCCCTTAAGTTAAAATTTAACTCTCAAAACTACATGGCTCTGATGAGGCCATCAATTCCTATATTATTACCAAATTTCAACTTTCTATGTCAAATAGTTTCGAGAAAATCGGGTGTGACAGACAGACAGACAGACACCGAAGTGATCTTATAAGTGTTCCGTACGGAACACTAAAAATTAAAAACAAATTTTTAATTTAGCGGTTGCATATATTTATTTTAAACAGCATTTTGCTACTTAGCTTAGTTAAAGGTGGGTGTATGCGTGTTTTTTTGTTAAACATGAACACTAAAACTTAGTTTCCTGGCAACTTTAAGTGTGTTTTCTGAAAAAAAACCTCACATCGAATGTCTTTTTTTACGATTTTTTTGTATCCAGCATAAAAATATTTAAGAAAACACGTATCTCATTTAAAAGACAGAGAATTTTTTTGTATACCTGTGTAACCAGTGTGCTTAACCATAAAATGAATTAAAAAAATTCCTTAAGTTTATAGAAGATGAATACTAACCTAATCTTACTTTTACTTCGCGTTAATACTGCGCATGCTTGAGATAACGATAAGGAGAAAAGCATGTGAAAAATAAGCGTTGAAAATTCTCTCTAATAATAAAATATAATATTGTTAATAGAGAGATTTTGCAACGTTTATTTTGGTAGGCCACTGACTTTGTTTTTATTTGAATCATGCACAAACAGTTTGGCGCTTGCGCAGTAGTAGAGAGAAGAAATTAAATATAAAGACTTAACTGTTATCGTTATTTAAAGCATCCGCCCACCCCTTGGAGCTTGCGCAAAATAAGAGAAACCTTTATTAAGGATAACGATTTCCCTTATTTACAAGCTTATAAGAGGGGGTTATTTGAAGTTCTTTATTTTTTATCGCTATTATGGTAGGGCCTACTTAGGTATACAAACCACTAAGAAAATAAAATTAAACTGAAGTGATAATCTTTTACTGCAAATAACACTGACAACAGTTAATTAGTGTTCAGATTAATAGCCGGTGTGCTTAACTATGAAGTTTATATAAGATGAATACTAAACTAACCTTGTAATTCCTTTAACACTGCGCATGTTTGAGATAACGATAAGGACAACGGCATGTGAAAAATAAGCCTTGCAAAATCTCTCTATTATTATATTTTAATTCTAATTTAATCCAATTTATTAAAAAATTCTATGATAATTTTATTGATATAAATAATTATTATATTTGTGACTTAAACATTATTATAATTATTCCATTTTTACTCTTCAATTTAAGTAAATAAAGAACTTCCTATTTTATTAACTTGGTTTTTATTATACCAAAATTCTTGAGCCTAAAGCTCAAAATTGTTAATTAACAGGAAAAAAAAAGCGTGCGAGAAGTTTAAATTCATTACCAAATCTCAGATTTAGCACAGAGGTAGAAATTATTTTCGATATATCTTAAAGGTGACTGCTCGCGCGGACCCGGGCGTTCTTTTAAATTTTGAATCATATATAATTTGGAAGCTCATAACCAAGATTTTGGATTTATCGAAGAGCGGCAGATAAATATATCACATATCACTTATTAAATATGACAAACTGAACCAAAAATACAACTTATAGATCTAAATTCGGGTTCCTGCTGTAGTTATGAAGAAAAGAAGTTGCAAAAAAATTGAGGGTAGGTGAACCCACCGCAAAGTGGCAGTTTTATATGTTATGAGGATACCATAGCCTTAATATCTGTCACGGAGACTGATTCCTGTGGGAGTAAACCTTTTTTTTCTTGAAAAAGATGGGCTCAAATATGAATTCATCGCTGAGTGGCAGATATTCGAGATATAGTTAGTTTG
This sequence comes from Pachyrhynchus sulphureomaculatus, assembly GCA_019049505.1. NCBI lineage: Eukaryota > Metazoa > Arthropoda > Insecta > Coleoptera > Curculionidae > Pachyrhynchus > Pachyrhynchus sulphureomaculatus. The sequence goes on from CM032451.1 coordinate 102,695,365, forward strand.
GGACCCAAAAAGAAGTGAATTTCTACAAATTTTTAAACCTGTAGAGTTTTTTGATTCACCTAAACTCATTCGAGAGCGGCAAATAAATGAACCAGTGTTCGAATACTATAATACTAGGTGAAATCCCAAATTTGTGCGATAAAGCTTTTATCAGCAGAATTTTTGTATTTTAATGCAAAGCTTAAATTATAAACAAATTATTTTTTCCTATTCGCATTATTACCTAGCTGTGATGCATGAGTTCATATGTTTTTGACACGTTAAAGTCGAATTTCTAATCCATTTTTGCTAAAAATTTATTAATTTTGTAATGTTTCAAATATATATTTTTTTCTATAACTTAATATAATATTATTTAACTCGCTAAATTTAAATTCTCTGTTCATTTTAAACTCAATTTATTTTAGTATTACTGACAATTTATTAGAATTATGTTAATTTTTCTTTGGGCATTTAACACAAATATTTTTATTTAATTGCATATAAATAAACTGATTAGCTAATAAATTGGAAAAAAAAAAAAAAAAAAATGGATTAGAAATTCATGCAGCAGGTCAAAATTCATCTAAAAAACTTGGGTAGAGCTCGTAAAAAGCTTAGATTTTGCTGTTATGGAGACAAATTCTATGAAATTCTGTTTATTAGAACAATTGTTTATAATAAGTTATTTATAACAATAAAAAGCTTCAGTTTTTACGAAAATAAACTCTGACTCAGTGGGTCGAAATATGACTAAAAAAATTTGGATGGAGCGCTTAATAAACTTAGATTTTGCTATTATAAAAATAAATTATATCAAATTCCTTTTTTTAGATAACTGCTTAAAAAATTGTTAGTGACAATTAATAGGTTATTTTTTCAAAAAACTAATTGCAGATCGGATTCTGCGACCCAAAAAAACAACGCAACGCTCAAAGTTTAAAAAGAAAACAGTGAAACCTGGGGTGGCTGTTGGAGTATTCGGTCATTGTTGTATTGGCATTAACCAAATGCGGCAAAATTTATTGTACGTTTTAAAAAATTTTAAAAATCAAAAATTTCAAATGTACTAATCCAATATAGCTACTAAAAAATTTTTTTTAAATTTTCGTAATTACATATTAAATGAGGTTTTTGGGGCTTTTGAATATAAATAATAAATATAATCAAAGTATAAAATTTAAATATAAAATAAAAACCGGTCAAGTGCAAGTTGAACTTGCACAATTAGTGTTCCGTACGTTGATTGTTTTTAAAATAAAAAATTTTGTTAGGGTGGTATAAAATGATCAGTGACTTCACAAAACACACCCCAAATGAGCTTTCAACAAAATTTGTTTCCAATCTTTACTGAAAACTGGTGACCTTGAAATTTTGGTTTTTTTTCTATACCAGATAAATTATTATAGGTAATGATAATTTTCGTTCAATCTATACCCCGTGGAGAATATTCCAGGATTTTTTCAAAATTTTTTGATCAGTACTTTTCGAGATAAGGTAGGGGACAGCGATTTTTCACGATTTTTTAAAAGTAATACGAAGAAAAGTGTGCGCAAGTATTACATTATATATATTTTTTTACTCGTATTTTCACAAGCTTTCATTTGAAACCACACTCGATGACCTAGTAAAAAAAATTTTTTTTTCACTTCCGATTTCACTCCTCAAAACGAATCCCTTAACTCAAAATTTATGTTATGGTGATATAAAATGATCAGTGACTTTACAAAACACACCCCAAATAAGTTTTCAACAAAGTTTATTTCCAATCTTTACTGAAAATTGATGACCTTGAAATTTCTGTTTTTTTATATACCAGATAAATTATTACAGGTAATGCACTCGTGATAATTTTCGTTCAATCTATACCCCGTGGAGAATATTCCAGAATTTTTTCAAAATTTTTTGATAAGTACTTTCCGAGGTAAGGACAGCGATTTTTCGCGATTTTTTAAAAATAATACAAAGAAAAGTGCGCGCAAGTATTACATTATATATATATTTTTTACTCGTGTTTTCACAAGCTTTCATTTGACACCACCCTCGATTACCTAGTAAAAAAATTTTTTTTTCACTTCCGATTTCACCCCCCAAAACTAAGTCAAAATTTAACTTTCAAAACTACATGGCTCTGATGAGGCGATCAATTCCTATATTACTACCAAATTTCAACTTTCTATGACAAATAGTTTCGGAGAAAATCGGGTGTGACAGACGGACAGACAGACGGACAGACACCGAAGTGATCTTATAAGTGTTCCGTACGGAACACTAAAAAATATAGAGCGAAATTGTACTGAAAATTAAATAAATATATTAATCTGCTTATAAATGTTTCAGTGATGATTTGACCGTCTCTCGGGACACTGGCGCATGTGTATAGTATTAGACAGAAAAACAAATTACAGGACGGGCCCGCGGGTTATAGGACAGGCGTAAGCGCGTCTCAGAAATACTTACAGTCCCTGGCCAAATTATTAGACGCACTGTATTTTTTTTAGTAATTTTATGTTTCTTAAGAGTTTTTATGCAATAATGGTATATTTAAACTACAATATTATTGATTTTTATTTAAAAGAATTGTTTGTAGACTACATATTTGTATTTATTTTTAACATATGGCAACACTGTGTTGACAAAGTGATACATGAACGTAAATAAGTACAAACCTGTATCAGTCGTGTTCGGAATCGAGTCAGGTACGGACGTGTTTCTGTGGCTTTATGGACTGTGATTGTTTGTTTAACAGTTTTATACTACTCAGTTATTAGTTAATTTTGTATGCAGTGTTTTAAAAAAGTAATTGGACTATTTTCATTATGGGTAGAAAAGGCGATCTTTCACCACGTAAAAAAAAGCTGAAGTGAAGGCCCTTGTGATTGCGAAAACATTTACAAACCGAAAAATATCACGAAGATTAGAGGTTTCTGAAGCTAGGGTACGACGCATAAAAAAGAAAATTGAGTCAGGGAAGGAATTAAGCCCGAAAAGAAAGAAAAGATGCGGTAGAAAACCAATTTTCACTCCACGGTCAGAGAGATGTTTGAAGAAAATTTGTGTAGAAAACAGATTTGCTACCACAAAGGTATTAAAATCACAACTCCAGGATGCTAGCGTAAATGCTTCTGAGCGCACTGTTCGAAAAGAAAATTGAAAGAATTAGATTTTAAGGCCTGTCGCCCCGCCAGGAAGCCCAAGTTAACAGCTGCAATGAAAGCAACGCGCCTGAAGTGGGCCAAACAATGGCAAGACAAAGATGTGGACTTCTGGAGATCGGTAAGATACAGCAATTTAATCAATAATTGATACATTATTATCATTTTCAGTTAAATAAAGCAAATAAACATGGAAGTTTATATATTTTTCCTATTTTTGACAGGTCTGCTTCAGTGACGAAAGCACATTCGAAATTTTGCAGAATAAAGCTCAGTATGTGCGTCGTCGTCATGGAGAAAAGTTTCATCCTGATTGTGTCGTCCCGACGGTTAAACATCCCACCAAAGTGATGATTTGTTCAGTCATCAGCGGCAAGGGCACTGGACGTCTGTACGTCGTCAAAGGAATAATGAGGCAAGATCAGTACAAAGAAGTATTACAAAATCGGTTGATTCCGCAGCTCAGAGAATGGTTTCCAAATGGGGAACCATTCACTTTCATGCAAGATGGAGCTCCCTGCCACACTGCTCGGTCTGTTAAAGCTTTTTTGGCAGAAAAAAATATCCCTCTGTTGGATTGGCCGGGTATGAACCCCATTGAAAATGTGTGGGAGCTGATGAAAAGAGAAGTGGCTAAAGATGTGATTACCAACAAAACCCAGCTCCTAGAAAAGATTATTCATGTGTGGAATCATCATCCTCAAATGCAGGAGACAGTACAATCTTGCATTGATAGCATGCCGCGCAGAATTAAAGCTTTGATAGCGGCTAAAGGTGGCTCAACTAAATATTGACTTTTACTAACATTAATTTCACTTTTCTTTAAAACTTAATAAACTTATGCTTTTCTAAATTAATGCTGTTTTATTTATGTCAAATAAATAGGTAATTGATTGGATAATATAAAAATAAAAAACAAATCAATTTAAAATAATAAAACGGTACAATATCACTCGGTAATTAATATTTTACATGAAATGTTGCTAATAATTTGGCCAGGGACTGTATGCGTTATTGCAGCAAAAAAATTCAATTTATTTTAATAAAGAACCAGACTCCATGGCAAATAATGTTATTTTTAGTATCTACAAATCTCACGAACATGTTACAACAAATTTCATTCGCTCCTCTATGGGTTCAGGTGGGTCCAGTTTCCTGCAACTTTGGATCGTTATAAATTTGGATTGACCCAATATCCATGGCAGATATTCATTTTTCAGTCATATTTCACAGAAATAAAGTTATATCCAAAATATCTCCACTCAGCGTGGTTCGTTAACCAACCTTTTCTTACAGCTTTAAAGTGTATTTCCAGGAACAGGAACCAGACTTGTGGCTTCAAACTACCTGGAGGGACTAAGGGGGGCATAATTAACAAAGTGATATTATTATTAGCCACTCTTCGATGAGGTCGCATTATGGTTGTAAACTCTTGCAATGCAATAACACGTGATTGCGTGCGCGGGAAGCAAGCGAAAAGCTACGTTGCCACACTCATTTTACTTTGAAAACCAAATTATTTCGCGTCTTTCTCTAACATAATGCTCTCTATGTCTTCTCGTAAGAAATACCTTAACCATGAAATGAATGAAAAAAATTTATATATAGTTTATAGAAGATAAAAACTAACCTAATCTTACTTTCACTTCGCGTTAATACAGCGCATGTTTGAGATAACGATAAGGACAAAAGCATGTGAAAAATAAGCGTTGAAAATTCTCTCTAATAATAAAAATATAATATTGTTAATAGAGAGATTTTGCAACGTTTATTTTGGTAGGCCACTGACTTTATTTTTATTTGAATCATGCACAAACCGTTTGGGGCTTGCGCAGCAGTAGAGAGAACAAATTAAATATAAAGACTTAACTGTTATCGTTATTTAAAGCATCCGCCCACCCCTTGGAGCTTGCGCGAAATAAGAGAAACCTTTATTAAGGTAACGATTTCCCTTATTTACAAGCTTATAAGAGGGGTTATTTGAAGTTCTTTATTTTTATCGCTATTATGGTAGGGCCTACTTAGGTATACAAACCACTAAGAAAAGAAAGTAAAATTGAAGTGATAATCATTTACAGCAAATAACACTGTCAACAGTTAATTAGTGTTCAGATTATGTTGGGATTTTGCAATCTTTGGCACAATGGCATTACTGTGTGTGTAGTGCTAATATCAAATGAAATTTTATTTATCGCACATTCGTATTACCTTGGACATATGAAGAATATGATAGAAACCTGCTAGACACAATTTTAATTTGGAAACTTGTGTCGACCCATCAAATACTAATAGCCGGTGTGCTTAACAATGAAGTTTATATAAGATGAATACTAAACTAACCTTGTAATTCCTTTAACACTGCGCATGTTTGAGATAATGATAAGGAAAAAGGCATGTGAAAATAAGCCTTGCAAAATCTCTCTATTATTATATTTTAATTCTAATTTAATCCAATTTATTAAAAATTCTATGATAACTTTATTGATATAAATACTTATTATATTTGTGACTTAAACATTGTTATAATTATTGCATTTTTACTCTTCAATTTATGTAAATAAAGGACTTTGTATTTTATTAATTTGGTTTTTATTACAGTCCCTGGCCAAATTATTAGACGCACTGTATTTTTTTTAGTAATTTTATGTTTCTTAAGAGTTTTTATGCAATAATGGTATATTTAAACTACAATATTATTGATTTTTATTTAAAAGAATTGTTGTAGACTACATATTTGTATTTATTTTTAACATATGGCAACACTGTGTTGACAAAGTGATACATGAACGTAAACAAGTACAAACCTGTATCAGTCGCGATCGGAATCGAGTCAGGTACGGACGTGTTTCTGTGGCTTTATGGACTGTGATTGTTTGTTTAACAGTTTTATACTACTCAGTTATTAGTTTATTTTGTATGCAGTGTTTTAAAAAAGTAATTGGACTATTTTCATTATGGGTAGAAAAGGCGATCTTTCACCACGTAAAAAAGCTGAAGTGAAGGCCCTTGTGATTGCGAAAACATTTACAAACCGAGAAGTATCACGAAGATTGGAGGTTTCTGAAGCTAGTGTACGACGCATAAAAAAGAAAATTGAGTCAGGGAAGGAATTAAGCCCGAAAAGAAAGAAAAGATGCGGTAGAAAACCAATTTTCACTCCACGGTCAGAGAGATGTTTGAAGAAAATTTGTGTAGAAAACAGATTTGCTACCACAAAGGTAATAAAATCACAACTCCAGGATGCTAGCGTAAATGCTTCTGAGCGCACTGTTCGAAGAAAATTGAAAGAATTAGATTTTAAGGCCTGTCGCCCCGCCAGGAAGCTCAAGTTAACAGCTGCAATGAAAGCAAAGCGCCTGAAGTGGGCCAAACAATGGCAAGACAAAGATGTGGACTTCTGGAAATCGGTAAGATACAACAATTTAATCAATAATTGATACGTTATTATCATTTTCAGTTAAATAAAGCAAATAAACATGGAAGTTTATATATTTTTCCTATTTTTGACAGGTCTGCTTCAGTGACGAAAGCACATTCGAAATTTTGCAGAATAAAGCTCAGTATGTGCGTCGTCGTCATGGAGAAAAGTTTCAACCTGATTGTGTCGTCCCGACGGTTAAACATCCCACCAAAGTGATGATTTGGTCAGTCATCAGCGGCAAGGGCACTGGACGTCTGTACGTCGTCAAAGGAATAATGAGGCAAGATCAGTACAAAGAAGTATTACAAAATCGGTTGATTCCGCAGCTCAGAGAATGGTTTCCAAATGGGGAACCATTCACTTTCATGCAAGATGGAGCTCCCTGCCACACTGCTCGGTCTGTTAAAGCTTTTTTGGCAGAAAAAAATATCCCTCTGTTGGATTGGCCCTGATATGAACCCCATTGAAAATGTGTGGGAGCTGATGAAAAGAGAAGTGGCTAAAGATGTGATTACCAACAAAATCCAGCTCCTAGAAAAGATTATTCATGTGTGGAATCATCATCCTCAAATGCAGGAGACAGTACAATCTTGCATTGATAGCATGCCGCGCAGAATTAAAGCTTTGATAGCGGCTAAAGGTGGCTCAACTAAATATTGACTTTTACTAACATTAATTTCACTTTTCTTTAAAACTTAATAAACTTATGCTTTTCTAAATTAATGCTGTTTTATTTAAATAGGTAATTGATTGGATAATATAAAAATAAAAAACAAATCAATTTAAAATAATAAAACGGTACAATATCACTCGGTAATTAATATTTTACATGAAATCTTGCAGTGCGTCTAATAATTTGGCCAGGGACTGTATATAGGGTGTTTTTTATAGAGGTATAGAACTTTGAAATGGAATAAAACAAACATGAATTTTTTAAATTGACATGAAATTTACTTTATTAGAAAGATAATCTTCTGGCATTATAATTTAAATATGACTTCTGGCATATGACCGCTACGGCTGGCTCGGACGTAGTCTAATCTGGAGGTCCAATTTTCGATGACTTTTTCCAACATTTGTGGCCGTATATCGGCAATAACGCGGCGAATGTTGTCCTCCAAGTGGTCAATCGTTTCGGGCTTATCGGCGTAGACTAGCGACTTCACATATCCCCACAGAAAATAGTCTAGCGGCGTTAAATCACACGATCTTGGAGGCCAATTCGCGGGTCCGAAACGTGAAACTATGCGGTTACCAAACGTTTCCTTCAATAAATCAATTGTCGCACGAGCTGTGTGACATGTTGCGCCGTCTTGTTGAAACCACAGCTCCTGCACATCATGGTTGTTCAATTGATGAACGAAAAAGTCAGTAATCATGGCTCTATAGCGGTCACCATTGACTGTAACGTTCTGACCAGCATCGTTTTTAAAGAAGTACGGACCAATGATTCCACCAGCCCATAAAGCACACCAAACAGTCAGTTTTTCTGGATGTAACGGTGTCTCAACATACACTTGAGGATTATCATCACTCCAAATACGGCAGTTTTGTTTATTGACGTATCCATTCAAACAAAAATGAGCTTCATCGCTAAACAAAATTCGCTTATGAAAATCGGGATCAACGGCAATCTTGTTTTGGGCCCATTCACCGAATCTACGCCTTGCTAGGTGATCGTGTGGCTTCAATTGTTGCACGAGTTGGATTTTGTAAGCACGCAAACCAAGATCTTTCCGCAAAAATCTTCCATAAAGTGGATGGACACATATCCAATTCCTGTGCACGATGACGGATAGACTGATTCGGGTCTTCCTCTACGCTACGCTCTACAGCAGCAATGACTTCTCCTGTACGCACTGTACGACGTCTCTGTGGATGCGTATTATCATTTAGAGTAAACGTGCAGCGAAAACGTTCCATAGTTAATCGAATTAATTGCTCTGATGGACGGTTATGTTGACCGTAAAATGGACGTAGTGCGCGATACGTATTTCGAACAGAACCATGATTTTCAAAATAAATTTGCACAATTTGGAAGCGTTGTTCAGGCGTCAGTCTATTCATGTTGAAATGCCAAACCAAACTAAACATAAATCACTTGACAGCTGACAAAATGGCAGCCAGTTAAAAAAGTGTTGCCAACTTAAATTTTTATACCTCTATAAAAAAACACCCTTTACTAAAATTCTTGAGCCTAAAGCTCAACATTATTAATTAACAGGAAAAAAAAGCGTGCGAGAGGTTTAAATTCATTACCAAATCTCAGATTTAGCACAGAGGTAGAAATTATTTTCGAAATATCGATAATTATCAATTTATGAATTCAATAAATTTCGATATCTGGATATTTATCGATAACCATCGATTCTTAGCGATAACGGCGATTGTAAACATAACTATCCCAAATCCACCATACCACCACTCACACGGCCAGATAATTCCATTGCAACCACACCTGTTGAGAGAGCGAACTTGTTGACTGAACTCTTTACTTCACATTCTACTGTCGATTTCCAAGGAAAAACACCACCTACTATTCCCACATCGCAGTCAAAGATGCCCGATGTTGTCTTCAGACAGCGCATCATAAAGCGTATTTTAATGAAGCTAGACACCAAAAAGGCTTCTGGCGCTGACAGAATACCTGCCATAGTTTTTAAAAACTGTGCAAGGGAACTAACACCAGTTTTCTGTAGACTTTTTAACCTATCCTACAGAAAGGGAATATTTCCGTCCTGCTGGAAATGTGCCACGGTTCAGCCGATACCTAAAAAAGGCAAGAAGACCTTGCCAAATAACTACCGACTAGTCGCACTGCTTTCAATAATATTGAAAGTCATGGAAAAGGTTATCAATGAACATCTTCTAAAATATCTTGAACGATTCAATAATATTAGCGATCACCAATATAATTTTCGTAAACATAGATCAACAGGAGATCTTCTGACTTATGTAACACATGTTTGGAATAACGCAATTGAACACTTTGGAGAATCTCGAGCGGTTGCTCTTGACATATCCAAGGCAATCGACCGTGTTTGGCACGATGGACTGTTGGCTAAGTTACGCTCTTATGGTATGTCTGAAAGGTTCTGTTTGTGGCTCTCATGTTTCCTCAGAGAGCGTTCTTTACGAGTGGCGGTCGACGGATTTCTTTCTAACACCTTCACTATCAACGCCGGTGTGCCTCAGGGCTCCATACTGTCTCCTACTCTCTTTCTCATTTACATTAATGATCTGCTGGAGAAGCCCGGGAATCCAATCTACAGCTTTACAGATGACAGTACGCTTGTCTCTTCATTCACGAACGCTCGGACATCGGCTGCTCAAGCAAATATCCGCAGACAGCAGGAGATCGTTCAACTTAACAAAGACCTGGAAGAAATTCTATCTTGGGGTGACAGTAACCAAGTGAAATTTAACGCTACAAAAACCCAGGTGGCAGTTTTTTCTAAAAAAGTTAACGTTGCTGAACCCGACATACTTATGTCGGGGCACTCCATTCCCCTAGCATCGTCGCTCAATTTGTTGGGCGTTAGTTTGGGAGCAAATATGTCCTGGCATGAACATGTTACAGGCATAGCAAGGAGAGCTTCTCAAAAGTTGGGAATATTATTTCAAACCAGAAAGCTTTACACCCCACAACAACTGTTAATTCTTTACAAAGCTCAAATTCGACCAATTATGGAATACTGCTCCCACGTTTGGGGCTCCGCTCCCAAACGTACACTGCATTTGTTGGATTCTGTTCAGAGAAGAGCTGTCCGTCTGATTGGAGACCCGGGATTGACCGGCGACCTTGATTCGCTGGTACATCGAAGAACGGTTGGCGACTTGAGTCTGTTCTACAAGTATTTTCATGGAAAGTGTTCGAAGGATGTAGCCCGCTTAATTCCACCCAAAGCGGTGCATGTTAGAAATACACGTCGCGCTGGTGCTTCACATCCGTATGAGGTTCAGCTTGTTACTCCGTGTACAACGCTTTTCAAGCAGTCTTTTAAATGGAGAACATCATCCCTTTGGAATAATTTGCCCAGCGCTGTGTTTCCCACCGAGTACAACTTACAGCGATTCAAGAACAACGTGAATCGCTTTTTCCACACACATGCCGCTCCTGAAGCGCATTAGGGCCTTCCCTGCAGCTCGTGTGCTAGACCCATAAAAAAAATATAATGACTTATAATCTTTGACATAACCGAGGGAGGGGGCCGGGGAGTCCCCCTTTATGAATGTAGAAATTAGCGCTTTCTCGAAAACAGAGTTTTTTTTAATAGAAGAAGCTTTCCACGTTTCAGCATGTAAAAGGATTCTTTTTTATGAAAAATGCCCCTTCTTCCCGCGGACAACAGCTACGCCTTTAATGTTCTCTTTTGATACTAAAAGCAACGTCATTTTTATCCATATGCATCCCCGCCATCTGACTACGTCACTGCTTGTAATATATCATTAGAAAATTAATTTAATCACTTTTTTTATGGATCTAGCACACGTGCTGCAGGGAAATCCTAAAGCGCTACAGGAACGACACGTGTGCGGAGAAAGCGATTCACGTTTGTCTTCAATCGATGTAAATTGTACTCGGTGGGAAACACAGTCCTGAGCAAATTATTCCAGAGGGAAGAGATTCTCCATATAAAACTTGACTACTTGAAAAGAGTTGTACGAGGAGTAGCAAGCTGAACCTCATAGTTGGTCGAATTTGAGCTTTGTACACAATTACCAGTTGTTGTGGAGTGTAATGTTTTCTAGTTCGAAATAATATTCTCAGCTTTCGAGAAGCTCTCTTTGCTATGCTTGCAACATGTTCATGCCACGACATATTTGCTCCCAAATTAACGCCCAACAAATTGAGTGACGATGCTACAGGAATGGGGTGTCCCGACATAACTATGTCGCATTCAGCAACGTTAACTTTTTTAGAAAAGACTTCGGTAAATTCCACTTGGTTACTGTCACCCCAAGATAGAATTTCTTCCAGGTTTTTGTTCAGATGAATGACCTGCTGTCTGCGGATATTTGTCTGAGTAGCCGATGTTCGAGCGTTCAAAGTGAATGAAGAAACACTGCACTTACTGCCGTTACTTGATGGAGATCCATAATAACTAGAAATAAAAATTTAAAAAACTGTTCAAGATCACCACTTATGTTTATTATATTATTGCTGACAAGAAGGCACAGTGTGCCAAACAAATTATCAGCAATAATATAATAAATAAGTGGTGATCTTAAACAGTTGTTTAAATTTTTATTCCAAGTTAATGAAGAGATAAGCGCAGTGTGATCTGCAAAGCTGTAGATTGGATTTTCGTTCTTTTCCAGCATATCGTTAATGTAAATGAGAAAGAGAATAGGAGACAGTATGGAGTCCTGAGGCACACTGGCGTTGATTTGTGAAGGTGTTAGAAAGAAATCTGTCGACTGCCACTCGTAAAAAACGCTCTTTGATGAAACATGAGAGCCACATGGAAAAGGCTATCAATCAGCATCTTCTAAAATATCTTGAAGGATTCAACATTATTAGCGATCACCAATATGGCTTTCGTAAAAATAGATCAACAGGAGATCTTCTGACTTATGTAACACATGTTTGGAACAACGCAATTGAACACTTTGGAGAATCTCGAGCGGTTGCTCTTGACATATCCAAGGCATTCGACCGTGTTTGGCACGATCGGCTACTCACACGAATATCCGCAGACAGCGGGAAGTCATTCAACTTAACAAAGACCTGAAAGAAATTCTATCTTGGGGTGACGGTAACCAAGTGGAATTTAACGCTACAAAAACCCAGGCGGCAGTTTTGTCTAAAAAAGTTAACGTTGCTGGACCCGACATAGTTATGTCGGGGCACTCCATTCCTCTAACATCGTCACTCAATTTGTTGGGCGTTAATTTGGGAGCAAATATGTCCTGGCATGAACATGTTGCAGGCATAGCAAGGAGAGCTTCTCAAAAGTTGGGAATATTATTTCGAACCAGAAAGCTTTACACTTCACAACAACTGTTAATTCTTTACAAAGCTCAAATTCGACCGACTATGGAATACTGCTCCCATGTTTGGAGCTCCGCTCCTAAACATACACTGCAATTGTTGGATTTTATTCAGAGAAAAGCTGTTCGTCTGATTGGAGACCCGAAACTGACCGTCGGCCTTGTTTCGCTGGAACATCGAAGAACGGTTGGCGACTTGAGCCTATTCTACAAGTACTTTCATAGAAAGTGTTCGAAGGATGTGGCCCGCTTAATTCCTCCCAGAGCGGTGTATGTTAGAAGTACACGTCGCGCTAATTCTTCACATCCGTATGAGGTTCAGCTTGTTACTCCTCGTACAACCCTTTTCAAGCAGTCTTTTATATGGAGAACATCATCCCTTTGGAATAATTTGCCCAGGACTGTGTTTCCCACCGAGTATAATTTAAAACGATTCAAGAACAACGTGAATCGCTTTCTCCGCACACGTATCGCTCCTGTAGCGCTTTAGGGACTTCCATGTAGCACGTGTGGTAGACCCATAAAAAAAAAAGAAAAAAAAAACAAGCAGAACTTTTCAGACATACCAGAAGAACGTAGCTTAGCCAACAATCTATCGCGCCAAACACGGTCGAAAGCCTTGGATTATAACAAGAGCAACCGCTCGAGATTCTCCAAAGTGTTCAACTGGGTTGTTCCAAACATGTGTTACATAAGTAAGAAAATCTCCTGTTGATCTGTTTACGATGGTCGCTAATAATGTTGAATCATTCAAGATATTTTATTTGTCAACTTTGGTTTGTTTGAAAAACATTAAATATTTTAAATCTTTACAGTTGTATATTATTTATTTATTATACTATTAAAGTAAATCCCAAGATATAAGATCCTGCCTTTTTGCTTTTTCAATGGGGCGATAAACGACTCTATTAAGGTTTTATGCATAGTTGCCAGGTATTACGATAAACGTATTTTTATTTTACCTGCTTTGTATACCGCCCTCACTTGCACCTGCAATCATATTGGATCTATTTTTACCTATATATTTACTACCTGGCAACCCGGTCTGGAGCCTTTTAAGTATTTGATACTATAGGCCTAATGACCACAAGTCCCCATTAGGATTCGAAAGATACTTTTTATTATTTTTATTTTTAGTTTTACTTACAAGTTACAACGTAACGGTTCTATTTTAATTATGAAGCGGAAAGATTTTCAAATGCATCATGTAGACGACTGTGAAAAAGACGTCATCAGGAGAAAAATATATTCTATGTATGAAGAGCAGTTGGTGCCGACGTTAGACAAAATAAAATTAAGACTGGTGCAGGACGGGATCAATATACATTGTGGCCGATCAACCCACCACAGAATTCTCTTAAGAATGGGATTCACGTTCGGAAAAATCAACAAAAGGCAAGTAGTGATGGAGTCACAAGGATTACGAATCTTGCGACATACTTATTTACAAGAAATTAAAAAGAATCGATCAGAGAATTGGCCAATAATTTACCTTGACGAAACATGGTTCAATACCCATGACACTGTGCAAAAGGGTGGGTTGATTGCAGTGCAAAATGTCCGACTAACGCACCTTCAAATAAAGGTAAACGAATAACCATTTTGTATGCTGGATCTGAAAAGGGATGGGTTTCAAATTGTCTACTATTATTTGCAAAAAACAAAATATTCTAGTTTGGACTATCACGAAGACACGACCGCAGAACTTTTTGAAAATTAGTTTCAAAATTCCCTTTTGCCAAATGTTCCAGAACAGAGTGTTATACTTATGGACAATGCAAGTTACCATAGTTGCCTACTAAATAAGGTTCATAATGCAGCCAGCACCAAATCGGAAATACAGGAATATATGTTAGAAAATGACATTTATTTGGACTTTAGTTATAAAAAAAAGTGATCTTTTGGAAGTTTTGAAAGACTGTAAATTGAAAAAGACATATGTTTGTGTGGATAAGAAAATGGGACATACTGTTTTGCGGCTTCCTCCGTATTATTGTGTGTTTAACCCAATTGAACATATTTGGCATCAAGTTAAATCAAAAATAAGGACACAAAATGTTTCTCCTACGTTAAGTGTGTCAGTGGTTCAATTAGTAAAAAAAGTTATAAATGATATCCCTTGTGAAAGCTGGAAGAATTCCATTCAGCACGTTGTTAAAGTTGAAGATTCATATATTTATGTAAATAATATAAAACCACTGATAATTACCTCAGCTGATGACAGTGATAGCGAAACGGAATTAGGCTTAAGTTAAAATATATTTTTATTTATACAATATCTTGTAAATCCCATGCATTCAAACTGTATATTTGTACTTCTTATCCATTTATTTTTACATGCATCTATAAATAAACATCTCCAAAAACGCTTATAATTTTATTTATTTGCATTAATGAATAAAATTCTTAAGTCCATCTCTGCAACCTATCATAAACAAAAGGTCAGAATTTTTATACTGCCCACTTAAAAATCAGGATCTTATATTTTGGGACAGGCTATACACCTATTTAAATTATATTGATATATATGGGAAACCCACACAGAAATGGTATTAAGAAAATAAATTCAATAACGGTGATTCATTTAAATCAAACTGGTTGTTAAGAAGAGTACCTGTAGTCCTTAATCGATTTATTTGCACTGTTTCTAAAAGGTTTAGTTTGAAACCTTTTTGTTTAATATGTAAAATTTTGAAATTCTTATTGAACGCGTGATTATCCGTTAAATATGACTTGCATATGCTGAATTAGATTTTTTATCGATAAAACTGTTTTCGTGTTTTGTAATTCTTTGAATAAATATCCATCCAGTTTGTCCTATGTATGTTTTAGGATATGACCCGCATGTTAACTGATATACCCCTGATTTATTATCTTTATTGATTTGCGGTTTGTAGTTTTTGAGATATTTCCCTATAGTATTGTTTGTCTTGTAAACTCTATGTCTTTTGATTTAAAGATTTTCTCAGTGTTTCTGTTGGTTTGCCGAAATAGGTTAAGCATTTAAATGGGGTTTTTCTTACCTTAAAACATGGATATATTTCTGAGATAGCCTTGTTTCTAAATTTTTTCCTAACGATCTTTTCGATTAAAGTTATTGAATAACGGTCGTTAACGGCTACTTGTTTTATGTAGTTTAATTCTTTAGTAAAATTATATTCTGATAAGGGAATATTAGTTAATCTATGTATAAACCTATAATAGGCCGCGAGCTTGTGTTGGTTGGGATGGTGGAAACGATTGTGAATGTGGTATCTGTATGAGGGGGTTTGTGATAAATTGAAAATTCATGTTTTTCCGGGTTCTACTGATTGTCTAAGAAGTTGATTTTCTCTTCGACTTCTTCCATTGTAAAACTGATATTTCTGTGTAAGGAATTACAGTAGAACCCCGATTAACCGAGTAGCGATTATCTAAGCTCCGGATTAACCGAGCCAGTCTAAGAACCTGATTATCCGAGGTACGCGCGTCTATGCTGCGTATTAACCAAGCTTCTAAAATATGTATATAAAGGGTGATTCATTTAGAGGTACTTTTTGTGATGGGGATTTAATTGCAGATTGCGCATGCGTCGTGTCAACTGAAGTGGCATTCCTGTTCAGTAGTGTTTGACAATTCATAATGGAAAGACTTAGCGTCTACAAATTGTTCAACTTTATTACGAAAATGGGCGTTCTACGAGGAATGTGTATCGGGCGCTTAGAGCAACTTATGGTCCACATAATCGGCCTACCGAACGCACAATTCGCTCTACCATCAATAAGTTTGAGACCCAATTTTCATTATTGGATAATGCTCGACCGAATAGACCACATCCAGCACGTAGTGAAGAAAATATAGGGGCGGTAGCGGAGAGTGTACGCGAAGACCGTGAAGTGTCGATTCGTCGCCGTTCTCAACAGCTTGGCCTGTCATATTCAACAACTTGGCGTATTTTACGTAAGGATCTTTCTTTAAAAGCATACAAAACTCAACTAGTGCAACAACTGAAGCCGACCGACCTTCCGAATCGTTTCCGTTTTAGTCGTTGGGCTCTTGACAAGCTTGCAGAAGATCCACTGTTTTCGAGAAAAATTTTGTTCACCGATGAGGCCCATTTTTTGGCTTAATGGGTTCGTGAATAAACAAAATGCCCGTATTTGGGGTGATGAACAACCTGAAGAGGTTCAAGAGCTGCCATTAAATCCAGAAAAAACAACTGTTTGGTGTGATTTATGGGCAGGTGGAATAATCGGTCCATATTTCTTCAAAACAGAGGCCGGCCGGAATGTTACTGTGAATGGTGACCGTTATCGCGCCATGATAACAGACTATTTGATGCCAGAAATTGAAGCCCGTGGTCTCGACGAAATTTGGTTCCAACAAGATGGCGCCACTTGCCCATACAGCCCGTAAAACCATGGCTTTACTGCGAGAGCAATTCGGCGAACAGATCATTTCACGCTTTGGACCAGTAAATTGGCCGGCTAGATCATGTGACATCACACCTCTTGACTTTTTCCTTTGGGGCTATGTAAAGTCCAAAGTCTACAAGGATTATCCAGCTACAATTGAGGCATTGGAGGCCAATATTACTCGAGTCATTGGCTAAATACCACACGCGTCATTGAAAATTGGAACTTCAGAATGGACGTTGTTAACCGTAGTCGCGGACAACATTTGAAAGAAATTATCTTTAACAAATAATTGTAAAGAATGGTTCTTTTATATGATAATAAAGATTATAAAATAAAATTGTTTTTATTCATTTTTTTCTATTTAAAAAAAAGTACCTCTAAATGAATCACCCTTTACATATTTCCATTTAAAATCGTCGGGGCCTTCGGGAATCCCCCTGGCCCGTGTGATGGATTCCCCTATTTATGTTTTTGGACTCTTTCAGCATGTAAATTTGCGTGAATACAGTGCGTTATAGCGTTTACTACGAAGAAGTACGAGTATACTCACATAATTTATTTGGTTGGAGTTCTGGTAGTTAAGTGTAATTAATACGAACTGCTTTGTTTGAATTTTTGTTTGTCGTATTATAATGGAGCAAAACAAGCGTAAAAGAATCGTCGTTCCTATTGAAGAAAAATTAAAAGCCATCAGAAGAATTGAAGCAGGAGAAACAATTAAAGTTGTTGCACAAGATATCAAGCCTTCTCGTTCTCAGGAAGAAAATCAATGAAAACCGGCGACTATGAAAAGGTTAACGAAGCTTTATTCATGTGGTTTAACCAACAGAGATCAAAAGGTGTGCCTCTGTCAGGTCCAATTTTACAACAGAAAGCAATAATGATTAGTAGGCAATTCCTAGAGTTCTGGATGGCTTGACCGCTGGAAAAAACGGTACGGTGTACGACAACTGACTGTATGTGGTGAAAAACTTTCTGCTGATGTGTCATCAATTGTAAAGTTTAAGCAGAACTTTAAAAAGCAAATGGAAGATTGTGGATACACATGTGATCAAATTTACAACTGTGACGAAACTGGTCTGAATTATAAAATGCTTCCATCAAAAACATTGGCATCTCGACAGGAAAATCAGCTCCTGGGCACAAACAAAGTAAGGAAAGATTAACTATAATGGTATGTTCCAATGCTTCTGGCAAGCACAAAATCCCACTGATGGTGATTGGCAAGTCTGCACGTCCAAGAGTTTTAAAAGACATTTCACCCAAAGCCCTACCAGTCTATTATAAAAGTCAGAAGAGTGCATGGATGGATGCGACCTTATTTACTAACTGGTTTGAAGAAGAGTTCGTGTCATCTGTGAATAAATTTTTGAACAGAAACCGTCTTCCTATTAAAGCAATTTTGTTAATGGATAATGCCCCCTCTCACCCTGGAGAAGGACTTCATTGGGCGAAATTGTCGTAAAATTTTGTCCTCCAAATGTAACCAGCATAATGCAACCAATGGATCAAGGCATCCTCGAAAACATTTTAAAAAATTATAGGCGTTTATATCTTGAACATCTGTTAGAATACACAGAAAAGGAGGATATTATCAATGGGATGAGAAAGGTTACACTGAAAAATTTTATTTACTGGGTAAGTCAAGCTTGGGATTCTGTGCGTACTACCACTACTCAAAAATCTTGGTCAAAAGTTATTGATTTTGAGGACTATAATGACAGTGAAGATGATACCCCATTAAATGAATTAGCTTTGAAATTGAGAAGCCATGGAGAAATGTCCTGTTCAAATTTTGACAGCGAGATAGAAGAAAAACAAAAAAGTTTATTTGAATTAATGCAAAAATTAAAAGGTTGCGAAAATGTGACAAGAGAAGATGTTGTTGAATGGATTACGGCAGATGATTTAGAAGAAAAAAACCGGTCAAGTGCAAGTTGAACTTGCACAATTAGTGTTCCGTACGTTGATTGTTTTTAAAATAAAAATGTTTGTTAGGGTGCTATAAAATGATCAGTGACTTCATAAAACACCCCAAATGAGTTTTCAACAAAGTTTATTTCCAATCTTTACTGAAAACTGGTGACCTTGAAATTTTGTTTTTTTTTTTATATACCAAATAAATTATTAAAGGTAATGCACTCGTGATAATTTTCGTTCAATCTATACCCCGTGGAGAATATTCCAGGATTTTTTCAAAATTTTTTGATCAATATTTTTCGAGATAAGGTAGGGGACAGCGATTTTTTAAAAGTAATACGAAGAAAAGTATGCGCAAGTATTACATTATATATATATACATATATATATATATATATATATATATATATATATATATATATATATATATATATATATGTATATATATATTTACTCGTGTTTTCACAAGCTTTCATTTGACACCACACTCGATGACCTAGTAAAAAAAAAATTTTTTTCACTTCCGATTTCACCCCTCAAAACGAACCTCTTAAGTCAAAATTTATGTTACGGTGGCATAAAATGATCAGTGACTTCACAAAACACACCACAAATGAGTTTTCAACAAAGTTTGTTTCCAATCTTTACTGAAATCTGATGACCTTGAAATTTTTGTTTTTTTTATATACCATATAAATTATTGAAGGTAATGCACTCGTGATAATTTTTGTTCAATCTACACCCCGTGGAGAATATTCCAGAATTTTTTCGAAATTTTTTGATAAGTACTTTTCGAGATAAGGCCCGGGACAGCGATTTTTCGCGAATTTTTAAAAATAATACAAAGAAAAGTGCGCGCAAGTATAATATTATATATATATTTTTTACTCGTGTTTTCACAAGCTTTCATTTGACACCACACTCGATGACCTAGTAAATTTTTTTTTTTCCCTTCCGACTTCACCCCCCAAAACTAACCCCTTAAGTCAAAATTTAATTCTCAAAACTACATGGCTCTGATGAGGCCATCAATTCCTATATTATTACCAAATTTCACCTTTCTATGTCAAATAGTTTCCGAGAAAATCGGGTGTGACAGACAGACAGACAGACAGACAGACAGACAGACACCGAAGTGATCTTATAAGTGTTCCGTACGGAACACTAAAAATGAGTATTGAAGAAATAACGAATGCGTTTCAGGAAACCGAAAAATCAGATGACGATGACTATGACGAAGCGGCGGTGGATTAACAGTCTCCCACTTAGATCTCTCATCAAGAAGCTTTTGCTTTTTTGGAAAAAGCTTTGAGGTATGTCGAACAACAGAGGCAACCCCAGCGGATTTGCTTCTTCTTAATAGATGGAGAAACATTGCAGCGAGAAAAAGAAGATGCAAATATACCTATTTATATGTTAAAAACGTTAATACATCGGTTTAAAGTATTGGTGTTTATTTTTTGAATGAATAAAAAACAAAGCCGGATTATCCGAGTTTTCAGTTATCCGAGAAGGGTGCTCCCCCCCCACGTTACCTCGGATAACCGGGGTTCTACTGTAATATACTGTAAAAAGCGTGATAATTATCTCTGTCCCTGTAAAGCATACAATTATATGGTCTACACATCGATACCAGTATAAACAATTATTACTATTGTGATTATTATCGTTAAATATCTTTGTTTTAATACTGTCCATGAAAATTTCGACAAATGGGCTCCCCATAACACAGCTCCACAAAAAAATTAAAGATCATTACCACGAACCAAAATACATGGAACCAGTGTATTTTTTGACGCTAAATTCGAATCCGTAGTTAAAAAAAAGATTTCTCGTGGCCAAAAACATCCCTTGAAACTATAGTAATAATGTAATGACTCTAAATGAAGTGTGAGAAATAGTCTAGAGAAGAGAATATGCATTCAAACCATAGCAAGCTATTTCTATTAATTAAACCAAAATCCACCCTTATAGGGGGGAAAAGTACCTCTAAACCTCAAATAACGCACGTGAGTTTAAATAACATGTACAAAAGACAAATCCTTGTAGCTCTTAGAACAAAATATCTGAATCTGGTGTGAAAACCAGACATTACTCTTAAAAGGTTAAGGCTCACCCCTATAGGATGTAAAAACCACCCCCACTTACGGAGGTATCTCATAAGTTTCAATAACGACAAAAAAAGTTCTGGCTTTTGTAGTTTTAGGCAGGGTGAACAAATATGGAGTAGATTCGCTTGAACCACCCATACACGACTATAAACTACCCTTAGAGGGTCGTAGAAACTACCCCTACGCTCTAATGATGCACATGGATGTTATCGAAATTCGGAAAGGATCAAGTACTTTTATCTCATTACGCCAAATATTCAAGACAACTAGATCATCTTTCTAATAAGGATCCCTAGGATGGGGGGGAACTACAACCGGGGATTGATAGATCTTAGAAGTTTTAGCATCTGAGAAAAAAAATACAGGCTTTCCTAGTCTCAGGCAGGATAGACAAATACGGAGTTAATTTATTCCAATCGCCGACACAAGACTAAAGTCTACCACTCGTCGTAAAAACTACCCTACGCTCAAATGATTATGCTATTTGAATTCAGAAAAAAACACATATTGTGCCAAGTATACCTCTGATACGACGCGGCAACAAATCAATCCTCTTAATGATGTTAAAACTCACCCCTATGCAGAGTAAAACCTATCCCCATTGATGGAGGGATCTCAAAAGATCTAATAAATGGGAACGATCTTCAGGCTTTTGTAGCTTTAGAGAGGGAAGATAAAGAGGGATAAGGTTTCAACCGCTGAGATAGAACTAGAGAGTACCCTATAGGGGTGAATCTCAAACCTTTAAGAGTAAAATCTGGTTGTCACACCAGAATCAGATATTTTGTCCTCAGACTCACAAGAATTTGTCCTTTGTACATGTTATTTAAACTCACGTGTGTTATTTGAGTTTTAGGGGTACTTTTCACCCCTATAAGGAGGATTTTGGTTTAATTACTAAGAAATAGCTTGCTGTGGCTTGATTACATATTCTCTTCTCTAGATTATAAAATATCCACCATTTTTCACACTTCATTAAGAATCATTAAATTATTACTACAGTTTTACCACATTTCAAGGGCTATTTTTGGTCAGAAAAAAATGACACTATAAATCTTTTTTTTTAACTGCGTATTTTGGCTCGTGGGCAGAATTTTTTTGTATGTACCTGTGTAATTTATCTGGTATAAAAAAAATAAATATGGAACTGTGTTTCTTGACCTACGAGTATGGTAAAGGTTCTTGTATAAATAGTACCTCTCTACATGTAAGTATGAATTTTAAAAAATATAGAACAAGTAAACAGCCATTAAAGTTTTATTACTACTCAGTATATATCACCACTACACCAAACACTTTATTTTTGCACTCGACGCGCGTTTCGCTAACCATGTTAGCTTCATTGGGAGCGATGATTGACTAAAGCTAAACTACAAATCTACCTATTTATACTTAGCCTAACCCTTGAATTACTCAAGCGGAACTAATGACATAGGCAAGGCCGTCAGTTCCGGTCAAATAACCAGTAGAGGGGACTATAAGGAATAGGCCCTCTGTCTTTATTTAAACTACTTTTACATTTTATGATTTCCATACTTTCGTATGCGTTCAACAATCTCCTATCAGATACATCCTTTATTAATCTTAGATTATCTAATGTTACAGTATGATTAGCTTCAAGGGCATGTTCGGCAATGTTAGACTTTTCTGTTCTATTGTATTTTAAGTGTGCTAGGTGTTCTTTAAATCTTGTTTTAATTGACCTTTTAGTTTGCCCAACATACTTTTTGTCACAATCATTACAACTAATTTCATAAATTCCACTTTTCTCACAATTAGGAATCTTATCTTTGGGATTTCCTAAGATATTCCTCAGATTGTCTGATGACTTATAGACTAAGGTGAGGCCTACCTTATTAAATACCTTATTGAGTCCCTTGCTATATTTCGGATTATATGGTATGGAGACATACTTGGTGTTATTTTCTTCGCGTGTAAAAAAAGTGGAATTCTGAATATTAAACCTAAACTTATGTCTATTTATTAGCTTACTTACTAAGTCATCGTCATAACCATTAATTCTAGTTATATTTCTAATACGATTCCTTTCTTTATTAAAGTTTACTCTATTCAGAGGGAAAGTGACCAAACGATGAACTAAAAAAATGTAATGAGGCTAATTTTATGTTGTTTGGAATGAAATGAATCATTAGGAATATATCTATCTGTCACTGTGTCCTTCCTATAGATATCAAATTCTAATCTATTATTATTTTTAATAATTAAAATATCTAGAAAAGGCAATTGTCCTTTGTTCTCAACTTCGTAAGTGAATTTAATGGAATCATACCGGCTATTTAATTTAGAAACAAAATGATCAATATTTGCTTTCTTTGTATCAAAAAATCGCGAAAATATCATTCACATACCTATACCATACCCTTGGGAACTATTCGAATTCTTGACTGGCTTCGACTTCAAACTTACTCATGAATAAATTGGCTATGAAAGGTGGTAAGCAATTACCCATAGCTGTTCCTTCTTTCTGAACATAAAATTGATTGTTATATTGGAAATAATTTTGTTCCATACAAAGTTTAGATAATGTTAAGTATTCACGAATAATTTCGTCTTCAAAGTCATTCATTCTAAGTAATTCTTCGAGATATTGTAAAGTTTGTGGAATTGGCACACTTGGGAACAAAGAACTAACATCAAAAGAAATTAAGACTTCACCTTCATTACGAACTAGATTTTTTGTTTTATTAATGAATTCTAAAGAACTCTTCACTGCGAAAGTATTTAACGGTAACTTCTCAAGTTCTTTTGATAACCATTTGGATATTAAATATGTGGGTGATCCGACCGATGAAACAATGGGTCGCATTGCTTTTCCAGGTTTGTGAATTTTGGGTAAGCAATACAATTTTGGTATGGTCGGATTACTCACATTTAATTTAAATTTGAGCGAATCGGAGACAAGGTTCTTACACTTTTTTAAAGAATTTTTAACCTCTGATATCATTCTCGGTAATGGATTTCTTATTACCTTTTCATAAGGGCCAGATTCGATAAGATTATCTACGCGTTCAAAATAATCTTTCTTATCCAATATAACAACCTTATTTCCTTTGTCCGCTTTTAAGTAGAAAACATCTTTCTTTTTCAATCCTTTAACTACTTTTATGTCTTTTCGTGAATTAGAATTTGTGTTGTTAACCATGTTTTTCGATATTTGATTGCGACATGCTTCCCTAACAAATGATTTACTATTTTCTGGAAGTGCACTAATGGAACTTTCAATGTGAGCAACTATTTCTGATAAATTATCTCTAGGAGGGGGTACTGCAAAGCTAAGATCTTTGTTTAAGATGTGAATTTCATTTTGTGTAAAGGATTGAGATGAATGATTTTCTACAATATTTACGAGTTCCTGAGGACTATTTTTCTTCGGTAAGAGCTTTTTTAATTTTTTACTTAGAATAAAGAATTTCTTTTTATATTGAATATCAATAACTAAAAACATTTTCCTCTGGAACTCGCTCCATACTTCATATTCAATATTGTTTAATCCTGAAGTAAGTTTTTTGAATATGCTGTATGATTCTACTTCTAACATACTACGTTTTGTGTACAAATTCTTGATTTCTAAGTCAAGCCATTTTTGTTTAGCAAAGAATGAAACTTTTTTCTGAAATATTTGATTTTGGTAAATTAATTTTAATAAAATTAGGAAAAACTTTAAATTTTCTTGCATGACTTTAAAAACCAAATATCTGCACCTACTAATCTAATCTTACTACTGTACTTACGATAAAGGTTTAATTCCGTTGACCGTGAAGCCATCTCAACTAAGTTGGGAATGTGGAATCTTGGCACAATGATACTACTCAGTATATATAGTGTTTGGTGTAGTGGTGATATATACTGAGTAGTATCATTGTGCCAAGATTCCACATTCCCAACTTAGTAAAGTTTTATTATTTTGAGGTGATTTTTGTTTTATCTAAAATAATCTATGCTGCTTATGTCATTACGTATTTTAGAGATCATGTTGGTTTAGCTACAATAAGACTAGTCCATGGTACCGTTTCTCTACAAAAAATCTTAACATGGCTTAGAAAAAAACAATTTCGTTTTGATTTACATATAAAGTACAATGAGTTTTGTAGAAGTAAATTCGAATTATGGAACATTATGCGATACATTTTTGGTTAGGTATGTCTGATGTGTGTTTTATGAAAACGAACAATACTCGCAGTTTATTCTATAGAAACGGAGATATCTGCGATAACATTAACACTAGGAGTAGTACATTACTGTAACCGAGTGGCTTTTGTACGAGATTTATTTTTATTTATTTATAATTCAATCAATATTTAGGTAGCAAATATTTGTTTTACACTTTTATTACTAGATTCTAGATCAGTGATTCCCAAAGTGGTTCAGGTGGACCACCAGGGGTCCACGGGAGACTCGACGGGGGTTTACGTTGGCGTGAAAAAAAATGGGGGTTCACAAGTTGTAAGTGGGGGTCCACGAAAATTTATCTGGTTTCGATAGTAAAGAACAAAAATGTTGGCTTGGCTTTACCTATCAATGTAGGCAGATAATACACTACTCAAAAAAATTAAGGAAGCAAAAAGAAATTCCAAATTTTTCGGTGATTTTTGACAGGCTGTATTTCGGTGAAAAATGGTCGTATTGAGACTTTAAAAAAAAGCATTTTGAAGCTTTAAGATTCTAATTTTCAGATTTTTTGGCTAAAATTTTTTAGGAGCTACAGTTCTCATGCAATCCTAACAGATAGCGCGAAAAAATAATATTGCAAATATTTTGCTTTTTTTTTGGTCCACGGGCTTGAAAAAAATTTTTTCAGTTAAGCCGGCATATGGATCAGATAGCCTGTTTATTTAGCATTAATTTCCTTGTTTTAAAACCTCCCTTAATTTTTTTGAGTAGTGTATTTTAAGAAGATCAGCGACTGTTACTTGTAAAAACTTGCATATTCGATATTCAGTACAACGCGCGTCGAGACTTGCAAAGCGCCGCCCGCCAGCCCGCAACGCCACCCGTTCAGACGTGCAAAGGGACGAAATACGACTTGTGCTGTGCTTGCAATCTTGCATGAACTTGTTTGATTCTTCACCAATATAAATACGAATGCCAAGGACAAACGTTATTCATTTGTTTCCGGAATTTTGAAAACAAAAGTGTGAGTGAATCGATGTCAGTGTTTGCCAGTGCCGGAAAAAGTAAGTACCTGCCTATTTGTTATTCATACTTTTATTTTTATATTGTAATAATATTATATTTGTTATGTTTGCGTGTAGTAGGTACGTAATAAAAATTAAATAATGAACAGGGCCATTATTCGATACTTCTATAAAAGAGCAGAAAGCCGAGAAAGATTGAACTTTTAGTACTTTTTATTATAAAATTATTTATTTACCCGACTGTGGTGATTCACTAAAGGAGAGATATATGATTGACCTGCATGTTTGTACATATTTCAGTGCCCTCGTAGTTGCTAATGCTAAATGACTAAAAATATTTGTACGTGTCTTTATGTACCACTCGTAACGTACATCAAAGTAATAAATAAATCATTAAAATTGCGGAGTTTTGATGTGAAAATATTCTTTAAAAGTATTTTCTCTCGAATTTACAGAAATGTATCAAAATATAATTAATCAAAAAATATTTTATATTACATTAAAATAGGTTCAGCCGTTTTGTGAAAACCTCCATATGGGTCTTAGCAGTTTATTGCTCTTAATAATTTAAATCAGTTTTGCCGCCGGCATTTTGGTTTTTTCATTGCAATAATTAATTAATCCTATTTTATTCTGTTAAAATAGCCATATCCTGTTAAAGTCGCCTTATGATTACTAAAACAAACATTTTTTTCTTTACAGGTAGGTAACTGATACGAAACGTGGCTGAATCTAAGAAGAAATGTCGACAGTACAGTGTTGATTATTTGAAATTTGGTTTTCTTCCATTAAAGGCAGATAAACGATTGCCCATATGCCTTTTTATAAATATATTTTATTTTTTTATATTTTCTTTTTTTATATTTTATTTATTTAATAGTAGTATTCACAATACTTTTTAATTTACATTTAAAATAAATTTAACAAACAATTTCATACTCTGATTAAAAACTAATATTTTTTACAAAATTTATTGCTCCTTTTCTAAACATATTTATATTTGTTTCAGTCTTTATGTTGTTGGGCATCATATTGTATAAGGTCAGGCCTTTTGAAAATAAAGATATTTGCATTGCACTGGTATCTGCACGTTGCGGTCTGAAATCTAATGCGTTCCTCAGGCTGTACGGTTGAACATCCCCAACATATCTTATTTGTTCAATCAAGTATTCCGGTGCATTTCCCATTTTCATTTTCTGGATAAAACATATTGTATTTAGCTGCAGTCTTTGCTTTACATTTAGCCATTTCAGTGCATCTAGCATATATCTTATTGATGTGAAACGATTGCATTTCAAAATAGAGCGCATAGCCTTGTTCTGGAGTTTATACAACAAAGTTTTGAGCAATGACTCTATGAAACCATCAAAGCTCGAAGATCATCTAAGAAGGTGTCATCCTGATAAAATAGGTAAAGATTTAAAATATTTTCAAACATTGAAGGAAAAATATGAAAAGAGACCCACCGTGCACAGTATGTTCGCTTCAACGTCTCAAAGTAACGATGATGGCTTGCGGGCATCTTACAATATCTCATTGCTTATAGCGAAATCTGGAAAACCGCACACCATCGGAGAACAGTTAATTTTACCCGCTGTTGAAGAGGTTTTTAAAAACTGTTCTGCACAAACCTCCATTTGACGTACTCAAAAGAATTCCTTTGAGTAACAACATTGTACAAAGACGTATTGATGAAATGAGCTCTGATATTGAAAGCTTCTTGTGTAATTATCTGCAAACAACTCATTTTTCTATTCAACTGGACGAGTCAACATTACCTGGTAATGAAGCATTATTATTGACATATGTTCGATTTGTTATGGAAATTTAACAAAAAACAAAGGGTGTAATTTCGGCTTTTCTTGGAAAATTGAAATTTATGAAGCAAAATATTAGTCGGCGCGAATTCTCCCAGTTTCCAAACTTGTCACAGGGAGAATGTCTTGATGAGGATATTCAGACATACGTACAACATTTAAATGTCCTGCATGATGACTTCAAAAATAGATTTGAAGATATTCTGACGATGGAAATACCACCATGGATCATAAATCCATTTGATGAAACGGAAGTGGCGAATGTGGTATTACAAGAGGAGCTACTCGAGCTTAGCACCAATGAGGAGCTGAAGGTGAAATTTAAAAAAGGCTATCAAACGTTTTGGCTGCAGGCAGAAATACCCGAAAAATATCCTGGGCTGTGGGAAATTGCGAGAAAACTTTTGATAACGTTTCCCTCGTCATAACTTGTCGAAAAAAGTTTTAGTGTCGTTACAAACCTATTAACAAAAAAAAAGGAGCAGATTGAACACTACAGAACGGGGAGATTTGCGGTTATTCCTTACAAAACTGAAGCCAAATATTGATAATTTGCTGTCAATCCATCAAGTACATCCCTCCCATTAAAATTATGACTATTTTTTTTTAATTGTTGATTTGCATTGTTGAAGTTGCGGTACGTTATTAATGTTTAATTTTAATTCTATTAAGTCTGTAATCATATTATTTTAATAAATAGAACACAAGAAAATATATAATTTTTCTTTTTATTTTTACCACTCCGAATTTAGGGTTGGAACTCAGCCATGACGGAAATTTCCATCGTTAGATCTAATCTTCACATTTTTTGACGAGTTTTGGGAATATGGTAGAAATGTAGCAACCGGGGGTCCACCGAAACCAGTAAAATTTTGAAAGTGGTCTACGAGAAAAAAAAGTTTGGGAACCTCTGTTCTAGATTGAGCTAGATTGATTTCTTGGCTATTAGGTAGCTAAGATGCTATAACTATTATACATTATTAACTAAGAAAAAACGTGAAAATACGTATCACTCTTAAGATGTTAAGGACCTAATTAACTTAGCCTAGGTAAGGAAGTCAAGAACGTATGTAGCTGCATTCGATTATGTAATTTTGTTTCTACTAAATTCATTTGCTAAAAAGTCTTTCAACTTCACCTCTGGAATGCAGTAGAAAAAAAAAGAACGGGCAAAAATCTGACAATTCTTAAATAGCATATTTGATGTGTTTGGCACTGCATTATTCCTATGTTTTTCCATTGATTTTAAATGCAATCTATTACGGCACAGGAGTGGTTACACAGTAAAGTTAAATCGAGTTTAATGACCCGTAAAAAATTCTCGACAGAAATTGACCAAATATATTTTAAAAAGTAGCCTCTATGTGATTTTGTGAATTAATGAGAAAAATACGTTTGTCTTATAAGATACACTAATCCTTGAGTCTTGTCTCTTTCGTGGCAATAATTTTTATTTCAAACTAGCTGTGCCCGCGGCTCCGCTCGCTTGGATAGACAGACAGACGATACGTTTTATAATATATGGAGATAAAGATAAATATAAGGTAACATTTTCAATATGCCGCCTCCTTCAGCTCTATGAGTGTGGCTAATACGCCCCTGAGAAACCTGTTTTTTATTGGGGTTCTGTTTTGTAAAAATATTCACCTCCCCCGACTTTTAAATTAGGTTAAGTTAGTTTTTAGGGTTTCATTGTTCACTGAATAATGATTGAGTGATCTACTATCAAAGCGAAGTTTTTTTTTTAGCATATCACTCGTGCTGCAGAGAAATCCCTAAAGCGACGCCTGCGCGGAAAAAGCGATTCACTTTGGTCTTGAATCGGGTTCTCCAGTGCTTGAAAAGGGTTGTATGGGGGGACAAGCTGAACTTCATACGGATGTGAAGTATTAGTGCGATGTGTATTCCTAGCATGCACCGCTTTGGAAGGAATTAGGCGGGCTACATCTATCGAACACTTTTCATGAAAATACTTGTACAGGGTGAGTCAACGATAGAGTAAAGTTCATTATCTCATTTGTTTCAGGAATGAGGAAAAATGTTAAATACAATAGTTTTAGGAAATGTTAAGGTGTAAGTTTAAAATTATTTTTTTGAGTATACAGGGTACTTCAAAAAAGTGTGGCCGATATAACATGTTTTTTTTTTAAATAGAACATCCTATTTTCTAATTTATTTTTAAATTCTGCGTAAAATTTTATAACTTTTTTGTTAATACTATTATATACCTAAACCTACTAGTTTTTCTAATATTTCAATTTTTTTTTTTAAATACTAGTTTTCAGTTTTGTAAAAAAATTGCCAGTAGCGCCATTGTTTCTGAAGCTGGAATACTCATAATTGGTACGAACGTTCTATAGAGATGAAAAAAAGATATATGTAAAGAAATTTGAGTTAGATGCTACAGGATGTTCAAAATAAATTTATGCATTTCGACTATTTTAAATTGAAAAATTTGAAATTTTTTAAATGGGACACCCTGTATATTATTTTTTCTGATAGATTTTACAAAACCCTCCAACTTTTATGAAATATGTCATATACCTATTTCTAATGGTTTTCGATTTATTTTGAACTAGCCGTGCCCGCGGCTCCGCCCGCGTGGACTTGATTCACTAATATCGTCACTGCTTATTCCTTATGTTACCTAACGTAATAAAATATCTTCCATTATTTCCCCTTATCTTCCATTATTTCTTCTTATCTCCCATTATCTCTACATAATTTCCATTATCTAGGCTTATTTCTGCTCATCTCCCATTATTTATCCTTATCTCCAATTATTTCTCCTTATCTCCTATTATCTAGGTTTATCTCGACTTATCTCGCAATATTTCTACTTATCTCCCATTATTTCTCCTTATCTCCCATTATCTCACCATAACTCCCAATATCTTATCTCTGCTTATCTCCCATTAGTTCACATTATCTCCCATTATTTATACTTATCTCCTATTATCTCCCATTATCTAGGCTTATATCGAATTATATAAAACATATGTATAAATTTGTAACAACACGTAAATCGGATAAGCGGTTCTCAAGTGATAAGCGCACTAACGGACAGACAGACAGACAGAGAGACGTTGCATTTTATATATGTTATTATCTCTACATAATTTCCATTATCTAGGCTTATCTCTGCTCATCTCCTGTTTATCTCCCATTATTTCTCCTTATCTCCCATTATCTAGGTTTATCTCGACTTATCTCGCAATATTTCTCCTTATCTCCCATTATTTCTCCTTATCTCCCATTATCTCACCATAACTCCGATTATCTTATCTCTGCTTATCTCCCATTAGTTCTCCTTATCTCCCATTATTTATACTTATTTCCCATTATCTCCCATTTGAACTTATAGACTTATATCGAATTATATAAAACATATGTATAAGTTTATAAAAATACGTAAATCGGATAAACGGTTCTCAAGTGATAAGCGCACTAACGGACAGACAGAGAGACGTTGCATTTTATATATATTATATTCTTTGCAACATGATATTGTTTCATATTTAAAGGTTAAGGCAGCAACGCGCTAACGGTAACCTTTTTCCGACTTGATTCACTATTATCGTCACTGCTTATTCTTTATGTTACCTAACGCAATAAAATATATCTTATAACCTGGCCTGAGAAAATATTTATGTTTTAAAAAAAAAAGCACGTAAATCGGATAAGTGGTTCTCCAGTGATAAGCGCACTAACGGACGGACAGACAGACAGGCAGAGATATAGGCAGACAGACAGGCAGAGAGACGTTGCATTTTATATATATTATAGATAGAAGATTATAGATAACCTGGCCAGAGAACAAATGTATGAATTAAAAAAAAAACACGTAAATCGGATAAGTGGTTCTCGAGTGATAAGCGCACTCACGGACAGACAGACAGAGACACGTTGCATTTTATATATATTATAGATGTAATAAAAATATATATTTATAAACCTGGTCAGAGAACATATGAGGCGTTGCGGATAGTAAGGGCGAACTCAACAAAATGAAGTTTCGAAAAAATTGAATTTATAGAAAAATCTAAATGGCGAACTCAACAAAATATTGGCAAAATTAGGTTTTTATTATTTATTTATAATTTATTAGCTTTTTATTATTTACTTAAGTAGAATAGTGTATTCCGTGAATTTTTAAATGTTTTTTAAATATTTATTTGTGTATTTTTTTTCATATTTTACTGTTCGTTTCTGATGCTACACTAACACCTAAAATTGGCAATACCTGGGAAAAAATTAGACCGGTATTAAAAATTTTGAACACATTTTATTTAATTTTAAGGTTATTGTTTTAATTAAAGGTTTTGTTATTACAAAATAGTTACTTGATACAACATACAAAACAGTGGAAATATGGTATTGAAACTAACATAAAAAAAAACTAAAGAAAAGAAACAAATAATTAGCCAAGTTCAGTTGTAATCTATTTGGTCATCGTCCATAACATCTTCATTTTCGGTGCTCTTATTCGTTGCTGCGTCTTGAGAGGCTATAATGTTAGTAAAGTACCGACTCCAAGGTAGGGGAACATACGGTAACAAGTCCTGAATGTCCTTTAATTTGGGGGCTGGTATTTTAATGGGAGCACTGTAAAGTCTCGTCAGTATTTCACTGGCCAAATGAAAATTATCAGGATCATAGTTTTTCACCTTGCCTTTTTGTAGTTTGACTGCCGTTTTGACATCCAAATTGTAAGCAGAATGAATGTAGAAACCTTGCTTAAAGTTATTTGTAAATTCAAAGATCTTTCCATCTTTAAACTTAGCACCAGCCATCTGCATTTTAGTAATTTTCTTTTGAAAATTAGAGAAATTGAAAATCATGTCCTGTCTAAGTTGGACAACGCAAAACTGGTTTTTTCGGCGACAGCTTTCAATCATTAACTTATAGTGATCCATGGTATACACAGTGCTATTCCGTATTTCTCTCTCAATGTTCCCAAAATCCCTATCACAGGGAAGGTATGAGTGCCCAGGTATCATAAAATAGTGTTTAATTTCAGTGAACTGGTCTTTGTGTATATAAAGTATAGATTTGCCAAAACAAGATTTAAATTCTTGTTCTGTCCAGAACAGTTATCACTGAACATAATAACTTTTTTAACATTAACATCAACTTTACACAAATAATCGTACAAGCAACTTGCAATCTCACATGATCCACGCCTCCCTGTACTTTCATCCCAAAGGTACATCGTTGAAGAACCGGTTTTTACATTATGGATACAAAAGTTATAGGGTCCATAGCTTCCTTTTGTAATACTGAATCCCAGTAGTCAGCTTTGGGGTTTGCAAAGCCTGCTCCAGATCAAAAGCTATGACCAGAAAAGAGTCATCGGCATTACTCCTTAATCCCTTAAGAAGAGACTGAGCAGCTTTTGCACGGGTCAGATGTAACTCCTTCTCTTGTTTAAGATTCTCGATTTCAGCAACATTTTCGGAATCGTGCATTTGACTACTTTTAATTTTTATGTCTACTTTATCGCAATAATTACAGGTGTCACTTTTTGGGGGCTCAAAACCAATATTGAACTGCATATTAAACGTATCACGATAATAGTGCTGATTTACCGGGCTGTAACCAGGGTAATTTTCCGTAAGCCATTCATTGTAAAGAGAATAGAGCTTTTTAATATTAAGTCCAACAGGTAAGTATTTTCGATGAGGGCTTTTGGCGCGACTGTAATGACTGGTGACAGTAGGTAGTGACATGATGTGTTCTTTTACTTTAGAAAGATCGTCATTTCCTATTTTCTTCGCGGGTTCACACCTCCCCCTTTGATCCGTTGTAACAGTTCCAGTTCTGCTGGTTTTGTCAACTACGACTCGAACGCGCTTTTCAGAGATGCCATGAATGTTATAAAACGCAGTACGACAAACTTCACGATTAGCGTGATCAACAGTCACATTATATTGAATGCGTCTCAGGGTACGACTTGGACGCCCCTTTACGTAAGATCTTTTTACATCATTGCAGATCAACAATTTTGATAAGTAAGCATTCTGTAGATCATAGTTTCCAATTTGCCAAAAAGAGTCAAAAATATTGGTGACCAGTTCAGCGCCTATTTTCTCAAAACATCCACACTTGCAAGGAGGTCCAATTTTGCGGGCAACAACGTGCCTTTTGTTATTTCTTGAAATGTAAGCACTTCCTGAATTTCGTTTCAACTTACACTCGTTTTTTTGCCAATCATTCATCTTAGCAGGTCTCTTTCGCGAATAACCCGACACAGCACTACCATCTAAATGTTGTACACTTACTTCACTACTAGAAGGTCCAGGTTGCGCCATACTTTTCTTAAAAAAGAATCAACAAAACTAAAACAAAACATAAACGTATTAACTTCAAAATTAACTTGAACTAAACACGCAGAAAACGTAAAATTTCAAGTAAACCTCATTTAGCGACGCAATACCGGCGGTTTGCTCCGCGCGAAATTGTTGAGTTCGCCCTTACTACCCGCCCGGCTATCGCCTGTTCGAAATTTTTCATTTATTTGATACTGAAATTTGAAGGCGAAGCAAGGGCGAACTCAACAATTAGACCGGTATGTGATGTAGGAAAAGTACTATAAAATAGAATTATATAAAAAAAAAAATTTGACCCAATGTTGAGTTCGCCCTTACTATCCGCAACGCCTCATATGTATGAATTTAAAAAATCACGTAAATCGGATAAGTGGTTCTCGAGAGATAAGCGCACTAACGGACAGACAGACAGACAGAGAGACGTTGCATTTTATGTATATATATTTATTGTAGATATAGATTATTATTATTATTATTATTATATAACCTGGCCAAAGAATATATGTATGAATTTAAAAAAAGACACGTAAATCGGATAAGTGATTCTCGCCTTATAAACGCACTAATGGACAGACAGACAGACAGAGAGACATTGCATTTTATATATATTATAGATTATAGATTGTAGATATTCTCTGCTACATAATATTGTTCTATATTTAATGGTTTAGACTGGGTTTTGCAAGGGAACGCGCTAGTGGCAAACTTTTTTCCGATTTCATTCACTATTATCGTCACTGCTCATTCCTTATGCGACCTATCGTAAGAAAATATAGCCTATAACCTGGCCAGAGAATATATGTATGTTTTAAAAAAAAAAAGTAAGTAAATCGGATAAGTGGTTTTCCAGTGATAAGCGCACTAACGGACAGACAGACAGACAGACAGACCGAGAGACGTTGCATTTTATATATATTATAGATTGTTCAATGTTTACCCTTGTTTTTAATGCACTGACGCTATAACATCATAGTGGCCAAGACAAAACAAAAATGTAGGCATTGTCAAATTTTGACATGTCTATTAAGCAAGCAAAAATAGTTTAATTTGTTTTAGTAAGTAACGTATAAAAGAAATAGATTTTCCTAAAAATGAATTAATTGATATGGTGGATCTTTTCAGTGCTTAATGGAACGATGTGATGGTAGTGGTAGCGTTGAGTATACAAAACCGAAAGTAGTAAACAAGAATGCTACCAATGAGGAAAAAAAATGCAAATTTTACTTCATGTTGAAGATAATCCCCAGGTCAGCAGCCGTCAACTAGCTGACTTATCTGACACATCCCAATCTACGGCTAATCGCACCACGAGTAAATACAAGTATCATCCCAATCCCATTTATATGGAACTACACCAAGAACTGTGTGATTTTGAACGAGAGTAAACTTTTGTACCACCAGAATGAAGCAATAAAGGCCGATCCAAATTTTTTATCCAAAATAATGTTTTCTGATGAAGCTACTTTTCGCAGTAATGGAGCAATTAACAGCCATAACATGCATTATTATTCAACAGTTAATTCATTTTGGGTCCGGAAAGTTCAAAACCATTGGGCGCTTAATGTATGGTGTGGAACATTAAATTTTCGAATCATTCGCCCATATTTTTTCCGCGAACCGCTTAACGGGCCTAGATATCTAAATTTTTTGCGAAGCGAATTACCCCAGCTTCTTGAAGAAGTTAATAACTTTGAAAGGGAACAGATGTGGAATCAACAAGATGGAGCTCCTGCTCATTACCATCGGGAAGTTCGAGAATTTTTAAACGATCGTTACTCACAAAAATGGATCGGTAGGAATGGATTCATTCAGTGGCCCCCTCGATCATGTGACTTAACACCTTTAGACTTCTTTTTGTGGGGCTACATTAAAGATCGTGTTTTATGTGAATCCCCTACAACACCAGTAAATATGGAAAACAGGATACCGGATGCTTGCAGGACAATAACGCCCTTTATGCTAAGGAAAGTGCAGGAAAATATAACGACTAAACATGCGTATTTTTGAACATTTATTACGTCATAATAATTAATCATTAGATAAGTTAAACTATATTAAATTTATTAACTATTTTTTTATGCTTTCACAACAGCGGCAGCGTAAGTGTATTAAAAACAAGGGTAAAAATTGAAAAATTCAAAATAAATCGAAAAAACTATTAGAAATAGGTATATGACATACTTAATAAAAGTTGGAGGGTTTTGTAAAATCTATCAAAAAAATAATAATATACAGGGTGGGCCATTTAAAAAAATTTGAGATTTCTCAATTTAAAGTAGTCGAAATGTATAAATTTATTTTGAACAACCTGTAGCATCTAACTCAGATCTCTTTACATATTTTTTTTTATCTCTATAGAATGCTCGTACCGATTATAACTATTCCACGTTCAGAAACAATAGTGCTACTGACAATATTTTACAAAACTGAAAACTAGTATTTTCTTCTAAGTTGGGAATGTGGAATCTTTGGCACAACGATACTACTCAGTATATATCACCACTACACCAAACACTTTATTTTTGCACTCGACGCGCGTTTCGCTAACCATGTTAGCTTCATCAGGAGCGATGATTGACTAAAGCTAAACTACAAATCTACCCTATTTATACTTAGCCTAACCCTGATCAGCTTCAAGGGCATGTTCGGCAATGCTAGACTTTTCTGTTCTATTGTATTTTAAGTGTGCTAAGTGTTCTTTAAACCTTGTTTTAATTGACCTTTTTGTTGGCCCAACATACTTTTTGTCACAATCATTACAACTAATTTCATAAATTCCACTTTTCTCACAATTAGGAATCTTATCTTTGGATTTCCTAAGATATTCCTCAGATTGTCTGATGATTTATAGACTAAGGTGAGGCCTACCTTATTAAATACCTTATCGAGTCCCTTGCTATATTTCGGATTATATGGTATGGATTTTTACTTGATGTTATTTTCTTCGCGTGTAAAAAAGGTGGAATTCTGAATATTAAACCTAAACTTATGTCTATTTATTAGCTTATTTACTAAGTCATCGTCATAACCATTACATTTTTTTAGTTCATCGTTTGGTCACTTTCCCTCTGAATAGAGTAAACTTTAATAAAGAAAGGAATCGTATTAGAAATATAACTAGAGTAAATGGTTATGACGATGACTTAGTAAATAAGCTAATAAATAGACATAAGTTTAGGTTTAATATTCAGAATTCCACCTTTTTTACACGCGAAGAAAATAACATCAAGTATGTCTCCATACCATATAATCCGAAATATAGCAAGGGACTCGATAAGGTATTTAATAAGGTAGGCCTCACCTAAGTCTATAAATCATCAGACAATCTGAGGAATATCTTAGGAAATCCCAAAGATAAGACTCCTAATTGTGAGAAAAGTGGAATTTATGAAATTAGTTGTAATGATTGTGACAAAAAGTATGTTGGGCAAACTAAAAGGTCAATTAAAACAAGATTTAAAGAACACTTAGCACACTTAAAATACAATAGAACAGAAAAGTCTAGCATTGCCGAACATGCCCTTGAAGCTGATCATACTGTAACATTAGATAATCTAAGATTAATAAAAAATGTATCTGATAGGAAATTGTTGAACGCATACGAAAGTATGGAAATCATAAAATGTAAAAGTAGTTTAAATAAAGACAGAGGGCCTATTCCTTATAATCCCCTCTACTGGTTACTTGACCGGAACTGATGGCCTTGCCTATGTCATTAGTTCCACTTGAGTAATTCAAGGGTTAGGCTAAGTATAAAATAGGGTAGATTTGTAGTTTAGCTTTAGTCAATCATCGCTCCTGATAAAGCTAACATGGTTAGCGAAACGCGCGTCGAGTGCAAAAATAAAGTGTTTGGTGTAGTGGTGATATATACTGAGTAGTAGTATTTTCTTAAAAAAATTGAAATAGAAAAACTACTAAGTTTAGGTATATAACATTATTAATAAAAAAGTTATAAAATTTTACGCAGAATTTAAAAATAAATGGGATGTTCCATTTAAAAAAAAAACATATGTTATATGGGCCACACTTTTTTGAAGTACCCTGTATACTCAAAAATAATTTTAAACTTACACCTTAACATTCCCTAAAACTATTGTATTTAACATTTTTTCGTCATTCCCGAAACAAATGAGATAATGAAAACTTTACTCTATCGTTGACTCACCCTGTATAATAGACTCGTTACTAAACCGTTCTTTCTTGTTCCAAGGAATCAAGGTTGCTGGTCAGTTCTGGTTGTCCAATCAGGCGAACAGCTCTCTTCTGAATGGAATCCAATAAATGCAGTGTATGTTTGGGAGCAGAACCCCAAACATAGGAGCAGTATTTCAACGTTGGTCGAATTTGGGCTTTGTATAGAATTTAACAGTTGTGGAGTGTAAGGCTTTCTAGTTCGAAATAATATTCCCAGTTTTTAAGAAGCTCTCTTTGCTATGCATGCAACATGTTCATGCCAAGACATTTGCTCCCCAATTAACGCCCAGCAAATTGAGGAACGATGCTAGAGGGAGAGATGCCCTGACATAATTATGTCGGGTTCGGCAACGTTAACATCTCTAGATAGAATTTCTTTCAGGTCTTTATTAAGTTGAACGACTTAATTTATTAACTAAATATGAGAAAAACAACGATGTTAAAATTAAAAACTGTACGAGTGCTACAGCTAGTGTCTTTGTGCTGTCAGCGTGTAATTGCATGAGCAGCCGATGCTGGAGCATTCAACGTGAATGATTCCTGAATATGCTTAGTGCAATCATAGGCGAGTCGTCGGAAAATAATTTGTATTTACACTATCTAATCGTATGAATCACAATAATTTCATGTAAGCAAGGCCATAAAAGCTTCTGGTTTAGTTTAAGGAAACTCGTAATTCAAATATTAATAATAATAAAAAAAAAAATTATACATTTTTTATTAGAAAAATCTGGATTACTTACCCGTAAAAATTAAATCACCACTAAGTAATAAACATGTTAATAAATTTCGAGAACATTTTGGAATTTTAACAACACAGAAGGGCGAACGTTCATCAAGTTTGTTCAGTTTTTGATAATGCAAAATTGCAAGGAAATTCGAAAAAACAGATGCACTCAACTAACGATGCAAATTTACTTCATATTCTTTTATAAATTTTCTCTGTTTTTTCCCTATGTAAAAGAGTAAATAATACTGTAATCTTTTTTGTAATTAGGGGAATACCCTACGGGAAAGAGCGCGCTTATTAGTAGATACCGACAAACATCTCATCATTATACCAGTAGCCGCTAGATGGCAATATTGCAAAATAAAATTTACAGTAATATTTATTTTTATTAAGAGTTTTTTTCTGAATTTGCCATATGTAAGGCAGTCAAGAAATATTTTAAAAATTCTTAATTTATTACCTAAATATTGAGAAAAACAACAATGTTAAAATTAAAAATACGCCAGTCGTTAACTGTAAAAATGCTACAGCTAGTCTTTGCTTGGTCTCTTTATTTCCGTCCTTTTTAGTGTTCCGTACGGAACACTTATAAGATCACTTCGGTGTCTGTCTGTCTGTCACACCCCGATTTTCTCCGAAACTATTTGACATAGAAAAGTGAAATTTGGTAATAATATAGGAATTGATGGCCTCATCAGAGCCATGTAGTTTTGAGAATCAATTTTGACTTAAGGGGTTAGTTTTGGGGGGTGAAGTCGGAAGTGAAAAAAAATTTTTTTTACTAGGTCATCGAGTGTGGTGTCAAATGAAAGCTTGTGAAAACACGAGTAAAAATATATATATATATATATATATATATATATATATATATATATATATATATATATATATATATATATTATATATATATATATAATATTATACTTGCGCGCACTTTTCTTTGTATTATTTTAAAAATTCGCGAAAAATCGCTGTCCGGGGCCTTATCTCGAAAAGTACTTATCAAAAAATTTCGAAAAAATTCTGGAATATTCTCCACGGTGTGTAGATTGAACGAAAATTATCACGAGTGCATTACCTTTAATAATTTATATGGTGTATAAAAAAAACAAAAATTTCAAGGTCATCAGATTTCAGTAAAGATTGGAAACAAACTTTGTTGAAAACTCATTTGGGGTGTATTTTGTGAAGTCACTGATCATTTTATACCTCTGTAACAAAATTTTTTATTTTAAAAGCAATCAACGTACGGAACACTAATTGCGCAAGTTCAACTTGCACTTGACCGGTTTTTTCAAAGCACTTGATTCTAATATGTGTGTGGCCTGCCCTACCTTCACGGTATCGTATCTGCATACGATATTAAGGGTCTTAGGTTCTGGATTCCAATCTTGGCGGATTAGAGCCCTTACTTTTACTAATATTATTATTAATTAATATTTGTTGATCAATATTTAGCTTGGCCACATAACAGGTAGTAGATGTAGAGATAACGCCTGTGCTAGTACTATCGTCTTGTCTAACAAATACCGTGAAATACAAATGCTTCGACACTTGGACTACGTTGACGAATACTACGACATTGTCGCCGATATCCTTCAAAAAAGGCCGGCCAAGTGCAAGTCGGACTTGCGCAATTATAGTTCTGTACGGTGAGTGCTCTCAAAATAAAAAAATTTTGTTGTTCACAAAAACACACCGTAAATGAGTTTTCAACAAAGTTTGTTTTTAATTTTTGTTGGAAACTAATGACTTTGAAATTTTTGTTTTTTTATATCCGAGATAAATTATCAACTGGTGATATTTTTCATTCAATCTACACATTATGAAGAATATTCCACAATTTTTTCAAAATTTTTTGATCAGTACTTTTCGAGATAGGGTGGGTGGATATAGCTTTTAGGCAATTTTTTAAAAACAATACGAAGAAAAGTGTGCGCAAGTAATACGTCATATACAGTCAGTTCAAAAAATCTCCATATGCCACCTGCTTTTTCTATACTACTCGTATTTTTCTGTTATGTTTAAATAATTAATTGGAACTATGATAAAACATGTTTAAATTAATATTTGAACTTAACAAGGAGGATTAGTATTAAAAACAACTACGGAACGTTTTTTTTTAAACTTACGTTATTGTTATAAAAATGTAAACAAAATTAATGTCAAAAAAGTCTCCATGCACTTAACAATTACCAATAATAGTTTGTCGGAGTTTAACGGAAAATAACAACTAATATTTAGTGGGACCGCCGTTGGCCTTGATAATCGCCTGTAACCTTTTTGTCATCCTTGCAACCAGCTTTCTGGTAACTTCTGCTGGCATGTTCTCCCATTCGTTCAATATTCTGATCCTCCCTAAATGCTCGATGGGGTTAACATCGGGTGATTCCGGAGGTGTATGAAGCTGCATTCTCTCTCCAAGTTTGCAGTATGTTTCGGACCATTGTCCTGTTG
The DNA here is from genome assembly GCA_019049505.1 of Pachyrhynchus sulphureomaculatus. Classification (NCBI taxonomy): domain Eukaryota; kingdom Metazoa; phylum Arthropoda; class Insecta; order Coleoptera; family Curculionidae; genus Pachyrhynchus; species Pachyrhynchus sulphureomaculatus. Next base: position 102,737,028 of record CM032451.1, read on the forward strand.
GAAAATGTATCTTTTTCGAGTGCTAAGTGCTAATTTTTGGACACTTTTTCTTAAAAACTGTCTCTCAAAATGTTCAGACAAACATGCTGATCCATGGTACCATTTAACAAAATGTAAATTTCCAATGCCTCCAGCGGACATGCATCCCCAAAGCAGAGCACTGCTACCCCCCTTATACGACATTCTTCTTTCTCCAAACTTGAGTTCGGAGACATCGGACCCAAAAAGATTAATTTTAATTTCATCACTAAAGTTGACGGATTCCCAAAATTCATTCCCTAGCAAAAGCTAGCAGCTTTTTGCGATTAGCGTCCGAAATTAACGGCTTCTTCCTGGCTGCACACCCCTTATAGCCTGCCCGTGTAAACAATTTTCTCATATTTGTGAATAAGTCTAATACTGGCTTCTTCACATGGCACATTGGGACCAAAGTTGTCGAAGTTTAACGGAAAATAACACTAATATTTTAGTGGGACCGCCGTTGGCCTTGATAATCGCCTGTAACCTTTTTGTCATCCTTGCAACCAGCTTTCTGGTAACTTCTGCTGGCATGTTCTCCCATTCGTTCAATATTCTGATCCTCCCCTAAATGCTCGATGGGGTTAACATCGGGTGATTCCGGAGGTGTATGAAGCTGCATTCTCTCTCCAAGTTTGCAGTATGTTTCGGACCATTGTCCCGTTGGAAAATGTATCTTTTTCGAGTGCTAATTTTTGGACACTTTTTCTTAAACTGTCTCTCAAAATGTTCAGACAAACATGCTGATCCATGGTACCATTAACAAAATGTAAATTTCCAATGCCTCCAGCGGACATGCATCCCCAAAGCAGAGCACTGCTACCCCCTTATACGACATTCTTCTTTCTCCAAACTTGAGTTCGGAGACATCGGACCCAAAAAGATTAATTTTAATTTCATCACTAAAGTTGACGGATTCCCAAAATTCATTCCCTAGCAAAAGCTAGCAGCTTTTTGCGATTAGCGTCCGAAATTAACGGCTTCTTCCTGGCTGCACACCCCTTATAGCCTGCCCTGTGTAAACAATTTCTCACTATTTTGTGAATAAGTCTAATACTGGCTTCTTCACATGGCACATTGGGACCAAAACCCGAAAAGGTGGCCAAAATATAAAGGTGTTATTCGAATTATATGAAAATTTGCATATCTGGTTTTTTGAGGTCGCTGATTAAGAATCTGACATAAAAATGTAAATAACAAAATGGCGGCTCCAATATGGCTATAGGTTTTCGAGGTTGCTGACGAATAATCTGAAATTAAAAATGTGAAAAAACAAAATGGCGGATCCGAAATGCGAACAAAAATGATATTTGTCATTTTTTCATGAAATTTCGTATAGGGCTTTTCGATGTCGCTGATAAGGATCTGAAATTAAAAATGTGAAAAAACCAAAATGTTTCAGTTAACTAGTGTTAAATGAAAATTAACACGGATTTGAGTATTATGTATTATAAAGATAGATATAAACGTTATTCATACTTTTTTACATAAAATTTATTTTAAAAAATGTGCAAGTGCGGGCAGCTGATTTGGCTTCTACATTATTAAAAAATAGTTAGAAAACACGATAAAATTGGTTTGACAGTAGGATGTCGTGGGACTTTTAACTTATGTATATTTTAATTCTGATGTTTGAAACTAAAAGTTTTAAAAAAGTGATATTTTAAACGTTACAATAATTAAATGATAATCAAATTTTATTGTCAATTTATAATCGTTTAAATGTACTCACTTTTATTCGGAGAATCCATTTCACGAAATTAAATTAACGTCAAATACAAAACATTTGAGCGCAATTAAATCTGCCTGTCTAACTTAAACAGAACAAGCTCAGAATCTGGCCCTGCTCGACGCTCTAACAACAATAGGTGTCAAGAGCCACGTATGCACACTTGATTATTACACAGGGGAACAGCTGTTTTTGGTGTCGAGGTTTTTTGAGCTGATTCTATATCAATTTGATGTCCTGAATTCAAATAACGTATTCATTTGTACCTAGGAGCTCAAATTTTTAGATATACAATTTTAGAGAAATATAAGTTACATTATTGTAACTCAAATCCGTAAGTGTAGTACACAAAAGTAGGTACGAAATTTTTTATTTTAGTTATACAAAATACAATATTATGTCGTACTTACAAACAAAAAAAAAACATTGAAGAAAATGAAATAGTCACTAACACTTGGAAAGCTTCTTTTTCCGCGACATTCTTGAATGTTTTTTTAAACAGTCCCTTTTTAAACTCCAGCAGTAATCTGCCATCATGTGCATGTCCATCTTCCTTGGTAGCGGTCCTCCATAACTTTAATATCTTGGTGAAATCTTTCACCTTGTTCCTCACTCATGTCTCCTAAATTTTCTGGAAAACGGTCTAAGTGGCTGTGTAAATAATGTATTTTAATACTCATATTGCACCCTAAGGATTTTTGAAACTATTAAGCATCTTGTTAACCATTTCAACATAGTTTTGAGCTTTAGGTTTGCCTAGAAAATTTTCTACAACTGCAACAAATGATGTCCAAGCTTCTCGTTCAACTTGATTCATTGAATTTATGAAGGCAGGATCCTTAATTAATTGTCTTATTTTGTGGCCGTCAAATATCCCTGCTTTGAGTTTTTCTGTGCTCAACTGATGCATTTTTACCCCTATATATGCAAAACAAGACCCATTCTTATCAAGAGCCTTTACAAATTGCTTCATTGCGCCCAACTTTATATGTAACGGAGGAAGTATGATTTTTTCTCTTTCAACCAAAGCGTCATTAATGACATTCTTTTCCCCAACGTCCATGTTTTCTCTCTGAGGCCAATCTTTTCTAACCCAGTGGTGTGTTTTGTCCCTACTATCCCAGAGGCACAAGAAACACGGATATTTCGTGTAACCACTTTGCTGCCCAAGAAGAAAGTTTACCATTTTTAAGTCTAACACAAATCACCATTGATGTTCGTAATACTTTATCTTCTGCAAGACCAAAGCTATGGTATTATATTCTTCTTTTAGTTTCGTTGAGTGAGCTAGTGTATTGAACCATATTTATTCCCATTATGTAGAAGGACACATTTTAAACTTCGCTTTGAACTGTCAATAAATAGGCGCCAATCATCTGGAATATATTCAGAAAGTCTCATTTCTTTCATGAGTCCCCTAATTTCGTGACAAAATACTAGATTGTCTTCTTGAGAAAAGAATGGTAGCAGATCTTTTTCTCTTGTACGGTAAAAGGTAATTTTGGTTCCTTGTTCCAGTAAATTTTTGTCGTTCAACCTAGAAGCCAGTACTTCAGAAGCTTTTTTCGATAAATTGAGATCCCTGGTGAGATCATTTAATTCATTTTGATTGAAGCGTTGAGGAACTGATGGACGTCCCCTCATAGTCAAGGTTAGTTTCATTAGCATCAGAACTTTTATTAGCATCAGAAGAGCGATCAGAGGGAAAATATTCGTCATCAGAGATATGTGGTAGCTGATGAAATGTTGGAATCGGTATTTCATCTGAGTGCGGATAGGGCGTATTGCCGAGTCTAAATTGGGATAAGTCCACTTACTGCGGTTATTTCGATTGATTCCATTAGTATTTGCTAAACGGAAATAACAATCATTGAAGTGGTTTTTTGGTTCTCTCCAAACCATTGGTACGCCGAATTTTAGACATTTTTTCTTTTCCCGGTTAGTCTACTCTGCCGTAAATGCTCTGTACAAGTTTTAACATACGAGATGCGGGGGCCCACGTTTTGTCCTGATCACCAAGCATAACTCCAAAGTATCCAAGATACGCTCGCTTTACAAAGTCAGTAATAGTTTGTCTGTTTTGTTGAAACATGTATTCTCCGCATATATAGCAAAACACATCAGGTTGATTTACACAACTTCTTCTTGAACTGAACCTGAACTCATTTTAATTCTGTTCAATAACACAAAACACTCTTTTCTTAACATAAAATAACACGCCGAATTCGATCTACTCTCATTAGTAAGAACGCACAAACTGACGAGGACTTACTCGAGTTAGGTGATTAAAAGGGTCTTTCAGGTGCCTGATAGGGTTCCACATATTTATAGATTTACTGGAATTTACTCAATTACAGACTGACAATAAAACCATTGTACCTACATTAATGAATATATAATAATTTTAGAACTCTCATAAATGAATATACTGAATAAAAACCACATTGGTAGATAAGTTGATGTATCTAAAAAAGTAGAGCTGATAGAGAAAAACGGATTGCATGTATAGATTTAGCGTCCCAAATATAGTTTTAAAATCAGCTCTAAAATCCCCAGGCACCAAAACAAAAAAATATTTTTTTGTTGCCCTGTGTTATAATCGGTCGTTTCGAATAACACAGGTACCCAACCCACATACCTAGAACTTGAAAAGTACCTCAATCGAATATTCATTTTAGGACTTATGGCCACCTTTTCGGCATTCGTCGTCCCAATGTGCGTGGAGTCAATTTCTTTGGACGACCGGAGCGTGGTCGAATTTTACTGGAATCCGTTGATTTATACTGGTTTACAATGTACTGAACAGTAGCATGCGACTTTTTAACAATTTTTATATATTTCTGTACGATTTTCCATTTTTCCACAAATCAATTATAGTCTTTCGAACTTGAAATGGAATTTCATAATTTCTTTCGCTCATTTTTAATACTACTTTGAAAACCCACTGCAAATTTACTAGCAAAAAGTGACAGATTATAAAGTATGGCCGGAAATTATTCATTTGTTTTCAGTTTAGCCAGCAATAGATAGCTTGATAAAATGCGGCTGATTATAACGTGTTTTTTTCAATGCAGTTCTTGAGTGTATGGAGACTTTTTTAACATTAAATGTGTTTACATTTTTATAACAATGAGATGTAACTATATAATGTTCCGTAGTTGTTTTTTAATACTTATCCTAGCTGGTTAAGTTTCAATTATTAATTTAAACATTTTTTTTGTCATAGTGTCAGTTAATTAATTAAACATAACAGAAAAATAATATAGAAAGCAGGTAGTATATGGAGACTTTTTGGGACTGACTGTATATTTTTGAACTCGTGTTTTCATGAGCTTTTATTTGACACCCCACTCGATGACCTAGTATTTTTTTTTTTAAGATTTCATCGCCCAAAACAAACCCCATAAGTAAAAATTTAACTTCCAAAACTACACGGTTCTGATTGCGTCATCAATTGATATGTTTATGCCAAATTTGAACTTTCTGTGCCAAATAGTTTCGGAGAAAATCGAGTGTGATAGACGGACGGACGGACAGACAGACAGACACCGAAGTGGCCCTAAGTTGTTCCGTACAGAACACTAAAAAGGAAGTAATCTGTATTCAGGTGTGGAGATGGCCGACAAAAAAACAATTTGAGAAATCCAATTCATTTATTCTTGCTGAATCATGAGTTACGGGTACGGAAATTCGTCGATACTGCATAAAAACCAGTTCATGTAAAAATGAACACAACTAGAAATTCGTCGATACTGCATAAAAACCAGTTCATGTAAAAATGAACACAACTAGACATGTACTTAGATTATTTTGAGATGTGCCAAATTTTTCTACCATCTATCAGAATCTAAATTTAGACATTAAATTAAAATTACACAAAAATCTTGAAATTATGCATTGCACTGGCAACACTGGTTGTCCTAACATTACCCATAGTCAGCGAGTCAAGGCCACCACATTACTGGATGAACACGTACACTCTCTGGATTTACATACCGTATGATGTATTCATGGTTGCTTGGTCTACAAATTGACCGAGAGCATATCTTCAAAGTTATTTTTTTATCGTATATACATGTTATTTACGAGCAATTTTAAAAACTTGCTGTATAGACATAGGAATATAGGGACGAAAGATAAGCTCTTAATTTAGGCGAGGGTTGCTCACTTTTCTACTTGTGATTAGCTGGGGCTCTACGCATGTTCAGCCTCCGTGATATTTGAACAAAGTCACAGTTCATGTGTAATATTCTCGAAAAAAAAAAAACACTGTTTTTTATTGGAAATAAAAAAGGAACAAAATGCCAATCACAACAAATTTTATTATTTTATAAATAGGGGTTTATTTGTGTGCGAAAATTCAGCGTCTGAATCGGTAATTTCAATGCCGAGATCGTCAAGTAATTCATGAAACTCGTCGTCATTTGCAACCTGACCTTCGCTTTCACTCGCAACCAAAAACTATCTCGCCGAAAACACGCATACTGCGCTTGCGCAATATCGGTATAACCTTCAGTCAAAAACAAACATGATATGCAATACTTATTACAGAAGTGGTTGACAAATTATTGTTCTCTCTATTCAAGAAAATTATTTTAGAATGGAGAAAATAGTTTGCTCGAAAACATCAACGCTAATAAATATGTTTCGTATACATATAATAAAATATTGATATTAAAAAAAACTAATTTGGGTGCTGCTCTATTTTCCTATTTCCAGGCTTTTGTACTCCTTTCAGACACAGTTCTTGATCAAGGTGTTCAACTTTTTGCATGAAAAAATTGCTATTTTGAGTATATCTGCTCTACTCAAGTTTCCCCGATATATTTCACAAAACAACATTTAAATGAATTTATTACAGCAAACAGACGTTTTTACTTGTTCAGACGTGAGATTTTTTATTATAAACCAAATCGTT